>JAJIBD010030777.1:80000-304877 GCA_021461705.1 Cryptotis parvus
TTATTTAATTTAGGTTTTTGGCCACATACAGTGGCTCTGTGACTACTGATGGCTCCTTACTCAGGGGACCACATGGAATAGCAAACTCAGGTCTGCTGTGTGCAAGGCCAGTGCCCTACATGCTGCATTATCTCTCTGAATCCCTTTTTAAATTTTAATACATATTCTTATCCATGTTGCTTTAAATATTTATTTATTTATTTATTTTATTTATTTATTTATTTTTTTGCTTTTTTTGGGTCACACCCAGCGATGCTCAGGGGTTTCTCATGGCTCTGCATTCAGGAATTACTCCTGGCGGTGCTCGGGGGACCATATGGGATGCCGCGGATCGAACCCGGGCCGGCATGGGCTGGCTGCGTGCAAGGCAAACGCCCTACCTGCTGGACCATCACTCTGGCCCCTAAATATTTATTGATGGCAAAAATTCTGGAGTATTATATGCTTCTTCAAAGTTTTGGAAATGAAAGAGTTAACTTGCCCTTCAAAGAGCTCGTTTTCTTAAGGAGCAATGTATGTTCCTTCATAATATATAATACTAATACTACTACTAATAATAATAATAGTAATGCCCATGACACCAAAATGGAGAGTCCTATATAAAACTGGTCATTAATAGAGCTTCATGGGAATCATTCATTCCTTATGATTTATGGAACTGAGAACCAAATTGGGCAGAAGTTCCATTCAAAACCAAACATAAACTTTTGGAAGTGAAAATCTGTGACAAGCAATATGTAATATTTATTTTCCCTTAGAAACTTTTATATATGCATTTTTGAGCCTACTCCTACTTTCCACAGAAGGCAATACAGATGAGGTATAGCTCTAAGTTACAAATTTTATGTTGTATTGAATTTTTATTACTCAGTCATGGTTCTTAATGTCATAATGTCTATCATATTGGAGCACATTTTAGGGAAGTTGTAATCTATTATTTATATTTAATAAAAATCTCTCCCCATACATTGCATGTAGGGTACTCACACTGAACCCTTATAAGAGCATAAGGTCATGAGTTCTTTCTATCTTGTTTCTTGTGCTAACTGTGAACGGTGGCTGTGTCATTACTAGCATATTCCTGACTTTGCCCTTTTGTCTTGAACTCAGAGTGTGAAATGTACTCAGACTCCTTTGTGGCAACTTTATGATGATGTTGTCTTCCTTAGGTCCAATATCTTCAAATGGCATCTTCTTTTGCCGCTGTTAGTGAAAGCATTCATATTTTCCTGTAAACAGGCTAATTCTCCTTAATAAAGGAAGCCCTGCACATTCATATTTTCAACTGATTTCTAAAGATAAAGTCTAATATTATCTGTAAGACCGAAAGTTAAACCAACCTTTCTATAATGTTTGGAAATTAGGGCATCTCTTAACCTTTATTTATTTTTGCTTTTTGGGTTAGACCTGGCGATGCTCAGGGGTTCCTCCTGGCTCTGTGCTCAGGAATTACTCCTGGAGGTGCTCAGGGAAACATATGAGATGGCGGGTATTGAACCCAGGTTGGCTGCGTGCAAGGCAAACTATTGCTCCTGCCTGCTTTAACCTAATTCTGTAACTCAAGATTTTTCTTGAGGCTACTTTGTTTAAATTAACTGAGGTTTAAATGTTATACAAGATCGTGACCAATCAGGACTTTTTTTTTCTTTTTTTTAAACAGAATTTATTATGGAGTTTTTTTTTTTTTTTTTTTTTTGGCTTTTTGGGTCACACCCGGCAATGCTCAGGGGTTACATCTGGCTCCACACTCAGGAATTACTCCTGGCAGTGCTCGGGAGACCATATGGGATGCCGGGATCGAACCCAGGCCAGCATGGGCCGGCCGCGGTGCAAGGCAAACGCCCTACCCACTGGACTATCGCTCCGGCCACTATCAGGACTTTTAAAAATGAGTTACTACTAATTTTGATGCTGTCACCAGTAAATGTTGATACTGTTAGTCTCTTTCAATCTCTTGTGAGCAAATGAACCTTAGGAGGGATGCAAACACTTTCTATTGCCCACTTGCAGAGCTGATACACTTCTAATTCCCTCAAGAACTGTTTGAAATAAAATCAGGTAAGGTACATTGAAAGTAGCTAGCTTGTTTATTTCTTTGAGTTAACTTTTTTATCTTTTTTCTTTTCCATTCTCATCTTTAGCTTAATGGGCCATCTCAAACTGGAGTTAAGTAGCATGGGACTGTCATCCTCCATCTGTTCTTCATCTGCTTTGGGCAAGTTTTCCAAAGCAATTGAGTTTGTCAGTTTCCACCTCATTTAAATACATTCAAAAAGCTGGGAGTTACCATCCTGAAAAGCTTTTCAAAATTTTCTAATTCACTTGCTATTTAGAAATCCTTACCCACCCCCCCCCCCCCATCACATTTTATCTTTTTTTAACTTTTCTTTCTCCCAAGAAGAATCTTGAAACTATTGAAAAATAGACAGCTGCCGCCATGTAGGCTCACCCAGTGGTCGTATCTTCAGATTCATGACCTAAATCTCTGAGGAAAGCCAAGCCAAACAGCTGAAGTTCATGGACACACTGCTCCACACTGAAAACCACACAGTGCCTTCAGAAGGAGGCCAGGCTATGTCCCCGCCACGCCAAAGCTCTGGCAGCTGACCTCACATGCCACTGCTGTCTCCATGCCAACAGCCTAGGGCCTAACTTCATGGCTTCACTCAGAATCTCTGCAGAAACACCAAGCTTCATACACCCCAGGTACCCTAGTTTGGGCTGAGATCTCTGGGGTTTTCTTGGAGTAGGGCAGGCAGCTTCCCCCAACGCTTCTTCCTTTTGGAAGCCCCAGCAGCATGCCCACTTCCCAGAGCAGCTGCCTTGCTGGCAGGCAGATTAATGACTTTCAGATTTATGACCTAAGTCTCCCACATACAAACCAAGTTGCCGAAACCCCTGGGCACGCTGGAGGCCCACCCCCTCCCTCACTCCTTCTCAGCTGAAAACTCAGGAGTGCCCTCAGGAGGGAGGTGAGCCAAATCCTCACCTTGCTGAAGCCAAGCAGCCGAGCCCACACCCCACTGTTGTCACCGTGCTAAGAACCAGCCAATGGCCAATCCCACACGCCACCATTGTCACCATGCTAAGGACCAACCAATGGCCTAACCTCAAGGCTTCACTAAAAGTCTCTGCACACTCATTCCAATTTTCAGATCCCGAAATTCCTGAACCGAGTAACACCTCCAAATTTCACAGTACTAAAATTCCAGTAGGGGGACACCACATTAGATGAGAAAGTAATGTAGAAGGCAATTAAACTCAACAAACAAAAGTAATAACACAGAAAGCTCAACTAGGGAGAAACTGCTTAGACAATCCTCAGACAAAAACTTAACAACACTGTGGTGAGACATAACAATTTTCACAGATTTTTCCACCAAAATATTTTTAATAGTTCCTTTAGACATTCAGATGTAACAAGTAATATAAAACAAATTATTTTTGGTGGGCTAAAATGCCAGGCTTTGGGGTGGGTGGCTAGGAAAATGGGGACCATGGTAGAAGGAAGGTCATTTAGGTGGCACAATTGATGTGGGAACTTCAAACCCGTAGCAAATGTGTTAGGAACAACTTTGTAAACCATGGTGCTTACAAAGTAAAAATAAATTAAAAAACTATTAAAAAATAATTTCAGCAGACTATTGTGCTCAACATCTACATTCGCCTTCCCTTTGGTTCTTGTACATTAGTAAGGGAACAAATAATTCAATATCTTGTCTAAATCACTCTTTTCCAATGTTCTTTTAATGTTTGTTTAAATTGGAAGTATTTTCTATGATTCCTTTTTTATTGTATATGAGATTAACATGAAAAATATGAGTTTGGGGTAGCAAACATACTGATTAGCATATAAATGTTCCTAAATGAATGGCTACAATCTTCAGGCATTTGAATATTTTTTATATCAAATGTGTGTGACAAGTGGGTTTAAGAACCAAAAATCTTTCTGATGAAAAGAGCAGCCTCTGCATAAGGCACAAAATAAATTAAATAAAAATGGTACTGAGGGTAGTTATGTATTAAAGGCTGTGTGAGTTACTGAGAGACCTGGCTTGTTTACTTATTCATTTTATTGCAGTAATGGTAGCTTATATTACTATATATGTTGATTTTTTTTTGCTTGGGGTTACACCCAGTGATTCAGGGGTTACTCCTGGATCTGCATTAAGGAATTACTCCTGGTGATGCTTGAGGGGCCATATGGGATGCCAGGGATCAATCCCGGGTTGGCTGCATGCAAGGCAAATGCTGTACCAGCTGTATTATCACTCTGGCCCCAAAATATATATTTCAGGAATTTAGGTTCATGTCTCTCTTTTTAAAATTTTCTTTTTTGGTGTTTGGGACACACTTGACTGTGCTCAGTGCTTTGTCTTAGCTCTGTCCTCAGGAATTACTCCTGGCTGTACTTGGGGGACCATATGGGATTCTGCGGATTGGACCAGGTCAGTCATGCTCAAGGTAAGCATCCTACCAGCTGTACTATTTCTCTGGCCCCAAAGATTCATGTCTTTTTAACTATATATTAGCACACCACACCCATAAGTTACCAATGTCCCTCCAGCAAAAGTTCATGGGACCTACTGCATTCTTTAGTTGCCTTCCCTCTTTATGTTCTGTGGTCAGAATAAAAGGCCTTTCTGACTTTCGTTTCTTCATTTTGTTCTTTTACACTGTATGTGTCTCAGTGTGCATCTTTTTCTTATGTATCAGTATATATATATTTCTTTTAGAGTAACTTTGCTTAGCACAATCTGCTGCAGTCCCATCTATATTGTCACAAATAGCAAGCTTTTTTTTTTTTTTTGCTTTTTTTGGGGTCACACCTGGCAATGCTCAGGGGTTTCTCCTGGCTCTACACTCAGGAATTACTGCTGGCGGTGCTCGGGGGACCATATGGGATGCCAGGGATCGAACCCAGGCCTGCATGGGCCAGCCACGTGCAAGGCAAACACCCTACCCGCTGGACTACTGCTCCAGCCCCAGGCTTTTAAAAAAATGATTAAAAAAATTTATAAGTAGTAGTAAAAATACCGTATCTTACCTAATCATCTGTTGATGGGTACTTAGTTGTTTCCATATTTGTCAATAAAACATTTGGAACATCAGAGAGAGGGTTAATTAAATAACATATCTAAAAAATACAACCAAGGCACCTGGTAGATAACAGACAATAATCAGTGTGTTGAACCTGGTTCAATCCAGCTCTCAAGGACTGACTGATAGGAATGTGGGATATAGCTCAGCATCAGAAGGCATGCTTTACATTTATGAGACCTGGGTTCCATCTGAGGCAACACACATTCACTGTATGTGAATACATACAGTGACAAACACACACATACTTGCTAAACTGAATTTTTGAGAGCTGATATTTAACTTGGCAATATTAAAAATGATGCATACTTAAATTAAATAAAAATTAAATAAGATGCATTAAAAACAACAAATACTCAACGTATCATTCTATTATCAGTATTTTATTATTGTATTTTATAGCTTATAATCTGAGCTCTTTGCATCTATTATGTAACACTAGACAATAGCTTTATTTCCACTGCATAATAATTTTTTTCTTGATTCTGCATTCAATTACTACACGATGGTACCTTGAAACCAAAATGGCAGTATTTACACCATGGGTACTGGTAAATGTGAGAAGTCAGGATGCTTTTTTCTCTTTTTAAAGAGAAATGATTCTTAAGCAATTTACCAGAATACCTCTGGTATCAAAAAGTATTAACTTTTCCCCTTTAATATAGTTAAGAGTATAAGATACACAGAAAGCTGGTGAAATGAAAGGGCCATCTGCTCTTAATTGGGTTAATTATTAGACTTTTAGAGGTGGAAGGAAAGTTAGGTATAATCTTACTCAATTCTCTTGGTGGACCAGAAACACCAAAGGGCCTGCCCAGGTCATTTCGCTAATTAGGGAAAACCTGCCAAGACTCAGAGCCCTTTGCTAATATTGATGGTTCCAAAAGTTTCTCTCTTTCTTTTTCAAAACCAAAGTAATTAATCCCACCTGGAGGCCTGGTAATTAATTTGGGCATTGGGTAGAAGGAATTTGGGAGCTGTAGCTTGAGATTTGTGGTCCACCTAAATGCCACTTGTTGGATTAAAGTTCTAAGTATTTCAGATTTAGCAGGAAGCTTAGGTTGTTTCTAACTCACCCATACTGGTGATGATGAGTGTGTTCCTTTCCTTTTGTTCACAGCCCTCTATCTCCTACTTAGCATGTGTCAGTCTCCTAGCTAGGTGCAATGACTACTAGCCTTGGGTTTTATATTGTAAGTGAAATGTTGTTTTTCTCTTTCCTTTATGACCTTTGCGTATTCTTATGCTAGACCTACTTCCTTTTGTATAGACATAGGGAGACAGTTAAGGCTATGCATTTGTAATATAGGAACTAATTAACTCTGAAATATTTACTCTTGGGCATCCATCATGTTTCCTAACTTCAATCTCAGATGCCCTTGGATTGATTTTAGTTCCTTACACCCCAAAAGAAGGATCTTGTCATGGACTTGGATGGATCAAGGGCAAGCCGTGATTAAGCTACTCTGACCTCCACATGAGACAAGCTATGTGTCATAGCAGTATAATAACTGAAGAGCACAGTCATGGAGCAAACTCTCTCATAACCTAAAGATAAGCATCTGATTTAAGACTCTGGTGGGGTTAGGAAAAAAACTAACTTGACCTGAGGACTGTAGTTGGAATATATACTGAGATGTCCTCAAGAAAAGCCACCCCTTGCCGTAAATCCAGAAAGACCATTTTAATCTTAATCCAGGGTATAGATAAACATCTATATATATATTTTGTGTTTATACAAAATGACTAGAAATATTATTAAAAAGTAACTGTAATATGATTGCTTACCAGCAAAGAAAAGGAGAAAACAACATGCCCTTGGCTGTAATTTAACCTTTGTCCTGGGCAGGATTCCATTCATTGGGGGAGGTCCCCTAGAAGATTGTCCTGGAAGGAAAGGGCTTTAATATGTGCTCATTGTCTTAGGATCAATGTTCCATCACCTTGTAACTCCCAACCCCCAACCCTTTGCTATCTTATAATTAGCAGACTTGACTTGAATCAAACTGCCTTTGTCTACCAAAAGCCTATAGTCCCATCCTTTGTCCATTGGTTGGGTGTTGGGGAGCTCCGCCGGGGTCCCCGACAGTGCCGGGAAGCAAGTTCCCTTCTTCCTCCGAAGCCGGGCGAGGAATGGATGAAAACTCAGGAATCCGATGCAGTTTTAAAAGGCTTTACTTATCACAGGTTCAGACATACAAATCAGTAAAAGGAAAAGCCCGGTGCTTAGGATTCCAGGCTAGAACCTCAGCCACGTGTAGGCCAAGATGGCGACCACCACGTGTAAAGGCCCTGTGAAAGGAGAAGACAAGACTTCCAAGAAGGGTGAGCGCTCACAAACAGAGAGCCCAAAAGAAAAAAGCGTGCGCGAGAGAAAACAGGCTAGTTTTATACCCCTGCCACTCAGACCTTCCTCCCACTGTTATGGAAAGCAGGGAGGGTCAAATGCCCTTAGGTAATCCCTCCCTGCACCTCACCTAGGCCCTTTAGTATGCTAATGTTTTGAGCCAAGATCTGCCTGGAAATGCCTTTATAGGGTAGAGAAGGGGGTTTCTGAGATGGCATGTCTCTGTACCAAAGACTAATACTAATGCCAGTTAAATATTTCTCCAAGCCTTCACAAGTCTCTTCTACTTCATTGTAGTTTTGTATTTTAGTTGCCTTTGAGTATATCAGGGAGCCATGCTTGTTTGCTTGGAAGCAAACAGCATTTCTCTCTGGTCTAATTACTTAGGGGTCCTACGTGGCCAGGCTAATATGCTGGTAAGATCTAGCTAGTCCCACGATGATTGTGGTAGCATGGGAGAATATTTATACCAGCTAGTACAGCATACATGGTCAGATAAACTGCCACATTTAGACTACCCCCTTATCTATGAAGTGATTTGCAGGCGGCAATTCAGAGCAGACGCAGCGGCCCTTAGAGGAGTCCTGCAACAGTTGGGGTAAAGGTTGTTGGCCCCGAACATGCCAGGGGACCCTACTGAACCCCAATATCTATTGGGGACTCAGATGAACCTTAATCACTGAATTCTTGACCTGCTCTTTTCATACCCCAGTTTCAGTAACTAATTTGGGGCCTTATTCTGAGGTCACAGCCACCTCTGGGATTCCTGGAAGTTCTACCAAAGGTCATTTGCCTGTTTCCTCTGCCGTGATCTCTATCTTGGACCTGAGTCTCTACAGTTAGATCTTTGCCATCCTTGCCAAGCTAACCTTCCCTGCAAGGACAGTCAACCTTCCTGGAGCAAATCTTCACTGCCTTCTTTCACCCTATATATGTGGCTTTCAGGGTTACTCTTGGATCTTGATTCATGGTTGCAGGAGATTTTAACTGCAGTATATTATGGTGCATTATTAGTGTTATATTCTCAGTTTCTTGACCAGTCTGAGGACATGCCAGGGTCTGTGGTTAAAGTAATGATACACTCAGATCACTAGATTTGTCGCATTTGGCTCAGTGTACTGGGCTTCCTTTCCCCAACCTCCAATCAATTCACAAACATGTTGTCTCCCATCTTTGTTTTTTTTTAATTATTTTTTAAGAAACAGACAGGAATGATTAGGATATTTTGAGCCTTAAACAGCCTTAACCATGATTTCTTTAACTAAAAATCATGTGAACTCTAATCATCATTTTCTATCTGCCCTTTGAATAGAGAACAGGTAAGGAATTTCCTAACTGATGATTCTTCCAGTCTTATATGTTCTCTGTGGTTGGTTGATCTAGGATTATTCACAAAATATGAAAGGTGTAACGACAAGAGAAAACTAGCTTTATCAGATCAAAAAATATTCTAAAGCTTCTATAACTTAACAATATGGTGAAGGTGCCTTGAAAAAGTGGGTCATCCCAAAACTGGAGCAGGGGAAAATACAAGATGAACTTATAATTTTCTGATTTTTATTAACACAGAAATACCAAATTTCCCCCCACAAGCACTGGGAACAAGTGTATTTGACAAGACCCTCAGAAACCACATGACTCATATGCTCTAAAATGACCACAAAGCAACTTGTAGTAATCCAAGGATCTGGATAGATGCCATCTGGCTTTATATATAAAGTTTATTTAGAACATACTGGTACCCACTTGCCTTCTTCTTCTTTTCTTTTTTTTCTAAGAAGTTGCAGTGGGGACCAAATGAACTGCCATGATTAAAATATTTGCTATCTGGCTGATTGTAGAAAAAAAAACACGGTGCTGAATAACCCCTCTTCTAAAAGACTGAAGAAGAAGGAAAATGTTCCATTACTTTTATAAAAGCAGTTTAAAACAGATAAAATTTAAGCTAGATAAAGAAAACATGTAAAGATAAATCTCAGACCTATGTTACTCATGAAAATTGGTATAAAAAGCTAATTCTAGTTCTAGCAAAGGAAAAATTATCTTAAAGTCTCATTGTCATTCTTCTAAGTAGAAACTTAATGGGCTTAGGAAATAGCACAGAGAATAAGGCACTTGCCTGTACAGTGGGATGATGGAGATCAAACCTGGGTTGGTCACATGCAAAGCATGCAAAGCAAACACCTTACTCACTGGACTGTAGCTCTGGCCCAGGGTAAGGTGGTTTAGAGATGCCAATTCCTGAGTATAGGTACCTTGCATTATACCCCTCCATGTCCATGATGCCATGGATGCCATCTTGGGCCTGGCACACATCAACTATGAGTAAGACCCTTGGATTATACATTACTGCTTTTCAAACTTCCTTAAGTCCAATTCTGTGTCTAACACTTGGCTTATTGTAGGCACGCACCAGGAACCATCTACTGTTGTGTTCCTTGTGTTCAACACTTATTTTGTCACTTTGCTTCTTTAGGGTAGGTACTATGTCTGTGCACTGTTAAATTCGTTGTTCTCAGAATCAGCCTACTCTCAGCTATTGAAATAGATCTCATGCATATCAATCTTTTTTCATGTTCCCAGAATTGAGTCTATGTCTAATTCCACAAGCAAACATCTTATCTTATGCACTGCTGCTTTCTTTGTGCTAAGTAGAAGTTATAGATGGTCACTTTATTGGTACATTGTTCATTGTGTCTATATTAAGGGCTTGCAACAGCTTCTAGAGAACAGGCATCTTACAAGGTGCACCTTCATGTATCTTGTGTTTGGTATAAGTTTTGGTACATTGTAGTGTGTTAAGGCTTAAAAATAACTGTAATGGAGGGGGTAATGTGACTCGCCCCTCATGAAGGTTCCAAGGTCCCAGGCTCAAGGGACCTTCTATGGGTTCCATAGCCTTACCATTACTTGAGGGTCAGGGGATAACCATGGAAGCAGATGCTGGGGCCTAGCTGGTCCCCAGCAGTACTCTCTGTCTATTAGGGCCCCACTACACCCCCTACACCCCTAACTTCAGAGGTTCCTGAAGTTATTTTATTTTTTTTGCTTTTTGGGGGGTCACACCTGGCGATTCTCAGGGGTTTCTCCTGCCTCTGCACTCAGGAATTAATTCTGGCGGTGCTCGGGGGACCATATGGGATGCCGGGGATCAAACCTTGGCTGGCATGCGCAGGCCACTTGTAAGGCAAACGCCCTACTGCTGGGCTATCGCTCCGCCCCCTGAAGTTATTCTTTAATGCTACTTTGTTTCATCTATGCTTGATCTCTGCAGGAACTTCTCCCGGTCTTCTGTCTCTCTCCCCGGGTTTCTCCTGCAGGCTGCTCTCTCTTTGGGGTTTCCGTTATAGGCTCCTCTCATCTGGTTCTCCTGCAGGTTGCTCTCTCTTGAGGGGGATATGTGTGGGCTTCTCTCATCAGGGCCTCTCCCTTCTGGATGTCTCTCTTCAAGGCTTCATGCTTCTGATCCTCTCCCAGGATGTCTCCTATCAGGACCTATTCCTTAGGTCCTTTTTAGCTCAGGATGTTTCCTCTTGGGGCCTCTTTTCTCTAGACTCCTGGTTAAGTCCCTATTTCCCTAGTGACCTTGTTTCATCGTTTGCTACCATGGCTTGTGTCACTGAATCCCTATCTAAGTCCTTGAGTTCGTCTGTGATGCCGTACTGCCGGTGGTCCTAATACTCAGAAGCCCTGAAGCTCTGTAGCCCTGAGCTATGATGCCAGCCCTGGCCTCAGGCACGAGGCCTTGTGGCTCTGGTGCTGGCCCTCGGACCTGCATCAGGAGCCCCTTCTCCTCCCTGGTGCTGGCCACCCGGCTCAGGCACCAGGGCCCTATGACCTAGGTGCTGTCCAGTCACCAGAGACCGCTGCTCTCTTAGTCCAGAAGCTCCCCCCAGGACGTTCCCCTGGGGCCCTTATTTATAGTCTTGGCCAGATCCAGAACCTCAACTGTCTTAACAGACCTCGGGAGGTACTGCGCCTTTAAGATCCCATAGTAGTGGACAGGTTCTGTGAAGAGCCCTAAATCATCAACATAGGTTACTCAGTAAAATTCAGAGAACAGGGGGTTCTGGCTAAAGAAAGTAAGCTGAAAAGAAGAAATAAAATTGTTCACTCTTTTATTATTATTATTATTTCCCACTTTTCCCTTCTGTTTCGTTCCTGGCAGATGGATCATGGAGAAACAGTTCTGGAAAGCTGCCAATGTGTGTGCTGTTTTAGGGGAACGACATGTTTGGGGTTTCCCTTTCATCTTCAGTAAAATACCTTGCTGCTTTGTAGTGAGACAAGGCTTACACAACTTTGTTGGAGACAACTAATTAAGAATAAGAATACAGTGAACAAGTGGCAACTTAATTTAGCTCAATTTCACATTCGCCCCCTATTCTACCTGAAGAGAGATTTTTGTTATCTCATGGTTTTCTGATGAAAGATGTCACGGTTGGGAAAATCTTCCGCCACTCTGCAAGTGTCAAAAAACTTTCAAAAAGAGGGAGAACATGCTTTGAAAGCTGAGTTAAAACCCTTCTCTCTTCTGAATGCCCTTCAGAGCCTCAGGTCTGGTCTTTTCAATTTAGCTTTTGAAGTTTTGTATCTTTCAAGCTTAATTCCTCTTGGAGTATGACCAACTTACTAGAGAAGCTACGTTTTTTTCAAAAGGAATATTCAAACAAGAGCATTTCCACGGGAATATGGATTAGCGCTCCTGTACTCTTTTTTCCTGTTAGTGCTTACTCTGTTCAAAAGAGCATTCTTTTACAAACCCATGGATCTCTTGCTATTGTTTCTTAACCAAACTGACAAGGACAAATAAAGTTAATACACTGAAGTTTCCCACTGCGCCCTGGCTATCTAGTTTTGAATGATATAAATATATGACAGCTGCTTTTCAGAGATCAAGAGAACTAACAGCATTTTTCTGCAGTTTGGGATATCAAAATGATGTATGCTAAAACAGGTGACACAGGGTCAGTCAGGATAGAGGGATAGTTTTTTCCAGGATAGCAGTTTGATTTCACTTGCTGTTCTAATAAGGCAACGGCCCTCTTTGAGCTTCCTGTGACAAGCCTTATACTAAAATGCATATTGAAGGTCACCCATAGTTGGTGTACTCTAAGTGATATTGTGCATATAAAGTTTCTTTATAAAGGAAGTAATGAACTTTCTAGATACTTGATATAAATAAGTAGTTGAATATTTTTTCATCTTTGAATTAAAAAATCATTTATTATATTGTGAAGCAATGGTTTTCATTATTTTTATACCCAAGGACACTCTGAGCATTGGTGCATGCACTGGCAGTAATAGCACCACAGCACAGCAGTGGTTTTCAACATGTTTATAGCTGTGGACTGAAACTGAGTCTGATCTGCAGACCAGCAATTAGTAGCCCGCTCATGAAAAATCCTTATCAAATGTCAGCATGGGATAAGGAAGTGTACGTAATAAAATTTTTTGTGATTACACTACAAAAGATGCAATTAAAAACCCCTTATTCTCTTAATTATGCTCTGTTTACAAAGTCAACAAAGTCAATACCTGTCGGGAGCTCCGCGGGGTCCCCGACAGTGCCGGGAAGTGAGTTCCCTTCTACCTCCGAAGCCGGCGAGGGAATGGATGAAAACTCAGGAATCCGTGCAGTTTTAAAAAGGCTTTACTTATCACAGGTTCAGACATACAAATCAGCAAAAGGAAAAGCCTGGTGCTTAGGATTCCAGGCTAGAATCCCAGCCACGTGTAGGCCAAGATGGCGGCCACCACGTGTAAAGGCCCTGTAAAAGGAGAAGAAGACAAGACTCCCAAGAAGGGTGAGTGCTCACAAAGAGAGAGAGCCCAAAAGAAGCGCGGAGAGAGAGGAAACAGGCTAGTTTTATACCCCTGCCACTCAGACCTTCCTCCCACTGTTATGGAAAGCAGGGAGGGTCAAATGCCCTTAGGTAATCCCTCCCTGCACCTCACCTAGGCCCTTTAGTATGCTAATGTTTTGAGCCAAGATCTGCCTGGAAATGCCTTTATAGGGTAGAGAAGGGGGTTTCTGAGATGGCATGTCTCTGTACCAAAGACTAATACTAATGCCAGTTAAATATTTCTCCAAGCCTTCACAAGTCTCTTCTACTTCATTGTAGTTTTGTATTTTAGTTGCCTTTGAGTATATCAGGGAGCCATGCTTGTTTGCTTGGAAGCAAACAGCATTTCTCTCTGGTCTAATTACTTAGGGGTCCTACGTGGCCAGGCTAATATGCTGGTAAGATCTAGCTAGTCCCACGATGATTGTGGTAGCTTGGGAGAATATTTATACCAGCTAGTACAGCATACATGGTCAGATAAACTGCCACATTTAGACTACCCCCTTATCTATGAAGTGATTTGCAGGCGGCAATTCAGAGCAGATGCAGCGGCCCTTAGAGGAGTCCTGCAACAAATACCTACTTTTATTTTTTTTGCTTTTTGCGTTTTCCCTGGTAATGCTCAGGGGTTACTACTGCATCAGGGGTTACTACTGCAGAGCCAGTAGTAAACCCTGTTACTACTCTAACAGTAGTTAATTCTCAGGAATTACTCCTGGTGGTGCTCAGGGGAGGCCATAGGGGATGCCAGGGATCGAACCTGGATGGGGCCGTGTGCAAGGCAAACACCCTATCCTCTGTGCTATCACTCTGGCCCCCAATACCTACATTTTTGAACAGGAAATAATGGCTCTCAATCTGGTATGCGAACCAGAATTATCTTGAGAGTCTTTAACATTAAGAATCCCAGTGTTTTGGGGCTGGAGCAATAGCCCAGCAGGTAGGGCGTTTGCCTAGCACGCGGCTGGCCCATGCCGCCCGGGTTCGATCCCTGGCATCCCATATGGTCCCCCGAGCACCGCCAGGAGTAATTCCTGAGTGCAGAGCCAGCAGAAACCCCTGAGCATTGCCAGGTGTGACCCAAAAAGCAAAAAAAAAAAAAAAAAAAAAGAATCCCAGTGTCTTGATGCTTCCTCAGTCATTCATTCAAATGAGCATTCGGGCACAACTTTTCAACTCCACCATTCTTCCTGCACTAATATATGCCTCAAAGACTTGGGCCCTACAAAAAAAAGCTCAAGAAGGCTATTTGGGTAGCCCAGAGAGGAATCAAAAGAGTCATGCTTGGAGTATCACGCTTCACTCAAGTGAGAGAAGAAATCCAGAGTCACCTCCATTGACAACCAAGAATCAAGGATGTTGTCTCATTTGCCAAGATGATAAAAATCAGATGGGCTGGACACATAATGCGATTTAGAGACAACTGCTGGACCAGAGCTATTACTGACTGGATTCTATGGGACATCAAAAGAATGCGTGGTGGCCCACCTATGGTCAGACTTCATCAAGAACCTGAACAAACGGTTTGAGGCTCTTTGTGTTCCTGGAGTGACCAGATGCCATTGGGCTACCCTTGCATGCAACAGGGACAAATGGACATGTTTCTGGTGCCCACGCCAGTAAATCGATGAACAACAAGAAGATAAGTGATAAGTGATAAAGATATTTTTTAAGGCATAGTTATTTTAATCTCCCAACCAAATAATAACTAGACTTGACCCTGCTTAGCATCTGAGGTCAGAGGAGATAGGGTACATTCAATGTGGTATAGACAGGCATAAGTGTTTTGTAAAATTTCCTGTGATTCTAATATTAGAGTGAGGAATGGAAATAAACACACACATATGCACATGTGTACACACACATATTGGGGTTGGAATCCAGGTCCTCACACATACAAAGTACACTATCACTTAATTATATCTCTAGGCATATTTTAGAACATTTAAGCCACACCCTATTACAGGTATAAACAATGGATTACACCAAGGACTAATCCCTTCTTCCAAGATTATCTCTTATGTAAAACACTGAAGAGAGAGAGAGAGAGAGAGAGAGAGAGAGAGAGCACTGGTATAAAGTAATACATCTTAATTTCATGGACTTCCTGTAATATAGACGGTACCCACAAGGTCCTTCTTATTTATTATCTGCAGCAAGGCGATTCTGAGTATCTTGTTCTCCATATACTGAAAGGGTCACACTCGCCTGCATGAGGGCAAACTAATAAGATCCTTCCTATAATCTTAAAGATAGTCTCACATAGCCAGGGTGGCAGTCTCCTGGTAAATTCTAGCTGTCCCATGCTGGGTGTAGTGGGTATAAAGAGGAGCTGTGCCCAATCTAGATAACATAGAAGTCTTAGTAGATGTCTTAATAAGTCTTAATAAGTCAGAAGTCTTAATAAGTCAGAAGTTATTCAGCGTCAAGGTGACTTCTGAAAATGCCAAACCCTCTATTAGTGTTTACATAGGAGAGAGATCTCATTAGAATGAAGCTTGGCTTAAGAACATGTAAGTAGATTAAGCTGTGAGTGGGTAAAACAGCAAAGCTCTAAAGTTAGCTAAGCCTGTCATCCAACACCCATTGTTCATGGATTTGCTCGAGTGGGCACCAGTAACATCTCCATATGTCCTGTCACATGCTAGTGTAGCCCAAGGGCACCTGCTTGCTCCAGGAACACATAGAGACTCAAACCAATCCTTCAGGTGATGGGAATGAGGTCTATAACTGTTACTGGTTTTTAGCATATCAAATACGACACAGGTAGCTTGCTAGGCTCTGCCATATGGGAGAATGGTCATTACAGTGTATAAATGTGAAAGATCCTAGGAAGGACCTGGTCCTAAGTTTCATTATTGTCTAAGAATGTCGTGGTGGCCATTTTGTGGCCATGCGGCAGCAGCAGCTGTGGGTCTGAGTTTCTCTCTTCCGGTTGCTGGGTGTGGTGGCTTGTCGAGGAACGCTGCTGGGGTCCCCGACAGTGTCGGGACAGAGGTTCTCTTCTACCTCCGAGGACGCCGGGAGGACAGATGAAAACTCACGAGTCCGGTGCAGTTCCAAAAGGGCTTTTAATAGTACAAAAACTCTTCCACAGCACTCCAATATAATGAACAAACTCTAGCTCTGGTCCGATCTTGGACCATACAAAAGAGCCTAAGTCTCCCACCAAAGAGAGAGGATCTCACCTGAGCTGAGTCCTACACAGAAGGAGTAAAAGGCCAAAGAGCAAAAAGCCAAAAGCCAAAAGCCTCAAGGCTGAGGAGCCAAAAAGCCGAAGCTAAAAGGCCCAAAAGGCGAAAAGTGAAGGGGCCTCAAGTCAGCCCCTTATATACACCAAAGTAATCCAACCGGGATGGTCATGTCAACAAAAAGCTCTAAACAGAGTGTAGTGCCACACCCTATTGCAGGTATAAACAAAGGTTATGCCAAGGTCTAATCCTTTCTACCAAGATTATCTCTTATGTAAAACACTGAAGAGAGAGAGAGGGGGGCTGATATAAAGTAATACATCTTAACTTCATGAGCTTCATGTAATCTAGATGGTACCCACAAGGTCCTTCCTATTATTATCTGCACCAGAGTGATTCTGAGTATCTTGTTCTCCTGTACTGAAAGAGTCACACTCGCCTGCTTAGAGCAAACTAGTATGATCCTTCCTATAGTCTTCCTATAGTCTCAACGTAGCCAGGGTGGCAGTCTCCTGGTAAATTCTAACTGTCCCACGCTGGGTGCAGTGGGTATAAAGAGGAGCTGTGCCCAATCTAGAAAACATAGAAGTCTTAGTAGATGTATAAGTCAGAAGTTATTCAATCAAGGGGACTTCTATAACTGCCACACCCTCTAGCAGTGTTTACATAGAAGAGAGGTCTCATTAGAATGAACCATGACTTAAATAAGATTAAGCTGTGAGTGGGCAAAACAACAAAACTACCAGAATAGCTAAACCTGTCCTCCAACAGTGGCTGGGAACTGGCAGTTATGCCCTCTGACATGGAGGTGGAGGAATGGGATGAGAAGTTCAAATCCTTACTCCAAGTCCGACCAGCGTGCCCTCCCCCTCACCCTCCCCCTCACCCTCCCCCTCCACCGCATGTATGAGCGAACCCTAGGAGTTATGTTGGAGATTTTTACCAAAATAAACCCCATGTGCCTGAAATTTCTGGCAAATAGACTATTTTCTTGATACTCTTCTTGGTGGTGAACAATGGAAGCCAAAAAGTCTCAGTGCTATCAGTTTTTCACAATTTTTTTTTAACAGTTGCAATGATTACAACACTGAAAGTTGTCTAGCCCTAGAAATTTGTGATAGGTAGAAATGAACCAAAATAAATCAGTACTCTCAGGGAGTTTGATAGAATTTTTTCAAAGAACTTAGTAGACAAGAAAGTCAACTCATCAGAGTTTATACTAAAAGTGGTTTGTTATGTTCTTCTGGTTGTCAAACAAATGTGGTCATATTGTACCTGTGTTGTGTCATGAGTGAGCATGGTTAAAGCTTGTTCCCACCCTTGTTTTATAAGTCCTGACATGGATTAGTTTCATTGGTACTTTCATAAGTTGGACAAAAAAAATTGTTTCTTGCTCTACTTTTCTGCATCCCAAACTGCTACAATGCAATATATTTTTTATTAATGATTTCCTCCATGTAATTACAACAATGTGCTAAATATAAGAACAGCTGGTTGCAAACCATAAAGCCAAAAGGGGAGAGAGAGAAAGAGAGAGTGAGAGAGAGAGAGAGAAAGAGAGAGAGAGAGGGAGGAGAGAGAGAGAGAGAGAAGTGCCTGTCATAAAGGCAGGAGAGGGAGTGTGGGTTGGGAGGGAAACTGGGGACATTGGTAGTGTGAAATGGGCACTGGTGAAGGGATGGATGATGGAACACTGTATGACTGCAACCCAATCATGATCAGCTTTGTAACTGTGTATCTCACTGTGATTCAATAAAAAATTCTTTAAAAAGAAAAAGAACAGCTGAATTCCAAATTATGACAAAGATATGAAATTTAGAATTACGTATTGCATGAAGTTGGGTTTCCACTGAATTTTGTTGCATGCATCTTAATTTTCACTGCTGTAATATGAGGAGTAGGAACTGACATAAACATTTCGTTTGTTTCTGCCAGAATTACTGTGAGATGCTGAAATACACAGGCCAGTGGGCAGACATTAACCATATTATCTGTCATTCCTGACAGAAGCAGCTCTATTAACTTAGGTGGATATTCAGGTCAAGATTTTTCATGTACTCACAGCTGCTGCCTCATAATTGGGTGTATTTTCCAAAGCCATTTGTGCGTCAAAGCATGTTCTTAAAAGATTTGCCTATGTGTGTATGAAGCCAATTGGATGCAATAATCAAGTAGACTCATTGGATGGCAATTTCAATTTGCAGTATTTCTACCATTAGAGAGCAGTAGTAAATGGATCACCCATGATCTGGTTATTTCATTTGTGTATATAGAATCCTAATCAAATAATTAGAGTTACTCATTAGTTAATGCATACTAATGATTTTTTTAAATGTGTCAAAGTAAATAAAAGTGGTATTTTTCCTACTCTATGCTGGGGTGTTATGTAGATCCCTTCCTCTGGTGTACTTGTAGTCTGCGAAGTGTCTATTTTCTTTGTCTACCATGTTGTGTTCATACTTTCTCCAGCTCACATGCATTCAAATGCAGAAGAGGTAAAAAGCCAAGTGCAATTGAGAGCAACAACAATGAACTCTAGTTCTACAGCATCAGTGAATTAATCTGATCACATTTAATATCCTAAAACCCTAATCAATGAATATTCAGAGCATTGGTTTCCTATGATGAAAATGGCAATTAGTTTATTGTTTTTGTCATTGTTCTTGAAGTTCACAATTTTAATTTCTGCTTAATTAAGTGTAAAATTTAACAGCCTAATAAAGAAAATTTAGTGATTTTGTTATTGCAGGGCCAGGACTCCTAAATAAATAGGAATTGACATCAGCATCTCTAGTGCTGTGTGATATGAGGGCTGAAGGATTGAAGTGATTTGAAGTATTATGCCTGCCATGATGTATAACAGAGTTTGAAGCTAGTCCTTGATGCTTAACATTTGTATTGTTCAGTGCATTGAGAGTAAAAACCCTTGCAAAATCCTTGCACTATGTCTATTGTTCAGGGTCATGTCCAACTGTTTGATGTGCTAGTCACGAATGATTTATTTGCACTAAGGATTTTGGAAACGTTGATGGGAAACCTAAGAGAAGAAAAGACAAGTAGGCAAGCTTAATCCAGTAGTAAAATTATATCTTTATAATAAAAGGCAATTCATTGATACAATATGAAAATATTTATTGAACATCTATCAAGAGCTTCTAAATTTACCTTAGAATCTACATATTTGTTATTCAGACTTGTTTTCTTTCCCTTCTGGTTTTATGGACATAGGGCTCTGAACATAGGGCTCAAAACATAGGGCTCAAAACATAGGGCTCAAAACATAGGGCTGATTTGTTGGCATGGGGCTTCATAAAATGCTCTGGGTATTTTACAAAATGGAGCACAATAAAAGGAGAGAGATGACTCCTGCTTCTCCAATACACACATACACACATACACACATGTTGTCATAGATCTTTGGGATGTGGGGGCTGTGGCAATGCCAACTGGAAATTCACATTGCCTGGTAGAACTTGATATAGTGCCAACAGAGCTAACACATGCTGAGTGGTGTTGGTTTATGTGTTAGCAGAGCTCAGAAGCTCCTGAGGACTTCTGGAAATGTTTCTGTAACACATGACAGTTGCAGGGACCCATATGGTATGGGTACCAGTTAGTCAGAGATTAAGAAAAAAATTGATCGCATATAAAGAACTTTAAATTTCCCCTCAAATATTTCAGAGACATTACTAAAAAATTGGAAGGATTAAAGTAATTTTTTTTTATTTATGGCATACTGGTATACCACATAAGCTCAGGGGAAAGTCCTGGAGTCCTGGGGGTAGAACCAGGGCTGGCTACCTGCAAGGCAAGTTCATTACCTGGTGGACTATCTCAGCAGCCCCTGAAGTAAATTTTTTTATTTTTTGTTTCTTTAGGCCACACTCAGCAGTGCTCAGGGCTAACTCTAGACCCTGTACTCAGAGATCACTCCTGTGGGCTAGAGGAACTTAGTGGATAACTCCTGTGGGCTATGTGGTACTGAGGACAAAATCTGGGTCATCTGAATGCAAGGCAAGCCCCCTGCCCACTGTACTATTGCTCTGGATTTTTGTTGTTATTGTTGTTGTTGTTCTTAGATCACACCTGACAGTGCTCAGGGATCACTCCTTGCTCTGTACTCAGATATCACTCCTGGTGGTGTTTGGGGAACCACACAGGATGCCAGGAATTGAAATTTGGTCAGCCATGTGCAAAGCAAAAGCCCTACTTGCTGTACTGTTGCTCTGGGCCCCTGAAGAAAACATTTTAGAAGAATCATAGAAATCAACAATTTGAGCAATTAAAAAATCGTCATCCAGAATGAAAGTTTGTGTGGCTCAATTCAGATGGTCAGTCTATGGGCATGAAAAACAGGTTAGTTTAATGAATGGCTCTTCCCTTTGCATTCCCTCCAGCAGTAGTGCCCACCTCCCTTGACACTGGTGCTTTTCAGTGATGCCTAGATAAAGAGGCTAGAGTTCTCGAGGACATTTAAGGGATTCCAGAAAAGAGTCATCAACATCATACTTTCACAGTTTTAGACTAGGGCTTATATATTTATTAGTCTTGCATTGATTTTACATTAGTGTCTCAAACAAAACAACCAAATAATAATGCCAAATAAACTTGTTATTTTTAAATTTTTCTTTAATTGTGCTTTCAGAGACACCTGATAAATTTCAAGTACTGATGACTACGGTGTGGCAAAATGAAAAGTAACATGGCATTGCAAGTGTAATCTCAATGTTACAAACTTTTTGAGAATCAGCACATGTATACACATACACACACATGCACACAACTGTCTGTGTGCACAGACATGCCAAAGGTAAGCACTGTTAAAATCCTTAGATTATTAGAAAAACCACTGTAATTCTAAAGCCAGATATGGTGACACTTTATTTTACAAACTAAAAAAAATTGTGGGAGGGGTTTGGGCTATAACCGGTGATATTCAGGAGTTACTCCTGGCTCTGTGCTAAGGGATTACTTTTGGAGGGGCTGGGGGACCATATGGTTGCTGAATTGAACCCACGTTGGTTGTGTGTGTTGTTTGTGAGCAAGGCAAATGACCTAACAGCTGTACTGTCACTTTGGCTCCTGTAATGATACTTTAATTAGGCAAGTTGTATTATTTTATTAAGGCTTTTTTTTGTAGTTTAAGTAACATGGTTACAATGGAGTTAATGTTTGTTTTTTTTTAAAATATATGTATATATTTTATTGAATCACTTTGAGATACACGGTTACAAAGCTGTTCATGATTGGGTTTCGGGCATACAATATTCAACACACATCCCTTCAGCAGTGCACATTTCCCACCATAAACGTCCCTAATATTCTTCCTGCACCAAAATTCAAATATGCACATTTAAATTTTAATGCTAATTTATATTTTTATATAGATTCAAGTTTGATTAAGTATAAGGGGGTTGAATTGCAGCCAATAATTTAAGATTGAAAGAAATCAGAAATAAAATTTAACCAGAAAACTTCCACTCAAATCCTTTTAGAGCTAGACATACATAAATTATAAATTAAACTGACTTTTCTTTATAGTGGCCCTGGGCTGGAATTCTAGAGGGCTGTATTCTTCTCACACCTCTAAACCAGGCTTTCTTAGTGACCTTTAGTAATTGTTTGATAGATCTTTCAGAAACTAGGAACATATTAGGTGATCAATAAATGCGCCAGAATTTCATTAAGCCCAGGACAAAGACTTGTAGTTTGTTTTCCCTACGGACAATTTTCAAGGCCAGTTGGACGAAATCTTGGGTCCAATCTACAGTAAGACCAATGCTCCAGCTCCCAAACTTTAGAGGCTTCAGTTATTCTAGTCAGGGATAGATTTGGAAGAAATATAAGGTGGCACAAAATATTCTCTTGTCAGTATAAAAACCATAACATTAAAGACACTGAAAACTGTCAGTTCTGGTAGGGATGTGGCTTAGCGGTAAAGATCATATCTTACATATGAGGCCCTGAGTCTAAGTCCTAGCACTTTCCATCCCTCAAATTAAAAAAAAAAGTTATTTCACCTCTATCTTACCATCAACCTACTTGAAGTTTAATTTTTGAGCAGGGTTTTGACTAGGGATGAAAAGATGTAGTAACGGCATATCAAGATCATAAAGGATAACATTATTTGAACCATGATACCTAAACTACAATTTTAAAAAATATGGAGTAGAACAAAACCTAAAACTAAAACAGGAGCCAGGAGATGGGACAAGTGGTTAGGCACATGCCTAGTATGTATCTGACCTGGATTCGATTCCCAACACCTATCAGGAAATGCCAGGTACAACTCTGGAGGTCCCTGAATGCTGCTGAGGCAGCCTGTGTAACCCCAGGACCAAAGAGTCAGAGCAGCCTTTCAAAGTGCCTGTCATAGAGGCAGACTAGGGGAGGGGTGAAGGAATCAGGGGACATTGATGGTGGGAAATGGGCACTGATGGAGGGATGGGTGCTGGAACACTGTGTAACTGAAACCTAATCATGAACAGTTTTATAATTGTATATCTCACAGTGGTATAATAAAATAAAAATCCTCCAGCCTTTGCACTGAACCACCATGCTCATTTGCTAAGAATTGCTGGTGGGGTCCTCAGATCTCCTGAACACTGCTTGAGGACATGGCCCCCAAATAGCATACCTCCAACAAAACAAAGCAGTAACTCCAAGTTTTAATAGAGGTGTATCATAAAAATAAAACTTTATTTTTGTCTTTATAACCAGGGAGTTGTCCATTGTCCCATCATTCTGAGATGGTAAAGGAGCAAGAGTTGACTGAAAATGGTGTTTTGTAAGCACTCTTGTCTTATAATTTTCTGTAGAACAAATATTTTTATATGTTATATTTTTTCTCTGTAACCATTTTGCAATAACAAATAACAATCTTAGTGACTAAAAACTATGAAACATAAAACTTATCCCATGCTGGGGAATACCAGTTGGGAAAGTGTTAGTTGAGGCCAGGATTCTGAACCTGGCCTGAGACTATAAATAGGGGCCCCAGGAGAGCTCCCATGGGCTTCCAGATGGAGAGAGCAGTGGCCCTTGGTGCCTGGGTTGTAAGGCCATGGTTGTAAGGTACCTGGGCCATGGGGCTCCTGGTACCTGGGCTGGGTATCCAGCACTAGGGGAGAGAAGTGGCTCCTGGTGCCTAGGCCCGAGGGTCAGCACCAGAACCACAGGGCCTGATGCCTGAGCCCAAGGGTAAGCAATAAGGCCAAAGGGCCACAGGGCTACAGGGCAAGTGGGCAATAGGTTTACAGGACCAAACAGCAGAGAACAAAGAAATAGATTAGGGACACAGAGTAACAGAGAAACAGAGGTAACAGGACATAAAGGTGAAACTTAGGGACAGAGATAGGGACCTAGATAAATAGAGAAACAAAAGAGAAAAGAAGTCCTGAAAAGAAAAGCCCTGAACAGACAGGACCTAAGAAAAGAGGTCCTAAAAGAGAGGCCCTGGGTGAAGACCTGAAGGGTGAAGCCCTGAACAAAGACTTCCAGAAGAGAGAGACCCTGAAGACAGGGAGCTTGCACAGGTGCCCTGAGGAGGGCAGCCTGCAGAACATGCCAGAAGAGAGCCAGAGGTCTCTGCAGCCAGCAGTAAGGAGAAGCAAAAAGTAATAAGTAATAGAAAACTTATTAAAAGTAGCCTTCGGGAACCTCTGGTCTTGTTCTTTTCCATCCATGAGTCGGAGAATGATAGTAAGTGCTGGGCCCAGGTCAGAGGCCCTAACGGACTGTACTGTTGGGGACCCAGATATGTCCCGCATCTGCTGCCATGGCCAGCCCTGACCTGAAATACTATTAGGACCAGGGAATCCACAGGAGGTCCCTTGAGCCTGGGACCTTCGGATCCCCCTGAGGGGGGCAGCCACAACCCCCCTACTCTTCATTTATTCATAAGCCCTAACAATCTCGTTTTTATAGATTTTAAAATCCAACACAAATTTACTGCGCTAAATCCATTGTCTGAGCATCCTCCCTCCTCTTTTATTGGCTCGCTTTGTCAGCATCTAGACTCTTCCCATAGTTCTGCCTTATAGCCATCCCTCCCTCCATCTTCAAAACTAGCTTTGCAACAACTCTCTAAAGAGCCCCAGCATTTCAATTTTTACTTCCATCATCCCACTCCTTCTGACAATTCTCTTCTGCCTGCCTCTTCTACTTTGAAGGATATTTACACGGGTTCAGTCAGATAATTTAGAAAACTCTCCCCATCCATCACTTCACTAGATCTCTGGTCTCTTTTGCTATGTATGATAACAAAGGCACAGTTTCCTCATATTAGTATGATTGTTTCATGATAGTAACATCTTTGGGAGAAGGGCACTATTCTGCATACAAACCTTATTTTCATTACTTTCTGTAGGAATGAAAAAAACCAGAATTTTAATGAGTATTTACTATTTCGAAGATAATTACAATTTTTCATCATAATAGAATCAAGATTGAGATGTGACAACTTCCAAAAAGGTCTTAGAAATTTTCTCTCTCTTTTATTTTATTATAACACCATGAGATAGACATTTACAAAGCTGTTCATGATTAGGTTTCAGTCATACAATGTTGCGGCACCCATCTTTCTTTCCACCAGTGCACATTTAAGAATTTTCTCTTGTAGCCACACTTTTGTTGTAGTTCCCTTGTATGCTGACGCTGGGCTTGGCCTTGTGGCATATTTAGGCTAGTGAGAAGTAGCATAGATGCCACAGGCAGGTGTCATATAAGGGATGTGTACTTTTTTGGGAAACTATGCATACCTTTAAGCACATTGTGAAGGACCCCCAAGTGATGAGTATACCAAGTGATGAGTCACATGTGACCCAGGTAAGTTGTCACTTAGTGAACAGCCAGCATTGGCAAGTAGCATGAATTAGTCAGCAGCACAAACTAGCTGACACTTCAGAGATGTCATCTTGAAGCATCCAGCCTCCAGCTGACCCACCAGAAACCACAGGTACAACTAAGACGTGGCAGAGTGAAGTCAACCCCAGGAGAGCTACGAGGCTGAGTTACACAATCCCACAGTAAATGAGATGTTTTGGGATGGCTTTTCCTCGAGCAAAAGTTAGTCTATGTATGAACTGACAAGAGAAACAGAAATAAAAGCTGAGAATAAAGTTGAATTGAAGAAAAATTCTGCTATACTGGATTAGTAGCAGACTATTCTTTGAAGACCAAACCGCAGAAGAAAGTTTTTGGGGTGCTTCCATAAGAATAGTAGAGGGTGCAATGAGTCTGGCCCCTCCTTCCTTTTCCTCTACTCCCGGCACAGTGCTGTTTAGTGTTACAAAGGAGGCTCCAATGATCTCCTAATGGTTTAATGGCATATCAAAAGATCTCAAATAACCCCTATTCTGGTTCTATTTTTTGTTGTCAATTGGAAGCTTAAGTCTATATACAGAGACAAACTGGGAGCTGGGAAGACAGGGCTGGAACAGGTACTTTGTGAGCCAGAGACCTGGGTTTAATCCTCCAGAGGCCCAGTTTCGATCACCAGCACATGGTTCCCATGAGCACCCCCAGGTGTGATCTTCCCCTTCCCTCAAAAAAAAAAAAAAAAACCACACAAACCAAAAAACACCAAAAATCAAAACCAAAACAAAACTCATAGCAACAAATAACAACCCCCAAAAATGCAGCTTTTATTTCCTTTGTTTTTAATCAAGTACATATATTTTTCTAGTCACCTTTGAAAGGTTATTATAGCTAGCATGCATGAGAATATTGTGTTGTGTTTTTCTCATTCACATGCCTCTGATAAAATCTCAAGCTAGATTTGTTGTGAGAAACTCAGAGGCAAGGGGCAATATGATTCTGCTGTGGCCAGTGTACCCAGAGAGCTGGATTGCAAGATATCTTTGTTTCAGTCATGGGGTAAAAGATGAGCCAGATTTAGAGGATCCTATCAGTGGCAACAAAGCTTCCGGTGGAGGAAAACAAAAAGTATAAATAGGATAGGAAAGAAAATTATGGGATGGATTTAAGGCAAGAAAATAAAAAGATATTAATTTCAACATTTTTCATTCTTGGAAATGAACCCAGTCTTGACCTGCCTGTGTTTCTAGAGGGGACGCCTATGCAGCCTTCTGTGACATGCTAATTAGGTCAGACTTGCTCAAGGTCTAAGAGGTTCTTGTTGGAATCCCAATTTCATCTTTTATCTCCTTTAACAGATGATTTAGTCTCCAGATTTGCTAGTTTTTTTTCTACATTTCTTCATGCTTTTCTTCTATCAAGTTTTTATATTCTGGAATATGCTGCTTTGGTTTTTCTGCCTGATGCAGTGATCATTTCCTTCATTCCAGTATCCTTTCATGGAAGGTAGTCTGGCTTCTCCAACTGAGTGAGGTGCTCCCTCTTCTGACTTCTGAACTTTGACCCACCCACACACACCATTTGTCATTTTTTTATGTAGTTATATGCCATTGTATTACACTTGCTTCTGGGACCCTGTCTTAGATGATCTGACATGTAGCAATTACGAGTCCTTTTTATTTGTACTCTAGCTGCACACTTTCAGGTGAGTTTTACTACAGCCTTCTTTACTAAAGAACCAGGCAATTTTTCAGTTGATCTATAAGATTCTTCTTGGATGCCATAAATAAAAGAAAATAGCTGTGTACAATTTAAAACATTGAAAGTGAATCAGCTCTTTAAAGTGATGCTACTGGGGTTAGAGAGATAGTACAGAAAGTAGATAGGGCATTTGCCTCACTGTGGCCAAACTCTGTGCCAGGTTTGATCTCTGGCATCCCACATAGCTCCCCAAGCACCTCCAGGAATAAGCATCTCCACTCTTTCTGAGTGCAGAGCCAGAGTAAGCCCTGAACACCACTGGGTGTGGTGAAGAAAAAAAATAAACAAAATGATGTTACTAATCTGTCTAGAATAATTTACCTTCTTGGTCAAAGGGTGTCACTTGTGAAGGGGGATTTCTTTAGAAACAAATCTTTTAATTAATAGCTCCCTAAGACCTGGTAAACTGATAAGGTTAACCCATTTAGAAGTGATAAAACTAGCCCGATAAGGTACTAGGCATACTGCTGCCTACTTGGAATGACTGACAGGGGATTGCTTTTCAACAGGGCTGCTTTTAAATAACAGACACTTGTTACTGGAATACAAATCAGATGGTTTCTGTGGAAAATGCATATTGGTATCAGTTCAATTCAGTCTTTTCAACTCCCCAATCCATTCGAATCATTATAAAATGCACTTATTCCTAAAAGGCACTAGAAGATGTAATTGGAAAGAAATCTTTAAGTGTGTAAATGAAACAAGTTTTTAAAGAAGTGTTGTAGGGCAGATTTATTAAAACCTTACCAGATGATTATATTTTAACTTAAATTTAATATTTGTACTAGCTATAAAAAAGGTTTTTTAAAAAATAAAAATTGATAAAGGGATGATAGGAGGCCTGAGTAACCTACTTAAGAGAATGTATTATTGGGAAACAGTTGAGTAACATCAATTTGGAGAAGTATATGCCAATTAGAGGATTTCATTTAGCAAAGCAGGTGCACTCTGACACTCATTCTTCAATATATTTTTTAGTATAGTTCGGCACTTTGTTTTCTTGGGAATAATTGCAATTAATGTGCTTAAAATATTCTATATCATCTCGTTAGACTGCCTAAATTGCCAAGATTTTGCTGTATTTAGTCATTTTCAGGAAGAATGTTTTCAGCAAAGTTTTCTTTTTTTGCTTAGACTGTAGACTGTTCTCTTAAGTGGAAAATGGCTGCTGAGTATGCAGAAAGACTACAAAAGACTTCAGCGGGGAGATACTATTTATGATCATTTGGAAATTCTCCATCTCTGGAAAATTCTCAAATTGGGCTTATAAAGGCAATCCAATTTAGCAGACTGCTAATTGGGCAAAGCAAAAGCTCATTGGCAGGGTTGGAACTGAGGCTATCTTTGTTGCTGTCCCCCTCTTGCTTTAGCTACAGCAATTCCCAGGGTCCCAGGGACACTGTCCTCCCTGACCCCACTCAGGCTTTCCCTGACCCCCATCACCACCCCCAAGTCCTGGAGCTGATCCTTCTGGCATCAGCACTACATTCTGGTCAGGAATTCTACAAGGTTCACTCAGCTCTCCTGGGAACTGAACCGGCAAGTAAAGACTATTCTTGCTGGCCCACTAACGTAAAATCCACCCACTCTGAGATCAGATATAATGAAGAGGGTTTAGACCACTTTGTTTCATCATTCATTAGTTTTCCAGTACTACAGTGCAAGTGATAGAAAAACCTGTACCTTAATTCACTGAGGGTTTAAGTGAGGTCAATTTGGATGAGTGGGTAATGGACTTGAAATCGGAAGGTCTGTCTCCAGATGTGTTTCCTTTCTCTTTCTGTGCTCTGGCCTTTCTCACTCCCTTGGGGCTCTAGTTCCTGTTTGTATAATTATAATTGGAATTTGTTGGCTTCCCAAATGGTGTATTTTCAGCTTTCTAGTTCAGCAGACACTTCACCATAGCTTAGGTTTTTCCCCCTTAGCAGTCAGAGTTGTTCCACAAAGCTGTATGGTGCCACCAAGCCTCCAGAAGGAATGAAAAGTTTTCATGATGTAAAGAGAGCCTTATTAAAGAGAGCCTTAGTGGAGCTAGTGTAACGAGCTACATATTTCTCTAGAGGTTCATTGCCTGTTTGATGACAACAGGAAACATTTTCCTAAACAAGGAGGTCCCAAAACCTCCAGTGGAAGTATGTATTAAATCATAGGATTTTTATTTCTCTCTATCTAACTCAATCAGCAGGGGCTGTGGCTGTTTCTTTCCCAGTAAAATGAAACTTGCCTCCTCAAGACAATCTCCCAGACCAGGCCTCCTGCTTAAAATCTCTGTGGGGAAGGTTCTAAGGTTGAAAGTGTTAAACTTATTTAGGAATTGGAACAACTGGAAAGCACAGCACTTTTCAATATGATGAAGAAATACTGACTTAATGAGCTAAAAATAACATCATAAAACGCCAGCATACCAAACAAGAATACTGGAATAAATTCCAATTTACACTGCTGGCAGCAGTAGCAAAGTTTAAGAAAAATGCAATATACCAAATAATCACAGAAAAAAAATTCTGTTCAATAACTTACTATTATTATTATATTTTTAATCAGCGAATCTAGGTTAAGATTGCCATCTTTCAATTGTACTGATGGAGTATCTATGCTGATTTTTGAAACATTAGCTTTCCAATGGGTCATAATTTGACAGTCACTGGCACGAAAATTGTATTAACTATAAAGTGCTCTAGGAATATTGCAATGAGTTTATTCTGATGGCTAGCTGAAAGTGGAGGAACTCATATCAGATTCTTTATGTTTGATATCATTAAGGGCTTAAGGAGGAAGTGATTGACATGTAGAGCCCAGACTCAACATTTTTATTGCACAGTGAGTGGGGAGCTGCCCTGTCAGCGTGTGGTGGTGTCATGCCCGTTACTTGCTGTGAGAACAGTATTACTGTTAATTGAAACAATAGGCATGATTACTAAGGCTGTAGCTAGAGAAGTAATACCAGAGGGAAATGGGCTATTTATTTAGAAAAGATCATCATCAAAACACAGGACAGGCTAAACAACTCATGGAGAAAATCAACACTGACTGCAACAAAAAGAGGACCCACTGTGATTTGCTGATTTCTCTAGGTACTCTCAAATTGATGTGAACAAAACATCTTCCACTGGATCAGTAACGGTGATCATAGAAAACCCAGATCTTGTTGCTGATACTTCACTTGAATTTAACGTGTCTGATGTTAGTGAACACCCAGTTTAGTATTAATTTCTCTGGATGGAAATAAGAACCATATGTTTATGCTAGTAAGAGCAATACCAGGCAATTTGATAATTTCTGAGCAGTTTGATAGATTTTTACCTAAAAGGTAGCTCAGAATACTTGATGCACCAGCAGTAGTACAGAGGACAAATACATTTTTTAAATCTTGTTTTATTTAGTTTCTCTACTAGTCTGACTGTGATTAGAGGCTCAAATAAAACTGTGATTCTTCTAGGCCTGGATTATATTATTTCTCTCTCTTTCTCCTGCTCTCTCATAGCAGCAACTGCAAGCAAATAAATTGTGAAAAGGTTGTACCATAGTAGCACTAATGTTTTCTGAGGTGGCCGTTATACCAGATTTCCAGATGGTTAAAATATTTTTGAATATACTCAACCTCACTTCATAAATACATTTTCACAAGGGTACAGAATCCAGCAGAGTAGTGCACGCTTTCCAAGTACTCTTGACTGCACATAAGCAGCTTCGGTTTTGAAAGCTAGCAGGGGGCACAAAAAAACAAAATGAGTGAAAAAGAATGATGTTGCACATAGAGTAATTTTAATCCATTCCATTTTTTAAATACCACAATAAATTTAATTTCCACAATAAATTAAATAGCCATATTCAGTTTACAAAATAGAATTACTTAGTGTGAAACCAGTATTTACAACAATATACAATATGTACATGACATTTCTTGTTGTTGACATAGAACATGGAAGTCAAAGGACTGGACTTTCCGATGTGTGATTGACATGCTACAAGTGACGCCGTGTTTTGTACGGGAAAACAATAGTGCAAAATCACCACAGAAACTCTGGAACAATGTCGATTTTATGAGATAAGATATTCTTTTAAATAATATGAAAATAGTATTTTCTGTTTTCATGGCACCAATTCAGCATCTGAATTAAAGAGCCAGATTTCCCTAAGAAAGGGATGCATAACTGAATCCTCTACTTCCTGAAACTTCACAGCCATTGGTACATTTTCACACATTAATCTTTTGGCTTAGGCTTATGAAAAGAGTAGACGACAAATTCTGACTCAAAGGAAGACTAACTCTTTGAGAATAGCTGAAGTCACTTTTCCCCAATACCACCACCTCTCGTTTTTGTCAATAGCCTAGAAGATGCAAGTATGCAGACAGCAAGTTTTATTTTGCAAATTTTCAGTAGAAAAGAGAACTGATTTTATATTTGGTCACACACTGCTTATGTACAAGTATACATGGAAAAATGACTTGGATAGTTGTCTAGAAAAGTGCATATTTTAATCTAGAGGAGACTTTGTATGTCTCCAGGCACAACACATAGTGTTGTATGATTTATCGTTTTAGGGCCAGTTCAATGTCCTCCCAGTGATCTGGTAGAATTTTTGATTGAAAGGGTGAAAGAATTTGCGCAATTTGGTTATGACAGAGGGGTCCACCTCTGGATGAATACGCCCTTGCTGCCCGCCAGGCACTTATTAAAGATAATGTTAAACCGTAAGCAGTAAAACCCTCTGGTAGCATTGAAATATAAATTGTATTGACTTATCCTTGGGGGAAGATTTAGGAACTTCTCCACCAGCTGAAGTTCTGGCAGAGGTTCTGTGATGAGGCGGTCTCCATCAACAATGTGAAACTGTTCGATCGGAAAGTATTTTAACCACCTTTCCAGATGTTTGGTGTAGATGCTGGTTCTGACTGCCTTGTATTTTGTATTCACTTCACAGGTATTAGGGTCTATTGCCAGCTTTTCAAACTTGTAGTAAGTTTTGTTCTTCCTTTCCTTCCCTTCTAGCACCTGAGTATAATCAGAAATAGCTCTTGTGGTTGGCTCCCTGACAATGATCAACAGCTTGATGGATGAGTTCATTTTGTAAATCCTTTCTGGAACCTCCTCTGTGATAAAGTATGCAGGGCTCTTTTCAATGGTGATTTGCTGAGGGTAGGAAAAAGGCATCTTTTCCTGTACCAATCAATGCCCTTGGCATAATTCTCATCATTGTCAAAAAAGTGGATTTCTTGGGAGGCTTTGACAACTGCCGGATGGAGGTTCAGCATCTCAAGCAGGGCCCTTGTGCCTCCTTTCCTCACCCCAATGATTATGGCCTTAGGGAGCTGCTGGACCAGGTCATGCAGGCGAACCTGCTCCTTGGAAACGTTGCCCTTCCGGAACTCATGCAGGAGGCCGCGCTTGAACTGCAGGGCTCGAAGAGGGAATTCAGCCTGACTGCGGGCTCCAAGTCGGCCTTCAATGGGGCAAATGGGTTGGAGCCTGCAAGCAAAAGACACATTTAAGAAACTTATTTATTTTTTTATTTTTTAAAAATATTTTATTATACCACTGTGAGATATACAATTACAAAGATGTTCATAAGATGTTCATATTTGGGTTTTGGTCATACAGTGTTCCAGCACCCATCCCTCCACCAGTGCCCATTTCCCACCACCAATGACCCCGATTCCCTCCCTCCTCCCCTAGCCTGCCTCTTTGTTTCTCTCTCTCTCTCTCTCTCTCTCTCTCTCTCTCTCTCTCTCTCTCTCTTTCTCTTTTCCTTCCCTTCCGGATTGTGGATTATAATACATACATTAAGAGGTTTAAGAAACTTATTGCAAGCAAGTTCTCATTTTTCTGGTTCTCCAGTCAGAGTAACACTTTATATACACAAAGAAAACCACTGGCTCCATAATGAACATATGTTTGGGAAATTTTATTTTATGTAACCCCAGATTAAATGGAGCACACATAATTGATGGAATTTTTCTTTTTATTAGGGCTCCTTAAAATTTTTTATTCACCAAGCACTTAATTGACTACGGCATGTACTTATGTTCATCGTACAGGACAGACAAGTGACATCAGCCATACTAATAGCCTTTTAACAGCTCACTAGTTAACATCACTTAGAAAATGTGAAAGGTGGAAGATGATCGTCTTTGGTTAGTGGCTGAAGGGCAGCTAGGAAGCCCCGTCTTTTGGGTCTCATGTGATTTTCTTTTCTTGCTGTTCAGCAGTGCTTACTGGGCTCCTAACATTTTTTGAACTATAATCTGAAAAGAGGTCCTAATCTCTGCCCTTGACTCTGCATCATCAACCAGCAAAATTCCAGTCTTGGCACGTGCTGAGATTTTATTCTTTGAAAATGCCTGCCCTTGGCCTTAGTGCAGCTAGAAAAGTACTATATTTCTTCTGACTCTTTTTCTCTCCAAAGAGGGTGGGGTGACTTTACCGAATATAGGAACAAATCCAATTGCCATCAGCAAGTGATGTATCGAGCCTGAAATCAGAAAGCAGTAAGACCTTGGCTGGGCTACAAACCTTGGGTCCTCATTGCCAGCCTATTTAAATCCTAGCTCGTAAAATAAGGAGCACAGTGGATGAAGTCACAGAGGAGGCATTTGCTTCAACACTGTGCTGCATAGAGAGCTGCCACATTGCTTCTCTCAGAGAGAAAGGTGTGGTCACAGTTACAATGATCACACACAAGACCCACTATTTATTTGGCATGGTCAAATAAACAGGATTAACAAAACTAAATATTCTTTTGAGTATAGACTGAAAGTCAACTAAAGGTCTTTATAATTTCCCTAAATTTATCTGAGAAGTCATTTTAGTCTTTTGATGTTTTGTTTATTTTAGTTTTTGCTTTTTTGGGTCACACCCGGCAATGCTCAGGGGTTTCTCCTGGCTCTCCACTCAGGAATTACTCCTGGAGGTGCTCAGTGTGGGGACCATATGGGATGCTGGGGATTGAACCCAGGCCGACATGGGCCGCCACGTGCAAGGCAAATGCCATACCTGCTGGGCTATCGCCCGGCCCTGTTCTATTTATTTTTAGCACACCCCATAGTGCTGTATTAACGCTTGAGGAAGAAACTTGGGCCTCCTGCATGCAAAGCCTGCACTCAGCCTGCTCAACTATCTCTCTGGTTCAGCCTTCTTGTTAAAGGGTTACACTATTAGCCAATATTGCTGCTAAACCAATTCCTTTGACTGAAGCTTCTTGTTATCCTCATAACTAATTTATACACGATCCTAATTAGTAGTCTGTTTTCCTTCTCTGTGGTGATGAAACTGCTACTTGCTTTCCTTCCGTTGTACCTACTGTTATCTTCTGTAATGCTTAAAATTAAAAAGAAGCGATGTCCAGGTCATGCCACAGCATCAATTAGAATGGAGGGAAAAGGGCACATTTGTGCTTGAAACTAACACAAAACTAAAGGAAAACTATAGATGTATTTTGTGAATTTTGTTGTGATTGTTTTTATGCTTTTAAAATCAATCACGCAGGGGGCCGGAGCGATAGTACAGTATGTAGGGTGTTTTCCTTGCACATGGCTGATACAAGTCCAGTCCCCGAATCCCACATAGTCCCCAAAGCATGGTCAAGAATAATTCCTGAGTGCAGACCCAGGAGAATACCCTGAGCACTGTTGGCTGTGAACCAAAAAGCAAAAAAAAAAAAAAAAAGACAAACAAGAAACAAAAATGATTTAAAATTAATCATGCTCACTGTGGAAAACTTGAAATATGGAATACTATAAAAACAAAAGAGTTTGACACATTATTTTAGAGAAACATCATGTTTCTACAAGTTTGTTAACAAGATTATCATACAGAGACCTAAATGGGAAAGAAAGAAGTCACAGCACATACATAGTCAAAGATGCTCTTAATGGTGACGTGATTGGGATGGTCCACATTTATCTTCTAGTTCTTTTTTGGTTTGGTTGTGAATTGAGTTCCAATTCCTGAAGGCATCCTTTGATGTAATGAATTGACTTCTGTGCATCTAGAATGATGTTAGTACTATCCTTGGGAGAATTGAGGAAATCTTTTCTGTAGGACTTAATTCTCTTGCAGAATCCTGAGTGAGGCTGAATTGACTTTCTCTTCCCTTTTGGAGCTGGAATGCAATTTGTGAGGCATTCCTACTTCTAAAAGAGGTGATTTTTCTCTTTTTCATTCCCCACTTTCTATCCTGGGAGCTCATTCCCTGCAGAACAATTGCTTTTTTGGACTTTCTAACTCAAATGGAAGAAAACATCACATTATTTCCCACTTCCTACAGAGCACATTCTGAGCATGTGCTCTGACAGGAAGAAAGAACAAAAAAAAACAAAACTTAAAAGGGATAATAAAAGCGTCTGTTCAACTCTCCACCCAGACAGCAGTAGCTTCAGCTCCTAGAGGAGAGGTCTGAGTAAATGTGTGTTCATATCAGACAGTCTGCCTAAATCCTACAATGGGAGCTCTTCAGAAGGCCCACAGAACAATGAAATTCCTTATACAAGCTAGCCTATTAGAGATTAGATTAAAAATGGGGAAAAACCTATATCTTATGCATTAGTGACCAATAATCAATCATTCAATCTAAAGTATTTTTTTTTTTTAACTGGGATCAAACTCAGAGCCTTCCCAAACACAAGGTGTAGCTCTACTATTGACTCACACTCCAGGTCCCAAGTAGCAACTAATTAATTATATTAATTCCTATTGATAACTTGATACAAATTTTCCATTATGGTTATAGGAAATCATACCACCTCATTTTTTCATAATTATTAAACTACTAATTTGGAGAAAATTTTTTAAATGATAAATTCTGGACAACATCAACTCCCATAGTGAGTGCGAAATTTACCCAGAAATTTAAATTTGGAAAGCAGTCAAAAGGTTAACTTTATCAGTCAAAACTGACACTGGCAGAGGGTTGGAACGATAACATAGGGGGTAGGGCATTTGCTTTGCACACTGCCGATCCGGATTTGATCCCTGGCATCCTATATAGTTCCCCAAGCACTGCCAGGATCACTCCTGAGGGGAGAGCAAGGAGTAAGCCCTGAGCAACTCCAGGTGTGACTCAAAAAAGCAAAAAAGTAAAAAAAAAGAAAATTGACACTGGCTGAAGGAAAAGAAGACTCACTTTATTGTGTGCCAAATGCCTAAGTAAAAAATGATGTATATGGATTATAAAAGAAAGGACTTCCAGAAGATATTTTTGTTTTAAAGCCTATCTGCATTTTCATATACAACAGGAATTGGATCTATAAAACACACACTGAAGGCATTCCACTGAAAAAATTAATTTTAAAGGGCAAAATGGGAAACTAGCACATTTCAGAAATTAACTTCTCCAGCATTTCAAATTATACCAGATGTGGAATAGTCCAAATATACTCAATATGAAGCCAACTGATACTGCTGGAACATCTGTGTCTAGTACCTTTTTACTGTCTATTTAGAACCAATCTGAGCTCTGTAAAGTTACTCTTCATGGATTTCCCATTGCTTTCTGGGCAATTACTCTGAGTGAAGTCCCCTTGTAAATTCAGCCCCGGAAACCAGAGCTAATTAACATCGTTAAAATGCACCAAGACTGTATCCACCTTTCCTGGGCAATGAATTCCAAACTTGGTGAGTTCCTTTCAAGATTCACATAATATTAATTCTCAGTGGCACATTGGTAGTCTACTTATAAATTTCCAAATGAAGATGTAGGAATATATCATTGCTATTTCACTATGATGAGAGCAACAACCTGATGTACACTGACTACAATGAGCTCTAATAAATGTCTCTTCTTTTTTAACTGCATATGACTTTATTCCTTCTCTGAATACAAATGTCAATGTATACAGTAGACAAATTGATCTTGAACAACACCTTGGTTCTCTTTCATTTGGATCCCCTTCATTTAAAGTCTCAATAAATCAAAATCAACATTTCAGAAAAGCATGTTTCTTAGGAATTTTTTTGCTTTTTGGGTCAAACCCAGCGATGCTCAGGAGTTACTCCTGGCTCTGCACTCAGGAATTACTCCTGCCACTGTGTGGGGGACCATATGAGATGCCGGGATTGACCCCAGGTCAGCCGCATGTAAGGCAAATGCCCTCCCCGCTGGACTATCACTCTGGCTGTGTTTCTTAGGAATTTTGAGGGATGGAATAGAATTATGTTCTGAGGCAACTGAATTAAGAGACACTTGAATTCACACAAGCATAGCATGTGTTTAATCACTTACCTATCCAAGCTCCCAACTCTGGCAACTAGATATAGGAGACTCCCAACGGCAAGACTTCCCAGGACCAGGAGCTTCTGTCTCAGCCACGCCTGCTGTTTGAATAGCATGGCCCTCCATCAACCTTCAGGACTTCTGCAGTCTGAGATGGGGACAGAAGAGAACTAAGTAGCAGTTATGTCTTATGGGCTCTGCTGATGGTCACAAAGCTAAAGAGCAGCGTTAATGTGCTTAGAAAGTGACTTCCCACGATGAAGAACCCTATTACAAACTTGAAAATATTTAGAATGTAACAAGTATTTAGCACAACTCCCCCCACCCCCCACCCCGCCCTGACCTAATACCCATGTTACAAGATAAATTATGAAAGTAGAGGGAAGAGAGACCAGCGTGGAAAGGGTGCTTGTCTTGCATGTGGCTAACCCAGGTTTGATTCCTGGCACCCTATATGTTCCCCTGAACCTGCCAGGAGTGACTCATAGATGCAGAGCCCTGAGAACAGCAGACTATCCCCAAACGCCCCCAAAAATATAGAGGAAAGAACTTATTAGACAGAGTCAACTAGTCAATTGTCAAAGTAAACTAAACATGTGTATGTACATATTTCTATATGACATGTGTGCATATTTATACTTGCTGCTGTCAATCATGCAAAAGATTGATAAAGTGAGTAACCGAGAAAGCTGAAGGACACTGCAGGGCAACCAGTAAACTGAAGATTATGCTTCAAAATAACAGGGTGAAAGCTGAAATTGATGTCCCAGTTCAGTAATTTATTATTTGGGTTATAATAGTGATGTATTTTACTTGTATATATTCTGTATTATTCTATTGTGATTGAAAGAGAGGCAACATTAGAAGCTAGTTATTCCTTTTTTTTTCCTTTCACATTTATTAGGTATGTATCTTCAGGGCCAGAGAGATAGTACAGTGGGTTGGGCGTTTGCCTCACATGCAGCCGACCAGGTTTGATTCCTGGTATCCCATATGATCCCTGAGCACTGCCAGGAATTATTCTTGAGTGTTGAGCCAGGAGTGAACCCTGAGTATAGTCAGGTGTGACCCAAAAATCCAAAAACAATTTTTTTATTTGTTTTTCTGCGTTGAGTTAAAGACTTCCAAGAATAATTTAAGTATCAGCCAAAAGCTATTTATTCAATGAGGTTATTAGTGTTATCAGGAATTCAAATGTTTGAGGACATTGATTCTGAGAAAATTGAAGTTTCTTTTTCATCTTCCTCTTGTCTGGATTGAAGTGACTGATTGTGAAAATCTGCTTAGACTGGGTACCCCTGCTAAGTGACCCCTCCAGGCTCTCAATGAATTGAAACAGGTCTGGTGACATAGGTCTACTTTTACATCACAAAGGAGGCTTACCGGGAAGCTTTTTGCTCTCCTACCTGAGGTTAGCCAACTGAGCAGTGTAAAGCTTTGCTCTTATTAAATCTGGGGGTGGAAATGCAAGCTTCCATTTCAGACTTTCTTATTAAAAATAAATCCAATCCCTTTCAAGATAAGATTGTTTGCTTCTTATTGAAACTCAAAATAGCAACCCAGGAAGGAGGGAGTATTTGCAGTATTGTCATGGTTAGAAATGGTTTTTGTCACTATGGTATCTCCATATTTGCTAAGTGAAGATTTTCTCCATGTAGAAAGGACATGTAAGGATTGACTAATCAATTAGATTAATCAATCTAATTGATTAATCTTTTTATCTATTCACCAAGAAAGTACTGAGTGCCAATTGAGCACTTAAGATATTATACTATGTTTAAACATGATTCTAAAAAAAAGATTAGGATTGAGTTTTAGCTCTCAGAAGATGACTACATGGGCCGGAGCGATAGCTCAGCAGGTAGGGCGCTTGCCTTGCACGTGCCGATCTGTGCCAGCCTGGGTTCGATCCCCGGTATCCCATATGGCCCCCGAGCACCTCCAGGAGTAATTCCTGAGTGCAGAGCCAGGAGCAGCCCTTGAGCATTGCCGGATGTGACCCAAAAAAAGCAAAAAAAAAAAAAAGAAGATGATAACTACAAGCTTATGGAATTGAGAATAACAAATAATATAACCTACTTCAGAATAAAATATGAATAAGTATTGGTGAAAGAAGAACATAAAGGATATGAGCTGCATGGGAAGCTGGTACACTTAAAGATGTTATTGGAGGGCACCCCAAAAGGGAGAGATAAGAGCAGGCCATCATTCAATGCAGAGTTAATTTATACTTTACAACATACTTTAGAAACTAGATTATGCATCAAGTGTAATCACAGTAGTGGTCAGCATGGGATTCTACAGTCTGGTGATCACGATCATGATCACGATCTTCCCGTTAATCATCTATTTGCTAGAGCGGGCACCAGTAATATCTCAATATGTCCTGTCACATGCTGTAGAGCCAAGGGCATCGGCTTGGTACAGGAACATAAAGAGCCTCAAACCATTATATTAGGTCATGAGAATGATCTAATATAATTGTTACTGGCATTTGGCATATCAAATACAACACGAGCAGCTTGCTAGGCTTGCCGTGCGGGAGGCAGTCTGGTGAAGGAGAATAATATTGAATCATAAAATTTAGGATTATTATATCATCAACAAATTGTAATAATAAAGGAATATTACAAGGAACACTGAGAAAAAAATAGCAGGTAAAACCTACTTCAGTCCTCCTGAAGTGATAATTAGGGTGACATCTAAGGATAAATAGCAAAGTATCAACAGGTGAGTACTATGAGTTTTAAGCAGAGCAACCAGCTTCACTGAAAGGAAAAACGAGAGAGAATTCTTGGTCCATTGGAGAACTGAAGCAAGGGTGGTTTTGTGGGTCTCACCTGGATTGAGGAGTGAGTGTTAGCTAAGAGAAAAGCAAAGTGGAGGCAATGAGGTGGCTGTTGGCAGAGGCAGGGAGAGGTGCAGTTCTAACTTAGCAGGCTTGCCTCTTGTTGGTCAAATGCAGGAGGCAGGGGCAGAGAAAATGAGGTCTATTGAGTCCTATTATGTGGCAAGAATATTGCCAGGTGGTATCTCAGGAAATTCTCAGAAAAATCTCATGAAGCAGAGATAGTTATTTCCATTGTATGAACAGGTAAAGTGGAGCTCAGACAATTGTCTCCAACCTGCCTGTGATTACACAATTGGCAGGTAATGTGAAGGTAAAGGCAGTAATTTATTGTGTGATTTAGTGTTTTACTGAAAGACTGAATCTCCTTTCTTTAGGTTGATGTCCAAAGTCCTCAGAATCACATGGCTTTAGAACAGGACTCTGATGCCTGTTGAAATGCAAATAGTGCATCAAGATGTAGAAACCCTTCATCAAATTATTCCCCAGAAGCTCGGTGGTCTTGAGCTGGTTTCTTAGATTTCCTGAGTTTTTCTTATCTATAAAGTGGAAACAATCTGACCTCTTCCAATGGAAGGGACTGTACTGAAGATAATGTAATGTTTGTACAAGTGATATATCATTAAATAGTGATGTCTTAATTTGCTAGACTATTGTGTTTTTTGTTTCTGAGTCTGAATAAATTTAACGTGAATTCACAGACAAGCAGTGTCAAAGAACACAGTCATTCTGGTCTTGAAGAAGGTCCTCCCTGAGTGGTGAAGATGAGAAAAGTCAAGGTACATCTGCGGTGCTGTCCTGCGGTCCTAATCGGGACCACTAGCCCCTTACACAGCAGCAAGTTGGAGGGCAGCTGAGAAACTGTCTAATCTCTTTTGCTATAAAAATCGAGCGCCACCCACACTCCTGCTCAAAACCATGCTGCCCACTTCTTCTCCTCCTTACCCTAGTTCATCAGTCCAACTGTCTATCTACAGCTATGGTTCACCCATTCTTTAAGGTCTGGACTATATCCCAGTTCCTCTACAAAGCCCTCTTCATATGATATCCCTGTTCACAACGATCTCCCGATGAATTATCTTCCACTGAAGTCTTGCAGTTCTAACCGCAGTCAGACATTTCATTGTTCATAAGGGCAGAATAAGTGTTAGCTGCTGCATTTCTCTTAGCAATGGGCTAACCCTGACAGCCTCAGAAGTAACTAGAAAGAGAACTGAAAAGCACCTAGCCCAGAATTTGCTTTGATCATTAGGCTAGTGATTCTCTCTAGTGACCTCATAAGTCTATAGACAGCACACATCTGCCAATATCCACGGAGATTCTGATTTAATGGGCCTTTATTAATCTTACATCTGTATTTTTACAGTGGAGATGATACACAAACCTGAAGTCATTTTCTTTTGTCTTTTTTCTCTTTGATGATCATAGTCAATAATCATCCTTTGATTTATTCTTATTGAGAAACCAGTAACTGTTTTTTTTTTTTGGGTCACCCCAGCAATGCTCAGGGGTTACTCCTGGCTCTGCACTCAGGAATTACTCCTGGCAGTGCTCGGGGGACCATATGGGATGCCGGGGATCGAACCTGGGCCAGCATGGGCCGGCTGCATGCAAGGCAAATGCCCTATCCACTTGGCTATCGCTCCGGCCCCCAAAACCAGTAACTTAAAAATTTTTTTAAAATATAATTTATTATAACACCATGAAATAAACAATTACAAAAATGTTCATGTTTGGGTTTTGGCCATACAGTGTTCCAGCACTCATTCCTCCAGCAGTGCCCATTTCCCACCACCATTGACCCTGATTCCCTCCCTCCTCCCATAGCCTGCCTCTGTGGCAGGTTCTTTTTCTCTTTTCTCTCTTTTTCTTTCTCTCTTCCTTCTCCTACATATTGTTGATTTTAGTACATATACTTAGGGGTTATCATGTGTATCTTTTTGCATGTATTTAATACTAAGTTCGATGTGGTAGCACTTTTAACAATTATTGGCACACTGTTCCTTATCTGTTTTACCCAACCTCTGCTCCTACACGTTTGTGGTAATTTCCCTCTTTGACAAGACCTCCTGATCCACGTTTCACCTGACCTTGGATGTTGGTATCATAATATGCTAATTTCACTCAACATGATCCTCTCCATGTCCATCCATTTATAGGCAAATTTCATAACTTTATTTTTCCTAACAGCTGCATAGTATTCCATTGTGTAGATGTACCACAGTTTCTTTATCCAGTCGTCAATTCTCGGACACTGGTTGTTTCCAGATTCTGGCTATTGTGAATAATGCTGCTATGAACATAAAAGTAGGAATAGTGTTTCCACTGCATGAAAACAGTAACTTTTAAAACTTTTTATATTATAGATATTTTTGGCATTAGGCCATATCTGACAGTGCTCAGGAACTAAGGCTCTAAGGCTCATTTGGCTCTAAGCAGAGGACTGAAGCAGGGTTGGTCACATATGAAGCAAAGCCCTAGTGCCAGTGCTTGCTGTCTAGCCATCCTTTATTCCTTAACATGTGGGTCTGTTTATTTCCTTTTGCTTTATTTCATTTTTGGGGGTGGGAGGTGGGTAGTTGGGCCACACCCCGTTGTGTCCTTACTTTTTCTACCTTATACTTTTTGTTTAAACATTGGGTATATTCACTTTTTTTTGGGGGGTTAGTTTTGTTTTGGGGCTATATCCAAGTGTACTCAGGGCTTACTCCTGGCTGTGCTTGAGGGGCCATATGTAGTGCTCAGGATCAAATTAGGGTTAGCAGTATGAAAGGAAAGCAGATCCCCTGTGCTATCTCTCTGCCCCTGATTATTTCTTATGGTCTGATTATTCTTTCTAATGCATGTCATTTCATATCTTATCTGTTTTCAGTTGTTCTTTGGAGTAAATCAAATCTCTTGTCCTTGCCTGTTCAGGTTTTCTTCTGAAATCCTAGAGATGGTATTCAGTTGCTTTCCCTCTGATTACTCCCAACACCAGGTACTTCTGTGCGGTAAGGCTGGCATCTCTACTGCTCCTCAAACCCTTCCACTCTCATCTCATCTCATATGCTTTTGTCAGTGTCCTCACTGGTCATGAATGTCTTTTCCTACCCCTCCTCCTTCAAGACTCCCAGTCCCTACACGTATTGCCCTAAGGAAGGTGATCTTGGTGGAAGTGGAATTTGGGGGGGAATCCTCATACAGTGCTCCACTCATTTCCAACAATGGTCCATAGTGTAGACAGTTGTAGGACTGAAGAATAAGGGATGGGTTTAAGAACAGAGGGTGTGAGACATACATAGGCAGGGGTGAGTGAAGTTAAAAGTGACCTCAGATCTGAACTCTGTTCAAGGTTAGCAGACAGGCAGGAAATAGGTGACATAGCAACAGAGGGTGTGAAAACTATTGAGAAAACTAGTCCACGACTTAGTCTCCTAAATTACAAGAACTATCTCAATCCCGCTACTTTCCACACACATATAAACATGAGAATCTAAAACCTGATGGATTATTATGTCATTGCTTATGTTTCACTATCTCTAAAAGGTGTTTCAGCCCCTCAGAAAACAATACTATCATCTCACACATTTTACCTTTAGATAAGGCCAGCTATTTCCATGGAGTCTGTTCTGTGGGATAAGTTGCTATTGTCAGTCTGCCGTATAGTAGAGAGATCTTATATACACACACTAAAGTTTTCTCTCTTGGGTAGACCTTTTCCTTGCAGGGCTGCCCTAGACCCTTACACAGCCTCTATGGCATGCCCGTCACATGCTCCAAAGCATCAGCATGTCTACTCTGACACTGAAGAGAACTAAAGTTTTTAGTGTAAATATAAACTGATATGAATCAGTTGTCCATAATGAAGTGCAAAGACCACTGGATTGAGAGTCAAATACTTTGAGTCACATTATGGTTTAGTTTTATAATGGAAATTCCAGCATATCAGTATCTCATCTGTGAAATGAGAATAAAATCTATCTCTCTCACAGGGTTATTATCACATGAGCCTTGACTGAGATAGGATGAGATCAAACTTTATGAACATTTGAGCATTTTACAAAAATGGAACAGAATTATTATATTGGGGAAAGGTGATATACCTATGCTTGTAGTGCTTTTAAATGAGAATAAGGAAACACATTTCAATTCTCATTGATAGTATAGTTCCATGATAAAAAGTCTATTTTACTATAAACAACTTTGAACGGAAACTCCTGCTAAACATTAGACTGCTAGTGCTACATTTTCTATTCAAAACAAAATGACAAGTTGCTAGAAACAAAAAAAATAATGCTAATATGTTTTGTTAGGCTAAACAATATTGGAATTTTGCGAGAGTTTTTGAGAAAGGAGAAGGCCCAGTCAGTAATTTCCAATGAGCTTCCTTAGGACACAGGAAGTGGAATGCCATTCTGTTTTGTAACCAATCTCACACTGTGCTAAGAAACAGTATCAGCAGTACTTGAATAAATTTTTATCAGAGAAAACCACAGATACTTGTTAAATTTAATATCCAAGATGTTTCTTTGGTTTTTGCATATCAGGATGTGCTAGGAGTGTATTTGAGGGAGAGTCTTAAAGCCGGGCAGTTGCTCTTGGTGTAGGAATATAGGCCAAAGAGAAGCCATACCATACAATCTTTCAGAATAATTTTGTTAACTAGGATAGAGGCTAACTGCTTCTCTAGCTCCAAAGTCCTTTTCCTTTAGCTATCCCAGAATTAATGACTATTTTAATAATCTTTCATCAATGCAGTCATAACAGTAATAGGCAATTTATATAAAATTAAATATTTGAAGTTTATTATTTCTTTTTATACAAAAAAGGTTAAAGACCTACAGTGACATTTAGCCCTCCTTAGTTTCTAGATCTTAGTTTCTCAGAATCTTTACTTTGTACACCATGAATAGTACAATTATAGCTCCTCGAGACTATGAAAGCTAGCCTTAATAGACATGGTATCTTAGCAGAACAAAGCAGAGTATCTCATATAGTATGTGGCTGGAAAAGACAAATTGTAGAGCCATCTGGCCATTTCTCCAAAGCAGTACTAAGCAAAGAAAGAAATGATTCTCAAGCGGAAATACAGAAATACAGGGATTTGAAAGAAATAATAATAAAGATCTGTTCCAATGATGCTCCAAGGCTTGTAGACATGGTTATTGCAAGCCCCTGGTACTAGTAAAAACAATAATAGAAACAAGAGCGGCAAAGTTCATTAAAATGACTGAACTTATATAGTAGACTATTCTAAGGAAACAGAAACTGTCTTTTGAGCATTAGCTTATTTATCTTGGGCAATAGCTTCATGATGTGGACAGGAACTACATTTATTGAGCAGTAGACTCTCCGTTACTTTATTTCACATTTATTATCTCACATAATACAATAGACCTGTGAAGTGCTATCCATTTTATTTTTCCTGATGGAAACTGAAGAGCAGAGAGATGAACAGATTATTTACCCCAGAGCATGTGGCTGGTAAATACAGAAGAACGATTTAAATTCAGAATTATTTGACCCCAAAGAATGTGGCCCCTTGATTGCAATGCCACTCATAGAGCTCTGGATGCTCACTGGGGAGTTTCTTAATAAAAACTTGTTTATTGATTGATAAGAGCAGACAAAACCACTTAACTCTACCCAAGTTACCTGCCATTGAACCTTAGAGAGTGAGGAAGTGAAACAACAGAAGAGAAAAGTTTCCACGGATGGGTGGTAATATGCACCCTTTAGGTGGCTCAAACCTAATAAGTGATAATGATGATAATGATGATGACGAAGACGATGACAATGAGGATGATACTGAAAGGTCCTTTGATTTATAGTGTTGCTCATATTTACAGTACTCTTGAATTAAAACCAAGCAGAATCATGGGAATCCCACTTGTACTTCCTTTAATTCAAAAACTGACTTTTCTTTGGAAAGAATTTTATGATAGATGAAGACACTAAAATTTTGATGGCCTTACTTCAAATCTTAATGTACTTCTCTCCATAATATCCTGCTTAGATGCTTACTGCCTTCTCATTCACCACCTAGTCCCCATTCTGCCTTTTCCCTAGCTCTCCCCCTCAGTCTGACCAAGTATCTCAGTGAATGGCTCCTATCTACTAATTCATCCAAGCTTGAATACTTGAAATTCATCATCCTTACCTCCAACCTTCTTATTTCCAATCAGCCAGTAAAACTGAATCTCCAGAAGACTATTAGACTCCACTTTTTCCTTAGTACTGTCATTTGGAACTACCTCAGTTCAGACTAACTCTTTGTCTACAGAGGCCCATTTTCATTTCTCAGGTCTCTGGGATCTCCTTCTCCCTTCTGCCATCTCCTCCTAACTCTCTTCCTATTCGTTATTTCATTTCACTACTCTTTCTCCTCTGTTTCTATGCCTTTGTTCTTCCCTAAATCTCCTACTATGTCTTCAAAATGACAGAAGTTGCAGAAATGCAATGCTGTTATTACAGGATAGCACCGCTAGCAAATGGAAATTAAGAGTTAAATGTCTTAGGAAATCTTATATGGATTTAATAAATCTAGAATTTATAATCTACTTCTGTGCATAATACTACTAAACTTTCCATGCTGTAGCATGCTCTTTCTTAAATTTCAGTATTCATATGTCCCAACACTTCCTTGTTGTACTAGAAGCGCCTCTTTTTTCTGAATGTCAGACCTTCCTTTCAGGGCCAGAAGAGCTCCACCACATTCCATGACCAAGTTAGTAGTCATACACAAGCATTGCCTGAGTACCTACCCTGTGTCAGGCCCTGCAAATGACAGGAGCAAGATGGAGAGTAAAAAGACACACAGCCTGTCTCATTAGTTTTGTCATTTTCTATCTTCACAGTCAACCTTGAGGGGCCGGAGCAATAGCACAGCTGGTAGGGCATTTGCCTTGCACGTGGTTAACCCAGGTTTGATCTCCAGCATCCTGTATGGTCCCCCTTAGCAGAGCCAGGAGTAATTCCTGAGTGCAGTGTTGGATGACAGGCTTAGCTAACTTGGGAGCTTTGCTCCCAGCTTAATCTATTTACATATTCTTAAGTGAACTTCATTCTAATGAGATCTCTCTTCTTTGTAAACACTGATAGAGTATGTGGCAATTACAGAAGTCACCTTGACTCTGAATGAGAAACTTCTGACTTATTGTTATACATCTACTAAGACTTCTATGTTGTCTAATTGGGCACAGCTCTTCTTTATACCCACTGCACCCAGCATGGGATAGTTAGAATTTACCAGGAGACTGCTACCCTGGCTACATTGAGACTATCGTTTAAGATTATAGGAAGGATTATACTAGTTTGCCCTCAAGCAAGGGAGCATGACCCTTTCAGTATACAGAGAACAAGATACTCAGAATCACCCTGGTGCAGATAATAAATAAGAAGGACCTTGTGGGTACCATCTAGATTACATGAAGCCCATGAAATTAAGATGTATTACTTTTTACCAGCTCTCTCTCTCTCTCCTCTCTCTCTCTCTCTCTCTCTCTCTCTCCAGTGTTTTACATAAGAAATGCATTGGTGGTGGGAGGTGGGCAGTGGTGGAGGGATGGATGCTGGAACACTGTATGGCTTGAAACCCAAACATGACCATTTTTGTAATTGTCAAAAATAAATAAATTAAAAAAAAAGAAATAATCTCAGAAGGGAATAGTCCTTGGCATAATTCTTTGTTTATTCCTACAATAGGGTGTGGCACTACGTTTTACACTCTTCTACTATCTAGAAGCTGTTTAGGGTTCTTTGTTGACAGGATCCTCCCTGCCAACAGTTAGGATTACTTTGGTGTATATAAGGGGACTGACTTGAGGCACTCCTCGCCCTCTTCTTTTGGGTAGCACTCCTCTCGGGTGAGATCCTCTCTCTTTGGTGGGAGACTTGGGCTCTCTTGTATGGTCTAAGTGCCGATCAGAGCTAGAGTTCTTTCATTATATTGAATTGCGGTGGTAGATAGAGCTTTTGTACTATTAAAAGCCTTTTTTGGAACTGCGTCGGACTCGTGAGTTTTCATCCGCTTCCCTGGTGACCTCGAGGTAGAAGAGAACTTCTGTCGTGATACTGTTGGGGACCCCAGCGGCTCCCTGACAGTGCAGAGCCAGGAGGAACCCCTGAGCATTGCCAGGTGTGACCCAAAAAATAACAAAAAAAGTCAACCTTGATAAAAAAAAAATGCAAGAAAAGGGCCTCTTCCCTTAAACAGAGCAAGCAGACTGGTAGTGAAGGAATAGTCTGAACTTGGGTAGTGTGTTTGACCTTATCACCCCATCTGCTGGGCCTAATACTCATTCTTCTACAGTCAGTCTTCGTCTCTGAACAGTCACGGCCGAATCATTCTCCAAAAGGCACTATTCTGAATTTAACAGGTCTCACCTTTTCAAACACCCCTAAGAAGCAAGCATTTCACTGAGCTTATTTTAGAGTCAAGGCAAAGAGCTTGGGTTTGTGACAGGTGATTTGAATGGCCCACAGGCTTCAAAGGGGTGCCATGCTTGATTTAATGCTCTTCTGTCACCGACCTAAAATTATTAGTTCTTTTTCATTTGGTCCCACAGATTATGTATACAGTCTTGCAGTTGTTCCTTCCAGCCTTCAAAGAAGTGATTATTCGGGTGTAGGCTGAAGCTTATAATAGTGGTACTTCCTTTTTCCAGATGCCTGGAACACAATCTTTCGTATCTTTTTACAGAATTGGTTAATTTATTAGGTTTTATTTCTCCCTTTCAGTTCTGTGGTTTTCTCTGAGTCCATTCTCTTTCATTAGTACCTAAAACATTAAAAATGCTCTCTGCCTTCCTAACATGGCAGCTACCCACATAAACTTTAGTAATTTTTTTCCCCTTTATTTGATTTGATTTTGGTCTTTTGGGCACATCTGGAAATCTCAGGGTACTTAGGACTTATGCCTAGCTCTGAGCTCAGGGATCACTCCTGGAGTCCAGGACTATATGAGGTGCTGGGGATTGAATCTTCTGGGTCGGTCACTTCTGAGGCACACGGCCTACCCTTCTCTCTCTAGCCCTGTTTTAAGTATAATGGTCACCAAGCATGCAAGGATAATGTTTCCATCAGCAGAAGGGCTTCACTTAGATTTGTAAAGAGCAATTATGTAAAGTTAAGAGGATGATTTATATAACATTTTCCTCAGATAAGAAAATCAGACACCTAGGGATGGTAATCATCTGCTGATAGCACTGAGCATAAACAAACAAAACAAAAATCTATCTCCTTACCACCTGCTCCCTTCAAAGTCAAACAGAACAAGAGACAACATTTCTTACTCATCTGCTAGGTAATGTTAGTCAAACACTTATTCTCCTTCATTGTTTTTTTTTTTTTTTTTCACCAAAGAAGCAAAGAACTTGGTAGGGAGGAGTTCATCAATCCTTTTCAGGTTAAATATTTATTCTAAAATATTCCACAAGATTAGGACCTTTATAAAGAGAGATAAGTGCATAGGTAAAGACAATTGTGCAGTGTGTGTGAGTGGAGGCTGGTGGGGGTGGCGGGGAGATTAGTGCCTAAGGTAAATGATCTCAACTTTAATTTCTTTTTCATCAATCTTAAACCATCTTGACCTTTTTTCAAGATGGCTTCATCACATTATATAGAGTTGATAACTGTGAAACAGTCCTCTCAGTCGAAGAAATAAAATTTCATTGAAAATGATACCAATATTTAAGAGTTTTCCAATTAGCTTTCAATTCGCCCAGCTGTCAGGGAGTCTATAGGAAACAACACATTTGAAAAAATGAACAGAGAGCATTTGAGGAAAACTCATTAAAATTTTGTTTTTCTTCTATTTCAATGTTCACATAAGAGAGCTGTAGGGAGGAGACACAAATGAAGAGGGGCTCAAGAACAAGGGCACTGGAAGTGGTGATCCGCAGAAGACCAGTCAAATGAAGAAAGGGGGTAGAGATTAAGAGCAAAATGGACACCATTTGTTAGTAGATTAAGCAGAAAACGTATCTATCAGGATGCTCATAATTGCTTCATCTAATAGCTAAGGAAGCTATTTAGCTCTTTGTTTCTTCAGTTAACCATGAAGTTTCAACGTTAGAAATGAAAGGGAAGAGATTGATGAATTATACAGAACTGCAGAGATTATTACTGCTCTGTGCTTAGTTCTTAACCTCCTGGGAATTACTGCAGGAGCAGCTTTGAGCAAATTCCAAAATTTCAAATGGGTTCTCCATTTTTCCTTCCATTCAGCTTTTGATATCGTGCATACATTATTTATCACAGCGACCATTACTGTGTTAGCTTGAGTAGTCCTCTGGCTCTCTGTCTGCAGCAGGATACTCGTTTTGCATTTGTAATGACCAAACTTAAAAGGAGCCAGTTAATTCTGCTTCTGTTCGGGTCTCATTTAGTAGAATGATGACTTAAGAATAGAAATGGGAACTGAATTTTTATTTTGGCATAAAATTCTAATTGCTCTTAACCTCAGAATCTCATTGATATTTGTAAGTAATGTTTATAGAAGATCGGCATGCTTCCCCACCTCGCCCCAAAGTTCTCTTCCCCTACACCCACATCATCAAATAGTTGCTTGGGTTTAGTACATATTTCTTGCTGGTGAGTGCTAATGCAGAATTCCTACTTTTCCAATCTTGTCTTTACACAGATAAGCGTGAACAGGAAGGTTAACAACTGTTTAAGTAATTAATTTAAGAAACAGGGTATAAACAGATAATTGCAGTAATTTAGGCCTAGAGGTCAAGTCAATTCTTCCCATACCCTGGAAATCGCTAAAATCAATTTATGGTAGTATTAGTTTTACCTGTCACATCTAGTAATAATGCACTGTGTTTATTTCAAAATCATGTCAAATATTCACTATCAAAAAGTCAACTTTTAAATCCTATTGCATCTTACAATGATTGTTTTTACTTTTGGTGACTTATACACTAAATATATGAAAATGATTTTAATAACATTGATTTAAAGCATGGTGGTATTTTTATTGATAGTTTTTATATCTTAAAATCCTCAAAAACATCTCCTGGGCTGGAGTGATAGCCCAGTGGGTAGGGCGTTTGCCTTGTACACAGCTGGCCTCTGCCGGTCCGGGTTTGATCCCGACATCCCATATGGTTCCCTGAGCACCGCCAGGAGTAATTCCTGAGTGCAGAGCCAGGAGAAACCCCTGAGCATTGCCAGGTGTGACCCAAAAAAGCAAAAAAAAAAAAAACAAAAAACCTCCCTGCAGTACTTTTCCTTCACTTTTAATCTCCCAACCAGGATATGTTTCTTTTCTAATTACTGAAGATAATACTGATTTTAACATAAAAAAATCTTAAGTGACGAAACAAATTAAACCATTAACAGGCTGATTACACGGCATGTGAATGTTCAACTTTAGATGACCAAGTTAGTATCATAAAGTTCAGTGTTCAATATAAAGTTTAAGCAAATACAGGAACAGCTTGCTGAAAACCTTAGAGAAAGATCTTCTATTTTCTATTTAATCATCATAAAACACAATTTTCATGTTATAGTATCTATGCACCATTGTGATATTTCTAAGTTTTGTCTTTCTCGGGGTTGTTTTTGGGCCATATCTGATGGTGCTCAGGGGGACCAGGTGCTTCAGGGATCTAACTGGGTCTCTGGAACACAAAGCATACACTTCAGCTCTCTGAGGTAGTTCTCTGACTTCACAGTTTTTTAAGCTATAGAATAGATTAAATACATCTTGTGATATTTTCATAACTAAGGTATGAAGTACACAGTATGTATTTTAATCTCCATTTTGTAGATGATGAAGCCAGACTTGGTCCGGCTATAGAGACAGGCTGGAATAAGTCAGAAGAGAGTTTATTTCTCTATCATCAATATTTGTATTGAGAAAAAACTTTTCCTATCGGTACTTGAATTTAATGATTTATTTTTTATGATTTCTGGTTCTTCCCTAGCTGTGCTTAGGGTTTATTCCTAGTTCTGAGCGAAGGGATCACTCCTGGCAGGGCTCAAAGGGACGGTATGTGGTGCCTGAGACTGAACCAGTGTCAGCTACCTGCAAGGCGAGAACCCTATTAATATTCACTCTATTATCTACTCAGCCCAAGATTTGATGTTAATTTTAAAACCAGGGTTGCATATCAAATATTTGGGTGCTTTGGTGTGTTTTGGGGACCCTGCACCGGGGAGTGCTCAGGATTGGATACCTCTTTCCTGATTGTGCTTCAGTCCTTTGAGTCATCTGTCCAGAACTGGGCATTATAGGTCTTGGGAGTCAGGATTTTGATTAAAGGACAGAACTGAAAAGAAATGAAAGATATATAAAGTAATCCTGAACATCAACAGTATTTATAGCTTGTCTCTTTTTGGTTCTGTTTGCAATTCCTCCTAGGAAAGCATCCTGATAGAATCAGAAGCACTATAGTAGGTTCATCAAGAGAAGAAAAGAAGGGAATAAACCAGTTAATTGGATAATTTGTAAGAATAGCAGTTGACAACTGAAAACATTAACTCCCATTCCTGTCTCCTGACTAATTGGATTATTTTTTGGTCAGGATAATCCTAATCTGATCCACCAATCCATCCTAAATTAGATATTATTTATGTTATCACTTCCATTGTTTAGATTTTTCAACATTTATCAGTATTGTCGCTACTCTTTTTTTACTTATATCAGATTTTCGGGGGTGATAATTCATATAACAGGAAATTCAGCCACTTGAAAGAGTACAACTCAGTTGAATTTGTGTATTCTTGTAGAAACATCACATCAATCAAATTTTGAATAATTTATCACCTTCAAATAAACATTATTCCTTTTAGAAGCTCCTCTTTCTCTCCTATTCTCCCTCCTCGCTCTTGTTAACCACCTTCACCTCATTCCTTTCTCATTCTCAGCTCTGCTACTTTTCTATTGCCAGCAGTAGAATTCAATTAATGGAAATTATGATTTCAAGCTGAATCAAGATTATATTTTCCCTCTTAGTTTTCCTTTGACAATGGAAAGAACAGGTACTATGATTTACTTTCTGCTGTTATCTCCATTAAGATGACCTAATTCTTGAATGATTTGTAGCCAATGAGAGACTAAGTGAATTGGAAATTTGTTAAAAAAGAATAGACACTAAAATGTTCTTTCTAAAAAATTGTTTTTTGGGGTATTTTGGTATTCTTCTCTTTTAGAGATAGGGATCATATTGGGTGCAAGGGATTAAATCCAGGTTAGCTGTATTCAAGGCAAGGATCTTACTTTTTTTTAAATCTCTCTGGCCCCTTAATTCTTTTCTTAAAGTGTTTTAAGATGGTGGTGCCAGTAAAGACATTGTGTGCTAGTTTTTACATCTAGAGCATAAAATAAAAGGGTCAGAGAGACAATATACACGAGCAGATGGAATCTCAGTTTAATACCCAGCACTGGATGGTCTCAGAGCACTGCCATTAGCAACGCCGCACAGAGCTAGGAGCCCCCGAGCATCATGGATATGGTTCATCTCACCCCCACTCTCCCTGCCACCTCTCTAAAAAGAAGAGAACAAAAAACACTGCATGAAAAGCAAGAAGTCAAAGCAAGGAACAGAAATTGGTGAAGTAGAGTTAGTACCAAGGAGATAAAGTTCAGTAGGACACGAGAACGATGTAGTGAAGCAACAATAAAGCCCTCACATGCTAAATGGTGCTAAAAATAGATGCAGAAAGCTAGCCGAAGGAAGTCGAAAGTTTTTATTCAGCTGCACCATTACAATAGGGGGAAAAGTGCGGTCAGTGAAGAACTGAGCCTAGTTTTGCTTGCAGAGAGGTGACAGGCACTGTAAGGAGACAACAAGGGTGGCAGGAGGAGGAAAGTGAGAGACCTGAGGAGCCTTCAGGAGAATCTGAAAAGCTAAAGTTGGGAGTCTGGTTAAGGCATTTGCCTTGGCTGCGTGACTGGGGTTTAATCCAGGGTCACCAAAAGGCAGTAAACATAAAGCAAGCAAGAACATGGGAAACTATGAAAGTATGGGAAGTGGGTGGTCACTGTGATTAAGTCACCTAGGTGGTGTTTATAGGAAAGCAATCCTTATCTTCAGAACCCAAGGAAGTTCTGAATATTGGAGCAAAGTAGCCAGTTAAAAATGCAAAATCTTCCTCGGAGAGACAGACAGTTCTCCCTTTCTGAGCCGTTCTGACAAGGCTAAGAAAGGAAAACTGTCTGTCTCTCCGAGGAAGATTTTCATTTTGAAAATACAGCTCGAAGATCTTAAGGAAATAGCTCTAGGTGCTATGAGATTTTCATCTCCAAGGAGCAGAGAAAGGATGCATAATTTAAGTTTTCTAGAGTAGCTGCTTCAGAGGGAGTTTATGGGCAGGGTGAGGTAGAATCAAGGTAAACTCCTTCGGCAGCACTGAGTTGTCTCAGAAGGGCTGGATGGAGTCATTTTACAGACACGATCTTGGGTTGCTTGAAGTTGGGCAGAATTTGTTTAAGGATTTCCCTTAAACTCAATTAAGTTTCTTCATTTAAATTTAATCAGCAACTCAGGGGAAAATGGTCAGTTAAAGATATTTTGTTCCTTTGTTTAATAATGGCAATACCTTTAAATTTACAAGGAAAGATGAAGTCCATTGAAATGTACTTCAGTATGATTGAAAAGGCACAACAGGTGGGGAGAATTCTACTGTTCCTCATACCTTTTTCTTTTTTTTCTGTCATCACACCCAGAGGTGCTGAGGGCTTACTCTTGGCAATGCTCAAGTGACCATATATGGTGCCACTCTACCCACTATATTATTTCTCCAGTCCTCCAGACAACATTATATGCTGCTGATCCTTCAGTTATTATGCTATGTTGAAAAAAGCAAAAAGGGGTTTAAGGTTATAATCACTGTTGCTAATCAATAGACTTTAATATCTTTAATAGCAGGAACTTTTCTCTGGCAGGTAGCAGAAAGCGTGATTCAAGAGAGTTCAAGCAAATACAAGGTATGATGTACTTTTGCTAGCTTGAAGATGCAAGAATTTTGAAAGCACCATGTAGATATTGATAGGAACCTTGGGTCAATAGCACAAGCACCAAAACACATTTCTGCCATCAGAGTATCAGATTCTGACCAGGACACAATGAACTAGGAAGCATATTCTTCTCTTAAGTCTCCAAAGAACAGCCTAAGCAAGTCACCAGATTGATTTCAGTCTGCAATAGAGAATTAAGTTAAGCCCATCTAGGCTTTGACTTATAGAATAGTGAGTTAATAAAATGGTGACAAAGTTACTAGGTTTGTAGTAGTCTGATATGTAGCAATTAGATAATGAATGCATGATATTTTCTTCTCTCTCTCACCTGTAGCTTTAAGAAGGGCCAGTAATGATCTTTTTTTCTTGGAGTAATGATTTTTTTTTTCTTGAAGCTTTCTTCTCACGGAATATTGAGGCTCAGAGAGCAAAAAGCTCCCTTTCAAGAGAAACACTGTGCCCATTACAATGCTAGCTCTTAAGTTCAAGCCTTGGACATACACAATGCAATTGAATTTACTCTTGGCAAGAAAAGGTCAATTTAGAGAAATGTCGAATACTTACCGTGAAAAGACAGATCATTATATCTGACATCAAGTAAGTATTCAGAGTTCTAACGTGCCACCCGCTGTCTTCACATCATAATCTCAGCTGACCTCTGCATTCTTTGCTGAAGCAGCCATTTTGCCTACACTCACTGAAGGGCTACAAAAGGGTTTCTCCCCACGATGGATGCACCATAGCAAAACAGTCTGCACTGAGCGCTGATGATCCCACTTCACCTGCATGCTATTCTTGATTAATCTTTCCAACTTTATTTTCTATGCTATGTTCACATAGGTCCTAAATTTCACAAAGTTTTAGTTGTCGAAACTTTGACAACTAAACTTATGATACCCTTACTTCTATTTCTACTTGTAGAAACTCTTCTTGTCCTTTAACATTCAATTCAGGTGTCACTTTGCTGAAAAATTTTTTCCTAGACACTTCTAGGCAGACTGTATATGCCCTCATTCGCAACCCCAAAGATAAAAACAAACACACCTCCTTTACTGTCTATATGCATGGTTGTTAATTGTGAATACATATGTGTTTTAATACCCACATATATGCGTGTGTATTCACAATTATATAAATAAATCCCTTAATCCCAGCATAATTAGAAGATGCATGTCCATGTTTGTGGAACTGAGGTTCAGTGTTCGTGAGATAAGCAAGATAACCAGATGATGCAAAAGAGTGAGTCTACATCACCTTTAGCATGTGAACTGGAATACTGCTCATTACTTTCTCCTTCAAGTGGAATGTATAAAGTGACATTCCTCCCAAACTTCTATAATCAGCTCATAGATCATAGTCCTTCCCTAATGGTTTTAAAAGCTCAATATTCCAACAGATTAATCTCCCCATCTCATGTACTTAGTGAAAAAGTTGAATTGAGTTGTCGACAAATGTCTAGATACAAAAACGTCATGCATCTGCCTCAAATTATTTATACCAAACCACATACCACATCAAAACCTGCAGTATCTCTCAAAAGCCTAGAGATGTATTGTTGAATAAGGTAGTACACCAATCACCACCCACTAACAGAGTTTGAATTGTGCTGAACATATTAAATACGTAGATTTAAGAAAAGAATGTAAAATGAAATGGCATTTTACCTATTTTGAGTATAAGAAAATGTATGGCACTAATTAACTTCATCCACATCTTTTTTTTTCTTTTAAGTCCTTGAACCTAAAATTGACATTATGTCTCATATTTGGTCTTAATTTCCTTTAGTAGCTTCATCATTCATGTCTCACACATGTCAATAATGTCCAATTTTTAAAAGTCCCATTATTTCTCATTCTTTTCCTCTACATTTACAACTTCCTGGGTTACTTCACCTTTCAGTTTGTTTCTTAAAATTGTCCCCCCTTCAGTGAAGCTGACGTTAGATCCTTTACATGAGAAACATCTCATCATGTGAAATAATATTTTGCCTTTAGGAAGACTTCTTATATATAATTATTTGTTAGTTAATTTTACTCTATTCTGTAACTTCTTAGATCTTGGAGGATTAGAACTGCTCAGTGTTCCATCTGCTTATATCTACACAAACAGCAAAGCGATTTCCTGCAATGACTCTCTAAGTGCAATGCATAAACTGAATGAAGGGATTCTGTTTAGAAATAGGTTACAGGTTATTTGCATGTACATTGGAACATAATAAGTATATGCATACATGCACATATTTCAAAAATACTACTTTATATTTACAAAGAGGAAAATACCATCATGAAAAACTATTGTGTCTTGCAGAAAAACAAAGAATGAAAATCTGCAGAAAGGGAGCAAAAAAAGAACTGAGAACACTGAAACTGGAATGACTGAGAGAATATCTTGACCAGCTCTCTTTTAAGGCTGAAGAGCTCTGGCTGGAGAAGTTAAGTGAGCCTCTTAAATGTGAGCCATGTGGGCGGTATATGGCTGTCTTCTGTGTTCAGCGCAGGCCCTGACTCTTAAGGGGCCAATAAACACTGGTTCAATGAATTAGAGAATGAATAAACAGTGCAATGTAAGTACACCCAAGGGAACTGACACTAAACTACTGACCTCTTCATTCACAAATAGTGAGACCTTGCACTTTCTCATCTAGAGAGGGAAAGGCAAACTGGTAAGCAACGATCAAAATATTCTATTAGTTCACCATGATTTGAGCCATGTAATAATTTTTATGGTCATAAAATGTAGGAGTAAGTAAATTTACAAATGTCTGCTCTTTCCTTTTAGCTTGAATGACACTGTTCAAGTTAGTGTGTTTCTTGCTGCCTTTTATCAGTGCAGAAGAGAGTTATTTTCAGTAATTTTCAAAAGAGTAGTAATGGATTTTCATTGATTTCCCTTACTTTTTCTTCTCCTAGCTCTCATTTGTACATTTATTTTATGTTGCTTGAAATTTTATAGGAGACTTTCACACATATCATAAAATTCTCAAAGCAAGCTTATTAGGTATTATTGGTGCCACTACTTTGAAAAATGGAACTTGGTAAAATTACCATAAACCGATCAATGATACAACTAAGAAATACCAGAGTTGGCGCCATATACATTTATTATGACAGCTATATCTATATTATTTTAAAATACAATGATTTCCCAATAATTTACCATCACAATTTGTCCACAAAATAAAATTAATTATATTTGGGGTAAGAGGCATTATTTGTGGTAACTCTATTGAGAAGTTATTGGTCAACATCATGACATTAGCCTTTACTGTCTAGTTTCTTATTCTTGTGAATTGTCTCTTCCAATCACCGCTATTGGGGACTGTTATATGTGGTGGTAAAAGTCATTTGGTAAAAGTCATTTGTTTTAATCTTATCCAATATTACAATAATCAAAATATTGTAAATTGGCGCCCAAATTTATATTGGGAATACTCTTGCTCTACTTTTTGAAACTGATGAGGATGTAGTTACTGACATTTATTTTGAAATGTTCTTCACTCAGTATATGCAGGGTTGGAAACACTGTACATGGGGAATTTCCCCCTTGATAAAGGTGAGGAGACTTATTAAACTGAATATTCTGAAATGTGAGGCTTAAGCCCTGATTTTTCTCTGAAGAGGGCGAAAAGAATGCAGTTTGTGATTTAAGCAGAGATAAGTAGGGCAAATGGAATCAATAGTATTTTAACTTATTTACTCCAGAGATGTATGCATTTTATACTTTATCTGTATACGGTAATTTGCTTATTATTTAGATGTGACTGACACAAATTGACAATATTACTTATTCATATATTTATAACCAATTGTCCATAAAATTGCTATAATATTTTGAGATAATTCATCGGTAAAGAAAGGAACAGCACCAGGCATAGACAAAGTCAGACCCTAACACCTGAGAATCTGCCTTCAGTACTCATCAATACACTAGCTCGGCTTTTCACACGCTACCTATCTGAATACAAGGTTCCCTCCCAATGGAAAACTGCAGGACAGTTCTACTGTTCAAGAAGGGAGACATCCACGACATTGGCAACTATCGTCCCATCTGCCTGTCGTTTGTCATCTACAAGCTATTTACTTGAGTCATCCTGAACAGGATTGGCAGAACATTAGATGAAGGACAACCATGCAAGCAAGCTGGCTTCTGAAAAGGATTCAGCACAATCGACCATATCCATAAGGTAACCAAGCTCATTGAGGTTTGTAGGGAGTACAAGATGCCGCTCTGCCCCACGTTCACTGATTTAAAGAAAGCCTTTGATTCTGTTGAGATTGAAGTGGTTATCGAAACCCTAGCCAAACAGGGTGTTCAAACCCAATACATCATGATTCTTCGTGAGCTCTATTACGGATTTACCACCAGGATCTCACCATTCTACAAGGAAGTGATCATTGATGTCAAAAGAGAAGTTCGGCAGGGTGATACCATTTCACCAAAACTCTTCAGCGCCACCCTCGAGAACATCATGCGACAATTAGAATGGGAAGGAATGGGAGTGAAGATAGATGGACGGCAACTACACCACCTCCACTTCTCTGATGGCATTGTTCTAATAACATCAAATATTAGCCAAGTGGCACAAATGCTGGCTGACTTTGACCGAGAATGTGGAAAGATAGGTCTACAGCTGAACCTCAGCAAAAATTATGTTCATGAAAAATGAACTAGTTCCAGAGGCCCCATTCACTCTCAATGGAACAGACATCTCTGAATGCAGCAGTTATGTGTACCTACATCGAGAAGTCAACATGATGAATGACCTAAAACCTGAGCTGCGCAGGAGGAAGAGAGCAGCATGGATTGCCTTCAAAAGTATCGAAGAAATAGCGAAAAAGACAAAGAACTTCCAGCTCCGGGCACATCTCTTCGACTCCACTGTTCTCCCTGCATTAACATACGCCTCAGAGACCTGGGCCCTAAGAAAGCAGGATGAGAACGTTATTCAGGTCTCCCAAAGAGGAATCAAAAGAGCTATGCTTGGAATATCACACCTCACTCAAGTGAGAGAAGGAATCGGAGTTCTGACCTCCGTCGCTGTTCCAGAATCAGGGACGCTGTCTCGCTTGCCAAGGCATCGAAAATCAGATGGGCTGGACATGTAATGCGATTTGGAGATGACCGCTGGACTAGAGCCATTACCTACTGGATCCCACAGGATGTAAAAAGATCACGTGGCCGCCCACCTGTAAGATGGTCAGACTTCTTCTCAAGACCATGAAAGAACGGTTTGAGGCTCTTCGTGTTCCTGAAACAACCAGATGCCATTGGGCTACATTGGCACGTGTTAGGATCAAATGGAAATGTTACTGGCACCTGATATATCTTAGCAGGGGACTTATACACTGAAGTGACAAATGAATGTCCTCCAAATTCCTTCTCCTCTTCCCTTCCTTCCTTCCCTTCCCTAATTTTTAACTCACCACTGAAACCAAAAAGTTAGAATATTTCTAATTATGCTTACATAATTCGAAAGCTTTATGATCACACATATTCATTTCCAAAGGCATAGTGTGCTATCTTTGTAGTTTTTGGAACCTTGTGTAAACATCTCTACTCTCTACCTAGGCTGGGTGTTGCCTCTCTCTTCCATTCCAGGTATGATGGGTAGTTTGAAAAAGTGTCAATGAAGCAAAAAGTGACAGTGAAGAAGTTTGCAAGTATGTGGACTTGTGTTATGAAATTTTTGTGTTAAAAATAAGTATCTCTTAGTAGAAAGTACCTGTTGAATTATGAAATCATTTTCATAATTAGTCTAGATATGATTAATATTCTTTAACTGAAACATAGTAATGATATAGCCTTATTATTGGAATTCTGCTGAATCATAACATTCTACTTCACTGATGTTCAAATGTCTAGCTATTTTAAGAACATTTCTAAATCAAACTTTTGTTACAAATGGTAGTACTGAGTTAAGGAAATAACAAATACCTTTTCTTAATGGGGATAAAAGCATTTCTTTTATTTCAAGAGGCCTAATTATAACACCACCTTCTATTTTAGTCTTTATTTATTTTACAATTCTCTGGGGAATGGATATTATTTAACAATGAAATAAGCAGTGCTCCAGTGTCTAATTAAAATTTTCTTGTAGGATTAATAAATTATGTCTCATTAGCACCACTAAACTAGAGGTGTTAATCTTCTCCATGGCGTTCTAAGCTTGAAATAAATTTGTGGATCGAGTATTGAAAAGTGTTGAGCAAACAGTTTGATTAAAGTCATTGAGTCTTCAGATGTCAGTTCTATATTATTGATTCAAATGCATCTCTCATCTCTCTCTATAAATGCTTAGAAGTAAGAGCTGTTCTGGAGTTAATCACAGAAGGAAATTGCAATCTTGTTCTTTCTCAATAAGTAAAACAGAAAACATTTTATAGTGTTTCTAAATTACCTATTTTAAATTTATTTTTATCTGTTTTTTTTAAAAACCATGCCCAGCATTCCTCAGGAGCTCCTCCTGGCTCTGAGCTCAGGGAAACATATGCAATGCTGGGAACTGATCGATGATTGGCTACATGAAAGGCAATTGCCTTCTCTCTATGCCCATACTTGTGTCTTGCTATGATAAATTTTCCTTTCCTTCATACAGTGGAAGAAAAATTAGAGGCATGTCTAATAGCCATAGAGAACTCAGTTTTCTTGCAGGAGATTATTCAAGCCATAGGGGAGCGGCTCAGTGTCCCAGTGACATGGCAGATGGCAAAAAGCAGATTATTCTGTTTAAAACAACCTAGACCTTTTCTTCAAAATAACATTGCTTTAATCAGTAGGAAAGTGGCCAAGTAGGAAGAAATTAGAAGGGCAAGTGTCACCTCACTGATTCTCAAACATAGTTTTGTAGAAGTAGAGAACTGAATGAATTCGTCCATATTTAGATTCATGGTGCTCTTACTTTGGTAAATTTCTACTTCTAGCTCCAAGAAGTCAAGCTTTTATTGTTATGTACCTAGTGTGTTACATGTAATGGGTAACTCAATAAATCAGTGTGATAATAATTGTTGAGAGTGCTAATATAAACCTAGAACTGAGCATTGAATACAGGCGAAAAGATATGCATGATGGCCTCTGAATGTATGTATTGCAGTCCACAATGTATAGGAGAGGGGAGAGAGAGAGAGAAAGAGAGAGAGAGAGAGACAGAGAAACAGAGACAGAGAAAGAGAAAGAGAGAGAGAAAAGCGATAAAGAATCTGCCAAAGAGGCAGGCTATGGAGGGAGGAGGGAATCGGGGACATTGGTGGTGGGAAATGGGCACTGGTGGAGGGACGGTTCTGGAACACTGTATGGCCAAAACCCAAACATGAACATCTTTGTAATTGTATGTCTCATGGTGGTATAATAATTTTCTTTTAAAAAAAGAATGACTGAATAAATTAGGTGGGTATTGAAGTTGCATGAAAATAGGAAACCTGAGTCTTTCTGATGAGCCCAGCAGTGGGAAGCTTGTACTTAAAGAACTTCCCAACACCACTGGGGAAATTAGCTTAAATGACCAAAAGGAGGTCCTGAATAGAGTTCAGTGGTGGAGGACAGCCTTCTAATTGCGGCCCTGAGTTCTATCCCTGGCAACACAAGCACACATAACATGACTGAAAGTTTGCAAGGCCTGAGGCATTCTGTGATAGGTGAGTGATATTAGTTATGTGCCAGTTCTAAGGCTCACAAGAAGTGTCTCACAAGAGAAATAATATAGATCTCATGACAAAGTGAGATAGTGATGCAATTTGGTAGTTGTTTTATTTTTTTGTGGCTAGAAAAAAAGGATAAAATCAGCAAATATTCATTCTTGTTAGATGTTAGGCATTTTATTTATATGTAATCACATTTAATCTCTAAGCATAATAAATTGGTATAATTATTGATATTTTTATTTGATTATACACATTTGCTTCCAAATGAAGCAATGATTATCCACATTTCATTGCTTATTTATCTTTTGATCTTTAGGCCGTATCTGGTGGTGTTTAGGCCTTACTGGTGCCTGTGCTCAGGGATCACTCCTGGTGGTACTCAGGAGACCATAAGAGGTGCTCGGATTCAGACGGAGCCCGTTGCATGGAAGGTGAGCACTCTACCCACTGTACTGGCTCCTGGCATCTGGTTATCCACATCTGAAAGGAACACATTTTATTTTATTTTTTTAATTAATTTTTTAGCTTTTGGGGTCACACCTGGAGAGGCTCAGGGGGTTATTCCTGGCTCTGCACTCAGGAATTACTCCTGGCATTGCTTGGAGTGACCATATGGGATGCTTTGAACCTGAGTCAGCTGCATGCAAGGAAAATGCCCTATACACTGTACTATCTCTCCAGCCCCAGATACCACATTTTAAAGATAAGCAAACTAAGATTAACTCAGTTGAAAACTAGTTCAAGAGTAACTAATGATAGGATTTGTACCCAAGACTAAGTTTGAAGACTGCGAGATATATATGTATATATATATATATGTATATATATATTGTGTGTGTGTGTATATATATATATCACGTGTGTGTATATATATGTGTATATATGTGTGTATATATACATATATATACACACAAATATATGTGTGTGTGTATATATATATATATATATATATATATATATATATACACACACACACATATTTAACTCATTGCAAAGCAGATCATGGTGAACCTGGGTATATAATAGAGTATAGCCTTTCATAACTAGTGGTGGGTGAATATGCTCCGGCCTGGCTTATTTGCAAACAAATCTGTTTAGAGATAGAGAGAATCACATACATTCTGTTATTCTTGCCCTGGGATTTTTTTTCAAGGGGGTGGGGAAACTATCCCCTTAGTAGTGGTTCTGGGGGCTATTCCTAGCAATACCCAGCCTAGCACTGTGTGCCTGGAAGTTCAATACTAGGTACCATTGATGAATTGCTGCTTTGATTGGGGCTGCTGGAGCTAAACCCAGCAGGAAGGGATGGTGGTGTCAGGGGCTTAAACTCAGGCTTCTCTTCCACACACCTGACCTCTGAACTGGGATTTTGTTTTCTCAGAGGTTTTATACTAGCTACTTTGTGCTTATCTTGATCCTTGTTGTTTACATTTTCTTTTGCCCCAGGTGAATCAGTCTCATTTGGCTCAAGGGATTAGTTTTAACTTTGGGATAGGATTATACCATTCTACCCATCTTTTCCCAGTCTCCTGGCTCTGCTTGTCTGAAAATTTTTGTGCTTGGCTTCATCTTATCTTTCTACATTTTCTATTATATCTCATTTTCTTTGGCTTCATACCCATCTTTATCTGGCTTTTCACAGGCACTATTTATCCACTGTGACTTTAGCATGCATGATGATAGAGACCTGCTCTCTCTAGGCTGGGGAACACACTGTGAACAGAGAAAAAGGAGAATCAGAATTTTTTGGGGGGTAGGAACTAGGAGGAAATTATTTGGAAGAGAAAAAGCAGGTATTTATACTAAAGAATGGAAATAAGGTGAGATTATAAGTAGATTAGATGATCTATCTAAAAAGTCAGGCGCTGCAGCATTATGGTACCATAAAAAGAGCAATAGTACAGATGGCTCAAAAAAACACTGTGTATTAAAAGTTGTATTTGTAGAAGAAAAAATTCAATCTTGATTAGTTCTGATGGAGTGAGAACTAACTGCTAGAATAAGGACATCAAGCAGGCAGATGCTGATCCACCCAGACATGGGAGGCAGTAGGAGTTTGCCCCAGGACAAGAGAGGTGGCGGGAATGGAGACAAATGTGCAAAGAGCAGACTTTAAAATGCTTTAAGTGCTATTGTTTAAATGGTTTAAGCACTATCATTTACAGTGCTGTTAAACAGAATTTCAGGTTTATAATGTTTCAAATCCAAGTCCAGCACCTCTCCACCACTGTCTCAAGATCTGCCCCCCCACCCGTCCTCAACAAACTCATTTAAAAAAGGTAACTATTAGTGTGTTCGAGACACGAAACCAATGTCCTGCATTATTTCCTTTCTCCTCATCTTTCTCCCCTCCATATCCCACTCTTCCTTTGCATTCTCAGTACTGTAATCCAGGACCAATGGTTTCCATCATATGTTACCTTCCATCCTCTTGTCTTGTCTTGTTTAGAGCAAAGATTCACTAGGACTTAGAAGAAGTTTGGGTTTAATACATATTTTAGGATTAAATCTAGTTTCCAAAACATCTTGGCTTCTTTGAGGAGCTGAGCAGAATGTTCAAGGAAAAGGATTTAGCTTTAGCATTTTATTAAATGTTCACATCAAGTTAAACCTCATACTGGCCAAGAAAGCAACCAACAACACGTCAGTATATTTATAATGTCATTTAGCATAAAGTGTTCTTGGAATTTTCTCTTTTATAATTTCGCATCGTGAATGGTGATTTGTCAGAGGCATATATGAGAAGCTGAAACCATTTTGTTAAAAATGTATAAAATAACCCGAACTGAATGGATGCTGAAGAAAACAAACCACTGCATCATTCTTCTTGTCTCTGGTAGATACTTCAGGATATAGACCCCTTATACTAATTATAACTAGTATAATAGTGATTCATTAATATAATATATAATATATATTTATATATATAATTATATATATAATTATAAATATATAATTATATATATAATTCTAGTATAATAGACTTGGGGCAGAGCTGCTACTGGCTCTCCCTGTGCCCAGCTGCTCACGAGGCTCCTGGGAGGGATGGCGTGTACTAGCCCTGGCCTGCCACCCCATCAGAGCCTCGCAACAAGCCAGACGACCCCCTACTCCATGAGGGCCTCCATTTTCCACATCCGACTTCCCCCTCTTCAGAACTCCACCCAACAGACCAACCTATCACAGGCCTGCTCATCGAGATCCACCCTGCAGCAGTCTTTTTTTAAATCCGGCCCAGGTATGCTGATCCAGAGACTTACAGACATGGGGCAGAGCTGCTACTGGCTCTCCCTGTGCCCAGCCTCTCACAAGGTGCCTGGGAGGGATGGCATGTTTGTTCTAGCCCTGGCCCGCCACCCCAGCAGAGTCTAGCAACAAGCCAGAACACCCCCAATCCATTAGGGCCTCCATTTTCCACATCCGGACTTCCCCCTCATCAGAACTCCACCCAGCAGACCAGCCTATCACAGACTGGCTCATTGAGATCCACCCTGCAGCAGTCTTTTATACATCCGGCCCAGGTATGCTGATCCAGAGACTCACAGACATGGGGCAGAGCTGCTATTGGCTCTCCCTGTGCCCAGCCGCTCACAAGGTGCCCACGAGGGATGGCGTGTTCTAGCCCTGGCCTGCAACCCCAGCAGAGCCTCACAACAAGCCACATAACCCCCCCCCACTCCATGAGGGCCTCCATTTTCCACATCCGACTTCCCCTTCTTCAGAACTCCACCCAGCAGACCAGCCTATCATAGTCCGCCGCCCAAAGGCCGATTTCGCCGCACAGTTCATCAATAAATGCTGGATTTAGAGATGACTACAAGAATATCTACCTGCACGGCAGAGCCTGGCAAGCTACCCGTGTCGTATTTGTTATGCCAAATACCAGTAGCAATTATAGACCTCATTCTCATGACCTGATGGAATGATTTGAGGCTCTTTATGTTCCTGGAGCAAGCAGGTGCCCTTGGGCTCTACTTGCATGAGACAGGTCATATGGAGATATTACTGGTGCCCGCTCGAGCAAATCGATGATGAACGGGAAGACAGTGATACAGTGATAATAGTGATTCAATTTACAATGAAATTTTCTGAAATTGACAGTTGGAATTATAGACCCCTAGGAGTTCCACATTTTAGCCTATAAAGAGAGGCATCTATTCTGGATATGATAAGGAGGCACCCAATACCCCTTTTCAGGATAGTCAAGTCCTTGTAAAGTCTCCTTTCTTTGCTTGTGGGTAGGACCCACAACCTGCTTCTATCCATCAGAACTTGGCAATGAAGATGGCACACCCTGTGATATTTTGTCTTGCTACCAGGCTTATTCCAGAATCTCTGATGCTGACTTTGAAGGAGGAATCTACCATAAATCCTCAGCTGTAAGAAACGGTGCTGCCAAAGACTGCAAAAAGAGACATACAAAGAGATATACCCTTACCTAATGTGACTTCAGATGAGAACTAAGCTCTGACTAACATATTGATTGCAGCTTTCAAACCATGGAGCAGGCAGGTAGGTATGGGGTGGGGTGAGGTGGGGGTTGAACTGAAACAAACAAACAGACAGACAGACATGTGCCCTTTTAAGCTAAGAAGTTATTTCATTTTATTTTATTTTTGTATTATATCTGGAAGTGCTCAGGGCTTACTCCTGGCTCTGACGGATCACTCCTTGTGGGATCAGGGGGGAAAACATAGTATGCAAAGGATCAAAGCAGGGTCAGCCATGCAGGGCCAGAGCCCTACCCACTGTTGTACTTCTCCAGCCTCCACTGAGGGATGCGAGTGTCTGTGTGTCTCCCAAGATGTGCTCAGGGAGTCCGAGGGCCACTTCCAGTCAATTGGGCAGGAGGTTCAGAGAGATCCTGAGGACTTGGTGCTGTTGAGGCCCTGTGGTGCCTGAGAGCCACCTGATCCACCCTGATATGTTTTGGGGGCCTCCAGTTCTGTACCCAGTGATGCTCAGAGGACCTCATGGTGTCAGGGACTTTATGGGAGTTGGTGCATGCAAGGCATTCTCCTAACCCCTGTACTATCTTTTTGGTCCAATTTGGATTTGTTACAGAGCCTAGATAACCGATAAAGCTTATTTTTTGCTCTTTCTCGTTTCCCAATTCTATAGACCGAGTGCTTCCATCCTTCCAGTCATCATGCCAGTCTAATTCTCTTATTATTCTTCCCATACTTGATGCCCAGCAGCTAGCACCTAATCATTCTGCAGTTTATTTCCTACTTTTCACTCAGTTCTTTTGCATGCTTCATATCTTCCAAAGCAGTGCAGATTCAGATTATATAATTCATGCCTGTCTTCAAGGATGAAGACTATAAAATACTGATTTCCGTTCCCTCTGAGGAGAGAGCCAAGGGCAAGGGGTAAATCACCAGAGAAGCAGAGCCCGGCGGAGGCAGGGAAGCATGACAGTATGCCCAGCTGAGGCAGGGAAGCGCTAGCACCTACACTTAGAACCCAGTTAATAACCACTTGCCTGGGGGTGCCAGTAACTGAGAAAGGACTCCACTGTTAAACAGAATTTTAGAATTTCTACTGCAAAGGTTCAACCAGCCTTGTTCTGTCTGGACCAAAATTCACTTTGGCTAAGATCTTAACATCTCTCAAATTTAGCCTCTGCCCTATTTCCAGACTCATTTCCTCAAATCCAAATCTGACTAGAGCGACACTGACAAGTGGCGTGCTGGATAAATGGAAACCCTTCTTGTGGCTCCGCACCTTCCATGGCACTGCTGATCCTGTGACATGGTTAAATGCATTTCCTGTGCTCTCATCACTCACTACGTGTTACTGTGACAATGATAGTACATTGTAAGGTTTCGGGGAGACTCATGCTGCTATTTTCATTTCTCTATTTCTGTTTAGTTTGCTTTCTCTGTGAGAAACGCTATCCTTCATCATTTCTTAGACTTCACTCCGCACTTTAAAATTTCATGGAATTACTGAAACCCCTAGGAAGACTTTATTCACCTATTAAGGAGGATCATACTAGGCTAGAATAGAAGCTTTGTGGGGATATGCTTGGAACAATATCTGAACAACGGTAAATTGCTCACTTACTCCAACGGGCCTTCACGTTTCATCCCATCATCAAATCTTTCCCACACGGAGTAGCCATGTTAGAAAGATCTAAACATGCTCTATAGTTGCACCAAATAATGATGTTGTTTAGGTATCATTTTGCACATATTTTCCTTTGGCTAGATACAAGACATGCTTCTGTATTATAATACTATTAAAACTACCATCTATTTGTATAGATATGTGTTTTAACAATTGAACATAGAAATTTTATTTTCCATGAAAATGTTTTTTGATGAATCTCAAAATAATTTTTGAGATGTATGGGAAGTCACAAAATTAATTTTTTTGGTGTAAGTAACTTCTATAATTCATGTAGTACATGAAAAAAAATTCCCTGCATTTAAAACTCGGGAAAACAGGGGGAAGGGCAAGGAGGATAGCCCAGCATTCGGTAGTTCATGCTTTGCATACAAGGAAGAGTTGATTCGAGCTATAGAGTTTATCCTAGGGCCCTGTGGCTGTCATCAACTCTGGTCTGCATTGAGCAGAACTGCTGGAATTGAGCAATGAATCATCAGGCCAAGTGAGGGCCCTCTCCCCCGGCCCCAAAGACATACCATTCCCTATCCTCCTAAACATATATTCCCCACATATGTTTAGGTATCAAATTTGGTCAAAATTGAGAAAAAAATCTTTAGTTAGAAAATTCACTAGGAGTATAGGTACCACTAGGGGGCTCCCTAACACCCCAATTTGCAGGAAGACCTGAGTATCTCAGCAGGGGTAGTAATGTATAAAACTGTTCTGAAATTTAAAGTATATTCCTTAGTAGCATTAGCATTTTCAGTGAAAGTATAAAGACTATAAAAGGAGCTTTATTATTTTAAGGTTTGCTAGAGTTGAAAATGTACTTATGGTAAATAATTTAGCAATGCAAATGTAAATATGCACCTGACAAAGTAAGGCATAATGTACTTCCTTGAACTCCAAAGGGGATAAAAAGCACTGCGTGTAGTTTCTTCATTGCTTTTTTCCCGAGTAATACATGGCAAAATACTAAAACGTTTGCTACCTGAATATACTCGTCATATAGGTAGATATTTATTGATAATAAGAAGTCTATAAATGCGAAAATGTATAGATATACGAAATTTGATATTAGATTATTTCATTACATTTTAAGTAAATATATATAAAAGACTTTCATTATACATTTAATTTACTAATAGTTAAAGGAATATGAGAAGATTTATCCTGTGTAACTGTATTTATAAAGAAAATTAATATATTATTAGGATATAGTTGTTTATTCTTCTCAGGCATGTAAAATGAAAAATTCACATTAAAACCTTTTCAGTGTAATAGGCCATATTTATGACAAAAAATTACTAATAGTAAATGATAGAATATTTATCAACCTATACACAGTGTGATAAATCATGGTTTATTTCAACAGGTTTTCAGATAGTCTTATGTTATATGTTTATTATTTATTACTATTTATTTCTAGTGGAGCAAGAATCATTGAAAATTCTACACATAACTGTATTGTACTGATGCATATGAAGTCGGAAATATTTGGAAGTGGCAGATATGGAGACAAAAGAGGCAATTTACCCTAGATTTTCTTCATATTTTTTCTTTTATACATTCTCATTTTTCTCTGTTTCCCATCTCAGCCTTTAAATGCCTTTCTAAAAATCAAAATATAGATTTAACTCTACTTAGAGAATTTAATAATTATACCTCCAAAGGACAGACAACATTTTGCTGGCCGACAGGTAATTCATTCTTTTTTATGTTTATATATGTGTTTTTCCTGCTTCTTCATTCTAATCAAAACACAAATGCATGATGTGTGCAGCCATTGACTTGTCTGTTTCTTCCCATACTTTCTTTACTTGTAACAATGAAGACTGAAAGGAAAGCATGGGAATTAAATATTAACACATGCTTTTTCATTCAAACTTTTACTAACCAGGGACTTCCTAAAATATTGAAAATAATGTGATAAAATTATTAAAATCTTTTGCTTAACATGGAAGTTTTAGACCATGATAACTGCTTGGCTAATTTTTTGTTTCCTTTCATTTAAAATTTAAAAAAGTCACCAAACAAAAAATTTCAACTCAATAATTCCCATCACAGTTCAAACGATTAATTTGCTAAATAGTTAACTTTAACAATATATTTAAAAATATTTGTAGCCACAATCTAGAAACAGATCAACATATAGTGAATAATTTATGAATATTATATTACTTATAGATGATATGTTAATGTTACTAATGATCCAGACTTTACGGTTATTCTGAAACAGTATTATACAATTGTCTCCAAGTACATAATTCAAAATTGTTATTTATATGTTTGAACATGCGTGAGAGAAAGGAAAGCAACTAGAAATTATTCAGCCAAAGCCTGTATTAGGCAGCTGTAACAACAGAAGCAAACAAAAGCATATAAAAACTTTGAACAATATTTTCTAGTTGCTTTGAGCTTCTAGAATGAACAAGTGTGAATTTACTTGTTTTATTTCAGTATAAAAAGTGACTATGTAATTTAGGTAGGCATGTAAAAGACATGCCTAGCTCCTCTTAAATATATAGTATCACTATCACTATCCTCCCGTTCATCATCTATTTGCTCGAGCGGGCACCAGTAATATCTCCATATGTCCTGTCTCATGCTAGTAGAGCCCAAGGGCATCTATTGCTCCAGGAACATAAAGAGCCTCAAACCATTATATTAGGTCATGGGAATGAACTAATATAATTGTTACTGGTATTTGGCATATCAAATAAAACAGGGCAGCTTGCCAGGCTTGCCATGCAGGTGGCATACCCTTGTAGTCACCTCTAAATATAGCATTTATAGATGAACTGCGGCTGCAACAGGCCTTAATACACTGCCACTGGGTGGAGTTCTGACGAGAGAGCACATGGATATTGATCTATGGAGCAGATGTGAAGTTATGCATGGCTGGCAACTCTATGAACTATAACATATGGTCTCACTCTTTTTGAACTTGTGTTCTGTTAGAGGCACTTCTATTGATACCTGAAGTTAAACAGCAATACAGGACAGCCCTGCAAAGAATGGCAGGAGACCGAACAGTTAAGCGCTCAACTGCAGTCATCATTGGCAGTGGGTCTTCCTAGCTGCAGAAAAGGCTCTGGGAGCCTCCTCAGAGAAGCCCCACCGGATCAACCATAGCCTGGTTAGTTCAAAGCATGACTCCAGCAAGCTGTACCCATTTTAAGAGCTACAATTAATTGTAACTCATTGAAGAATTTAGTCCCAAACCGAAATATTCCATCTACTTCATCATCTGTTGTCTCATTCATCCTAGTTACGAATGACAGTAATTAACACTGTCTTCTGAAAGTTTTTGCCTCATATCCCTTAATTTTAATGCAGGGCACTCATTACTGCATTAGCTCATCATAGTTCCCATTTCCTAAAAGTCTATTTCAGATCGTGGACTTTTCTTCACTCTCGAGTAAAGGAGACAGATAATAAAATCTAGACTATCTCAAAGGTCATTCAGTAATCAACAAAAAGTTAATCAATTTGCAATGTGGAGTTTTTAATCAGGTGTCTGTGCCTAAGGCTAATGAATCAAACTAAGTGGATTTTGCTTTCTAAGCTACCATGGCTGGAATGACCCTTTTCCTTATCAGTTTATTAGGGTTTTCTCTAATCCCAATAGTTGATGCCCAATAATCCACATATATTGGCAGGTGATGACCTCTTTCTGCCTTTTCCATACTAATTTTCTATTCTAATTGCTTAATATTAGAGTTCATGCCTTACCCCCAGCTGAATCGTGAGGTGCAACCATACTGAGGCTGCTGAAACCCCACAGACTGCACCCGGGCTGCACGATTATTATGACTCTTGGCCTTTTCTTATATTGTTGGTCAATATTTACAAGCACTGCAATCTATGAATAAAAAGTACAGCTCAGGAAATTACTCCCAATGGGGCAAATGTGGCCACTCTTCCTACAAACTGAAGACAGGTCTCAACTTCATGGTTTATATTCTAATAGGTTTGACTTTCCATGACTTGTTATCTTTGAATTTTCTGAAAATAAACTTAGCCTTCTGAAATGATTTGTTTTGGACAGAGGTGTGAAAATTTCTAGCTGAAGTGTGTGTATGTCTGTGCCACATAAAAATAAGCCATTTTGTAGGTAGATGGGTCTAGATTCACACCCTTTCCCACATATATGTTCCTCTTAAATAAACGTTTGATGCTCTTTCTCATTTTATTCTAGGTTATTTTCTTGAAGCAGAGATTGCAGACTACGGGCTAGTGTTCTATCATACCTCAGTCAGAGGCAAATTTGATGTCTGGACATGTGTAGTCTTGTGGAAAGGAACCTTATTTCACTCATAGACAAGAGCAGCAGTATGGCAAGCTGTATTTCCCCGGAGATGGTCTGATTTTAAAAAAAAGATCGATATCAACTCTTGACACATTTTCATTTACATCAGCTCATGGCTTTCAGTTGGGGCACAAATCAATAGGCAGCTTTTAACACTGCCCAACTATTTCTTCCTATTGGGCTGCAGGCAGGCCATTTTGCCGTTAAGGTACCGTGTTGCTTAGGGAGGAAGTTTAACTGTTTTCCTGTGACTAATCACAACAGCCTAAACAGTAGCATTAATCACATGACATTTTCTTCATCACCACTTACAGCCAATTGACTTTTCAGTGAGAGCATTTCAAGGAGGTGACAGTTGTTCTAAGGGGGTCAAGAGTCAATGGGAAGAAGAAATATTTAGTTCCAAACATATATAGTAGATGGTTTCTAAAGTTGACACCATGCCAGACAGTCATTACAAGTCTATCACTTTGTAGGTACAGTCTTGCAGACAGGATAGAGAATAACATTTGTTTAAAATTAAAGAGCTAGCTAAGAGTCACAGCATTTTGATGGAAAACAATTAATCTGTGCCTTTCTACAAACTGAAAGTTGCCTTCAGGGTCACAAGCAGTTGCCAAAGTGTTTGCTCTAAGTTTTGAAAAGGGAATTCTCTGCTGCCCACTTAAAAAAAAATTAAGCTAGCACAAAAATTTAGTTAGGTCAATACCAGACTGACAATTGGTAGTATTGTGTGGTCTCAATTACACTGGCGTGTACTTAATTATGGCTGCCACATAGATCTTTAAATAACCGACACAGTTCTTACATTGCCATAGATTATTAAATTGAATAAGCACACTCCCAAAGGTTTACATTTTTAAATCATTTCCAAAGCACAAAAAGTAACAAGTTCTAAAAAAAATGTGAAAAGGTAACCTGTTCAGGACTTTATATTATTGTGAAAGAACAGTGATTTTTTTTTAAGAACAGTGCTCCCCTGGGATACTAAATATCCTTAGATATTACCTAAATGGTGAAATCAGTTTGAGGAATGGTGCACTTCAGTCCATGGACCATCAGGTATACTAGGTGATTTACAGCAATGGAGTATATCAAAGTCTCCAAAAATTTCTCCAGTAAAAAACCAAACAAACCTATGCCTTCACTATAGCATTCCCTTCACTGTCTGACCGATTCTGGTAGTTTACTGAACTGGCTTAGAAGCAGTTGCACATGGACTGGGGCACCTGCCAAACACAGTCTGATTTCTCATCCTCTGACACTAGATGCTGAGATGTGAACAGAGCTGTAGGCTCAGAGTCTGCTGCATCTGTTTCTTCTATTTCCCCAGCGAGAGGACTAGTTTCCAATTTTTGGGAATGAGCATGGCTGAGTTCCTTATGCCATAGCTGACTAGGAAAATTCTTGGAGTAAAGGAAAAGGATGGAGGCATAGGCACCTTAAAGTGGCAGATAATACTTTTTAGGTTGTTGTTTTTTTGTTTTGGGGCAATATCTGGCAGTGCTAAGGGGCTTCATGGTTGTGTGCTCAGAGGTCACTCTCAGAGGTACTTGGGTGACCCGAGAATGGGGACACCCACATGCAAAAGCCACCCACATGTTGAGTCATCTGTTGACTTGGTGATAAACCTTGATGGCAGTAATTATTATCTGTTACGAGCCAAGGATTACACATAGTAGCTTGAAGAATCTTTGTTTCCCTTTCTAGAATGCTTGTTTTTATTGGGCACTATGCTTAGGCCATAAAGTCAAACAATCTTGGTTTATGGTCTATAATTTAAATGCAATCTAAATGGTGGACAAGATGGGTTTTAGCACAGGCTCTTGCAGAAGTTTATACTCTGACTACTTAGATGTGCACTTGAGAAAAGCTCACCCTCTGAACAGAGTGTTTACTGTGCTTCTCTGGTTAACACAAGTTGTTGGGCCAGAGTAAGTGTTCATAACCTCAAATAAAAGGTTTTATCTCCAGATGAATATAGTCATTGCAAAAACTTTTCAAAAAATTAAATTTAAGGCACCAGGGAGATAGTACAGTGGGAATGATGCCGAGCTGGGTTCTCTCCAACACTCCATAAGGTTTGCCTGCCAGGAGTAACCCCTGAGAGCAGAGTTAGAGGTAAGCCTTGAGTATAGTTGAATGCAGCCCAAAAATAAAAACATAAACATAATAAAAATACAATTTATGTTATCACAATATACTCCTTAAGAGGTGAGTGTATTTGAAAATTATCAAATAACAATTGGTATTTGATCAAATAACCAATTTGGTCAAATAACCAATTTGATAATAAAAAATTATCAAATAACAATCTTGATGGTATCAATTTTTCACTCTTTCAGAGTCAACTTTTGAATTGTATTTTAAGGCCTTCTATAGTCATGTTTACAAAGGCATGATACAGAGATTTACAGAAATGCTATAGAACTTGTGTATTTCCTCTGTGTGTTGAAATTACAAAAGGAGAATACTGACCTCGGATTTTGTGCACATTACTTAAAATTTTTTTTCAAAAAATTTTGTGTTATACCCAGTGTTGCTTAGAGGCTGTGCCAGGGACTCTTCTGGGGAAGCATGTGGTTCTTGGGATTGAACCCTGGGTTTGCACGTACCACGCATAAGCTCCAGCCTTGAAGCCCCTCTCCCTGCATTACTACTTTTGAGGATGATTCTAAAATATACACAAAAGGACAAAAGTTTATTTACAGAAAAATATGCAAATAGTATATGGTAGGAGGGTACAGAAAAGTTCATGATATAATGACTCCTGTTTAAGAACCATAGCTCATAATACAGGCAGAAAGCACATCCAGGAAGAAAACATACTGTGCAGTTACTTGTTAATTGATAATACATATGTCTATGTATATACACAAATAGAATCAGGTTGTGTGTGTATGTGTATGTGTGTGCCATGTGCAAAATAAGGGCTTCATACAGCAAAGCATGCTCTACAACTGGTTTACATTTAGAGCCTGAGTGTTCTCTTAACATGAATCTAGTGATCAAAGCACTCCTACACATTTGATCCTTTTGGATATTCTGAATAATTCTGAGATCCAAAAGAAGGAAGAATTTGTCTTCCACTTAAGAAATGTTTTAACAATTGATTTTTTTTTATGTTCTAAGACCCCTGTGACAGCAAGTGATATTCAGAACTGAACTCAATGTCCCTATACCTAGCGTACACATATTAGCAGCTAGGGAAATGTATATGTTTGTGTTTCCAGGCAAACACACACACCTTTGATTTCTGTTGATGAACTACAGCTTAAGATTGCATTTTTTAAGTGAACAAACTAACACTAAACATTTCATTTTCTGAGTCAGCACTTAAATACGTGAGCTTGGTACTCAATTTCAAACCCTCTCCTTAACCCTAGGCACTTTACTCTTAGACTCTCCACTTGACCTCTTACAAAAGGCAGAGAAGCAGTGAGTTTCTGAGACTGTCTTGTACCCCCCAAATCCTATGCCTCATATCACCTCAGCAGTCACTTTTGGTACCAACTGGAGAGACATGATTCTAGACCAGCACTTTGCCCGATTTTGCTTAGCCTATGTTAGACAAGAAGAATGCAGGTGTCAGTCTTGAAAGTTAATGCCACTTCTCCAAATAACACACCTGCCTTTTTTCTTATCCTTCCCTTTTTAGAAAGTTTTTGAAGAATAAAGTGGAATGTGAGAACAGAGGAAGACAATAGTTTTTTAGTTAAAATAAATTAAGGACTGAGTGTTAAGTCACTATATATATACAGATATATGATATATATATATATATATATATATATATATCATATATATGATCACTTATATCACTTGTCTTCCTGTTGTTCATCGATTTGCTCAAGTGGGCACCAGTAATATCTCCATATGTCCTGTCACAAGCTAGTGTAGCCCAAGGGCATCTGCTCCCTCCAGGAACATAAAGAGCCTCAAACCATTCCATCAGATCATGGGAATAAGGTCTATAATTTTTACTGGTATTTGGCATATCAAATATGACACGGGTAGCTTGCCAGGCTCTGCCATGCTGGTGGTATACTCTTGGTAGTAGGCTCTCATCTCGTGCATTTACTGATGAAAAATAAAAGAAAAATCATATTCAAATTCTGTACAGATTTCCAGAAAAAGGGTAGCTGGACCAACTAAATCATAGTTAAAGAGTGGATGTAAATCATCTAATTTAATCCTGTTTTGTAGAAGTGTCCAGAAGAGGAAAAATACTATTTCTGGGTCACATACTGATGAACACATCTGATTCCCTGAGAATGTGATTCCATGTACACCTTAGCAATAGCTCACACCTTGTTACATACTTCAGTCTGAAAGAACATCTCACCACTGAAAAAGCAGTGAGGCTCATGCCGCCTCTTCCTATAATATTAACTTCACTGTTTTTGTCAAACCAGACAATTCTTGGGGGACTCTATAGGGTGCCAGGGATCAAACCTGGGAAGTTACCCACTGAACTCTGTCCAGCCCCTAATGATACAAACTTTAATAAGCACTGAGCACACTGAAGATAAATATGCATCTACCGTATTCTCCTAAATTGTCCGGAATGTCAAGGTAGGAAAGAAATATTTAACACTTGTGAGATTTCATCAAATTCCTATAAAAATTTTAATAATGGTCATGAGTATGGTTAATACAATTAAACTCAGTACAATGATTTACACCAAAAACTTCAAATAACCTTTATGCAATAACAATCTGGCACCCAACCCTCTACTGCTGGAATGTATATTTCATCTATATCCTTTTTAGTAAAATGCTTCTCTTGTATATGATATACATATTGCTTTGAGTATTAGCCTTCTCGACTCTGGCCAAATGGAAACCTCAGTGTTTGCTAACCTTTATCCATTCACTTATTCATGATTTCCTGTGAGTAGTTTCAAAGAGGCATACCAAAAAAAAGGGGGACAACCCCTTAAGAAATTTGAACTAATGACCTGGTGATATTTTTGTTTTTAATGGTCTCTCAGTGATGTGTGAATTACCCTCACATTGCTAATAATAATTATTCAGAGGTGATATTTTTCCCCCCCAAATTTTATTGCACCATTTTAGACATACAATTGAAAGATGCTCATGTAGAGTTTTGGTTCTACAGTGTTCCAACACCCATCCCTCCACCCAAACCCATCTCCCATCACCAATGTCCCCACCTCCCTCCCCCCTCCCCCACCTCAACTACTTGGCGGGTTCTGTATGTTATTTCTCTCCTCTCTATCTCTCCCTCCCCCAAACTTTCCTGCACATCGTGGAATGCAGTGCATTAAAGGACATTACTGTTTTCACTATTTTAATGTACCACGCGGCCGCTTGCGCCACGGGACCTGGGCTCAAACTGGTTTTGCTCTGTTAATCTGGTCGTGAGGTAGTATCCCAGCGTCCAGACAGCAAAGGTGGTGGCTAGTGTGGTGGGCGGAGTCTCATCCAGCTGCTTCCGGGACCCCCAGAGGTGATGGGCCCTCCCCAAAACCCATCTGTCCTCCTGGGAGCCCCATGGTCAGCTGGGCCTGGGGCGAGCGAGTTCCAGCTTCCCCAGCTGCTTGTGAGGCTCTTCATGCTATGGCTGGTGGCCCCAGGGCAGCTCCTGGGGGGGGCACCAGGCTCGACAAAATGGAGGGGGTGATTTTTTAAGATCAACAGAGTAATTGTGAATAAAAACTTTGGCTTGATGGAGGGAAAGTATTTAGAAGAAAGCAGCTCAAATGACGGTGGGTAGGTTTAGGAGAGTTAAAAAGTCACACCACTGGTGCCTGAGCGATAGCACAGCGGGTAGGGCATTTGCCTTGCACATGGCCAACCGGGTTCGATCCCGGCATCCCATATGGTCCCCGAGCACTACCAGGAATAATTCCTGAGCAAAGATCCAGGAGTAACACCTGAGCATTGCTGGGTGTGACCCAAAAAAGTTAAAAAAAAATGATACCACTGCTTAAAGACCTTCTGACTAGTAGCATATTTTAGCTAGGGTACTATTTCAGGTTCCACATGGTAGGATAGTAGTTTGTTGCGTGGATTTTAAGGTACAACTCCCCCTTCTTGTAAAATTGGTAACTAATCCTTTTGTTTTGTTTTATACAAAGAGTAACTTAATTTTACTATTTTTTCTCTGACCAAAGAAGTTTATATTTGTTTTATCTTTGCCATTGTCATAGGGTATAGATTTCTTTGGCTATTTATATGACCAGAGAATGTAACCACATAACATTTCTCTCTTGCAGAGAAATACTGTTTTTAGCTTGGAATCAATTTTCTAGAATTGAATTTGGTGCAAAATACGGGCTCCTTGTTCTTTTGGTCACAATTGGCCAGATATCCCTTAGGATGAATGTCTATAATTTTGCTCAACAACTAGCTGATTAGATTGTAGATTCATAAACAGTCAGAGCACTTATATTAAACAGATATTCCTACACAATATTGCATGCTTCCTTATCTCAATATAATTTATGTTATGAAATTAGAATACTCTGAGGTTTTTTTGCCTCACAAAAATATGCTAGCAAAGATAAAATGGACGTCTAAAAGGTGCACAATGATGAAACAGGTTGCATACATGATCCTTTATAAATGCATTTTAATTGTTATGACATTAGCAAAATTTACATTGATTAACCAGTAAGCTGTAATGTTGTTCTCAAATTAGACTGAGATAATCAATTTTACTTAATGCCCTAAGTTTTCTTCACTTTGGGGTGTTTAGGGTAAGTAGATATTATATTGCTTGTGGGAAAACACTACAATTGTAATTAAGCTGAAGAGGTAATTTTATAAAAAAGAAGAAAATAGGGCAAAGTTTTAAGGATAATGGGATTCCCAGAAATACAAGAACTGTAACTTGAATAAAATAAATTACATTATCATCCATCATGTGACTAATGTAAGAGTAGCAATCTCCTTGCTAAAATAGACCTATCAAATGAAATGATAAAATACCACCATTTAGGAGAGGGATAACAAATTAAGAAATACTATTAACAAAGAACCCTATATATAGAGTTGTCATTCCATAAATGTTACTTGAATTGAATAAAAAAAGACATACATGAAATTCACTTACTCTTCCTTAATCATAATACACTCTATTTGTGCCTTATTTATAATATACACATAACCATATTTTTAAACACATTATTTATAACTATCTATTTTAATGCAGCACACAGAAATGATATACTGATTTAATGCAACTACAGATAAAATGAATACCCAGAATTGGTAACAAAATAGAATGGGAGAATATTTAGGCTAGTATCAGGGAGCCACTGGGGTCCCCAATGATATCAGGAAATGAGTTTCCTTCTACCTTTGAAGCTGGTGGAGAATGGATGAAAACTCAGGAGTCCAGTGCAGTTTTAAAAGTCTTTACTCTCACAGATTCAGGTATACAATCCAGTAACAGGAAAACCCCAGACTTTTTGGTTCCTAGCTGGGCCCTGGCCACGTGTAGGTTTAGAATTCTAGGCCAAAATGGCTGCTACCACATGCTAAGGCCAAACAGGGAGGATAAAGGAGAGGAGAAGCAGAGAGCAAAAGGAGACAAAATGGTCAAAAAGCCCTTTCTTCTTTCTCCTAGTTTAATTTATAGGTAGAAGCCTACCAAAAACCTTCCAGCCTAGCCCACTGTGGGCTGGCCTATTTACAGAGGAAGCCAGGTAAATGACCCTATTGAAATGCAGATCTTTAGGTGAGCCCTTTGGCTCAAGCTTCACAAATGCCAGAGCTGACTCCCTGAGATAAGATCTCCCTAGCAGAATGGGGAGGGGGCTGCATCTCTGAACCAGAAAGCAGTTTAGAATGTAATTTTTAGAGAATGGCATTAATATTTCTTACCATGAATATATAGCCAGCTGATTCCAGATTCTAGATCCCACTAATGTCCAAAATCTATCAGAACAATTTACTTTGGTAATTCCTTTAGAATCAGAGACATGTCAGTTTGCCAGAAGACTCACTGGCATGTCTCTTCAACTAGGAGAACTGAATACATTATGACTGATCCATCGTGGCCAAGTACTCTTAAAATACCTCCATGTAAATACCTACATGTATGCCCCTTGAGGGGAACCCATGGGAATAGGAAGAATATTGAACTGGAGCAAGCTAGATTCATAATATTCATAATAAGAATATTTATGTCATATAAAATTATGAAATCAATCTAATTCTGCCCAAGCTTCCATTGTGTCTGCTCCAGAGATTCCCTAAAGGCAGGAAGCAGTTCTTAGCATAGGCTAAATGTAGCAGGAGCCTACGGTTCCGGTAGAGCGTGTTCACCCAACAGGCCAGTGGTGGTATTTTACTTTTGGCAAAAAATTCTTCTTGACTATAAGAAAAGATGAAATCATGTCATTTGCTACTATATTTCAAGCTGAGTAAAGTCAGTGAGGAGAGGGACAAAAACAAAATGATCTCTTTTATATGTGGGCTATAAAGATACAGCGGAAGATAGCAACAAATGGCTAAAGACAACAGAACCTGAGAACAGGGTTCTATTGACCTGAGCTTACGAGGGTGGAAAGACTGGAATTGGAATATAGTGGGGGTTTGATGTGAGAATCCTGAGACAATATGGGGGAAAATGGACACTGGTGGAGGGTGTGATTCAGGAACACTGTGATTGTGTTCACAAATCTCTATTAAATTAAAAAAAACATAAAATGGAAGACTTTGATACTAAAAAACTCATATTCTAAGTAAAGGGAGATGTTATCTAATACACATAATTCACTTTCTGGGTTTAACTAATGTCCTATGTTGCCTGCCCCATGAACATGTCCCATCTATTAAACAGATGCTAAATGGGCATCGGCAGAACCAGCCTCTCTCTCTAAACTTGTGTACTTATGTTTTTTGCCATAGAGAACATTGGTTTTAGTTCTAAAATATGTTGCATCCAATTATTATTTAAGATACTTTTGAGAGATGGGGTAGAGGTAATATCCTTAATGATGCAAGTAAATACAAAATATGCTTTCAGATATCAGTGATAATTTGGAATTGTAGTCATTGTGCAGATAAATAGAATCAACATTTAAAACTCTGCCCTTTTCAATAAAATTCTAGCACATAAAAATTCTTTGCTTGTTTATTTATTTAAAGTTTTGAAAATATGGACCGTTTCATGAACTTGTATGTCATCCTTGTGCAGGGGCCATGCTAATCTTCTCTGTATCATTCCAATTTCAGTATATGTGCTGCCGAAGCAAGCACTCGTTGTTGTTTAGAATTGAAAATTATACCATTACTTAAACATTTGTCCTTGGTGATTATGAACTATTAGGTACAATGTGAAAACTGAAAATGCACACAAGATTCTTGGTAAATAATAATAATCTAGTCCTAGAAAAAAATGATAAGGAAAAGTGACTTAAACATTATTATGTTTTGATAGCCTTGGGGCCCTGGCAATAATCAGCACAGAATAATCCTCACTCTGTGCTCAGGGATCACTCTTGGTGGACTCTGGGAACCATATGGCGTGCCAGGGATTAAATCTGGTTTGGCCACATGCAAGGCATGTGCCTTGCCCATGGTACTATCTGGCTATTTTTAACTAGAGAAGAGTTACTAAGAAAGACATAAGCTCTGTAAAAGTTGTTACGCATTTTACTCAATCTTAGATTCTATTACTGATGCTAAAATTAGGAAACCAGCAGATGTTATATTTAAAATAATTCCATTAAGCACACATCACAAATTGCACAAAAAGACATGTGCTGCAAATTATATTGAGAAGTAATGGGGAGCAAACATAGGCTGCAGTCTTCCCCCAAATTACTTTCTTAATTTAAGTTCAAAATTAAGAAGGAAACACCATTTTTCCTGACTTCATTTTTTTATTCCCATGAGCTTTGATTTCTACAATTTTAGAAGAAAAAAATAGAAGAAAAATTTAAAACAAAGCATCATGACCAAGAAGGATTTATGCTAAGAAAATGGAAGATGGGTTTAGTATCTGAACGTAATATATAACTCTACATTAATCAATGGAAAGCTAGATGATCATCTCAACTGATGCTATAATGCATTTGACAAAATCAAATATCCAATCTTAATGAAAACTCTCAGCAAATGAGGAATTAAAAGGGAATTTTCTCAATTAAGTAAAGTTTATCTATGAAAAATCACTTGTATCACTTGTCTCCCCATTGTTCATTGATTTGCTCAAGCGGGCACCAATAATGTTTCCATTCATTGGGAATGAGGTCCATTATATTTGTTACTGTTTTTCGGATATTGAATACATCATGGGTAGCTTGTCAGGCTCTGCTGTGGCTCTACGTTAACCTCAGGGATCCCAGTCTTTTTCTAAGTCAGACCATCAATCATTCAAGGCCCATGGGGCAGAGCCCGGGTGTGGACAAGCCTGTCTCCTGTGTGCCACCTGCTGACGTAGCTGGACACTGCAGCCACACCTGCAACACCTGGAAGGGCAGGATGAAAAATCAGTAGCTAAAATTATATCTGATGTTAGATTTAGTGTTCTCCTAAATTTAATGTTCTCCTAAATTCAAGAACAAGACAATAATGTCTATGCTTAGCACTTCTCAATGTTTCATTGGTAGTTCTCTCAGTGTTATAAGGCAAAGGCAAAGAAAAGTAGAAAAAAAGATAGAGAAAAATGTCTGATTTATGAATCATGATTCACAAAAGCATGGTTATCTATGGAGAATGTTATATGGAATTTATGAAGCTGCTACTAGAACAAAAGAATCTAGTGAGGTCACAAAATGCAACATTTATATATATACATATTAATGTGTTTTATATAACAGCAGTGTTTAATGTAAATTAAATGTTATAGCAATTTAATAAATACATGAAATTTCAGGAAATAAATTTAACAAAAGATATACAAAACCTATGAGCTAAAAAATTACAAAATTTGCTGAGAGGACTTAAAGTGATCCAGTAGTAGGTGGAGACTTATTATTACAGATGGGGATACTGTAAAAAGTTCTAATTTTCCCTAGATTTATTTATAGAATTATAGAACTAGCATAATCACAACCCAAATTCAAGTATTTATTTTTGGTAAAAACTGTGATAGGGCACATATCCAAAAGACCAAGAACAACAAGTGCTGGTATGAATGTGGGGAAAAGGGGACTCTCATCCATTGTTGGTGGGAATGTCCACTGGTCCAGCCTTTTTTGAAAACAATATGGACATTCCTCCAAAGACTAGATATCGCACTCCCATTTGACCCACCATACTAATATTGAGAATATACCCTGGGAAGCTAAAAACACACAGTGGAAACACCATCTGCACTTTTATTTTCATAGCACATAGCAGCACTATTCATAATAGCCAGAATTGGAAACAACTAGAGTGCCCGAGAAGTGATGACTGGATAAAGAAACTGTGGTACTTATACACAATGGAATACTGTTGGGGAGCTCCGCTGGGGTCCCCAACAGTGCCGGGAAGCAAGTTCCCTTCTACCTCTGAAGCCAGCGCGGAATGGATGAAAACTCAGGAATCATGTGCAGTTTTAAAAGGGCTTTACTATTACAGGTTCCAATATACAATCCAAGAGTAGGGAAAGCCTCTGGGGTCTGCGTTCCCAGCTAGGCCCCAGCCAGGTGCAGGCCAATATGGCTGCCACCACATGTTGAGGCCCAACAGAGAATAGAGAGAAGTAAAAAGCCAAGGGAAGCCGAAATGGCAAAAGGGGGAAAAAAAAAGAGAACTTCTTTCTTCTTGCAGCTTATTTTATAGCCAGAAATCCGCCCAAACTCCCCAGCCCAGTCCATTCTGGGCTGGCCTATCTAGGGATGAAAATTCAAAGCCTCCCAGCAGAGCTGGGAGGAGCTGCAAGCCAAATGTAAACTTCTCCTGGCAGGGTCAAATGCCCTCAGGTAATTTCTCCCAGCACCTCACCCAATGTCTTTTTTATATGCTAATGTTTTGAGCAAGATCCCCAGGAGAAATCTCCACAGGGTAGAGAAAGGGGCTCTTAGAGGAGTCCTGCAACAGAATACTATGCAGCTGCTGTTAGGAAGAATGAAGTTATGAAATTTGCCTATAAATGTATGGACATGGAGAGGATCATGTTGAGTGAAATTAGCCAGAAGAAAAAAGACAGATATAGAATGACTGCATTTATTTTCATCACACACACACACACACACACACACATATGTATATATATGTATGTATAAACACATTATGATACCAATATCCAAGGTCAAGCGAAACATGGATCTTGTCAAAGGTAAAAATTACACAAACGTGTGGGAGCCAGAGGTTAGGTAAAACAGAGAAGGGGGGCCGGAGCGATAGCTCAGCGGGTAGGGCCTTTTGCCTTGCACGCGGCCGGCTCATGCTGGCCTGGGTTCGATCTCCGGCATCCCATATGGTTCCCGAGCACCGCCAGGAGTAATTCCTGAGTGCAGAGCCAGGAGTAGCCCCTGAGCATCGCCGGGTGTGACCCAAAAAGCAAAAAAAAAAAAAAAAAAAAAAAAAACCAGAGAAGGGAAGAGTACTAATAATTGTCGAAAAGTGCTAACTCCAACCTAAAACTGAACATTAAATACAGGCAAAAAGATACACATAACCTCTAAATGTATGTATTGCAATCCACAATGTGTAAGAGAAGGAAGAGAGAAAGAGAGATAGAGAAAGAGAAAGATAATAAACCTGCCATAGAGGCAGGCTAGGGAAGGGGGAAGGAATCAGGGACTTTGGTGGTGGGAAATGGGCACTCATAGAGGGATGGGTGCTAGAACACTGTATGACTTTAACTCAAATACCCAAATATGAACATATTTGTAATTGTATATCTCATGGTGGTATAATAAAAATATTAAATTAAAAACCTGTGATAAGGGTTTTAAAATTCAAATGGAAATATATAGAACCTACAACAATGAAATGGAATCTGAAATATAAGAACAAAGTTAGAAGACAACTGATTTTAAGACTTTCTATCACTCGTATCACTTGTCTTCCAGTTCATCCATTTGCTTGAGCGGGCACCAGTATATCTCCATACTTCCTGTCGCATGCTAGTGTAGCCCAGGGGCATATACTAGCACCAGGAAAATGAAGAGCTTCAAACCATTCATTCAGGTCTAGGGAATGAGGTCTATAATTGATACTGTTTTTTGGCATATCAAATACAACACAGGTAGCTTGCCAGGCTCTGCCGAATGGGTGGTATACTCTCAGTAGTAGGCGCTCAGTTCGTGCATTTACTGATGAACCACAACCGGGAGAGATCAGCTTTTCTCTTGGGTGGAGCTCTGATGATCTGTGGAGTTCGGATGTTGAAAATGGTGGCCCTCATGGTGTGGGGGGGTCCTCTGGCTTCTTGCGAGGTTCTTTTGGGATGGCGGGCCACCATCCCACCATGGCCAGACAAGATTTTCTATAAATCTATTAATACCGTATAGCACTGATTTAAGCAGGGGATTCAGTAAAATAGAATAACATTCTTAACATAAACATATATATGTATGTTTGTTGGCACTGAAAAAAACTGATCTACATATGCAAAAAATAAACTTGGGCCTACAACTTGCACTATGCATAAATTTTAACCCAAATGGATTAGACCTAATGCATAGTTTAAAACTTTTAACATTTATTATAAAAATGACAATATGGGTTCCATTGGTTGTAAATTCTAGAAACTCAATTCAATTTTTTAATGGTGACAGAAAACCATATCAGTATTTTCCTAGGTATGGAGTGAGTAGCAAAATGGGATGATTAGAAGTGAATAGAGGGCAGGTATGTTATAGACAATAGGTTGTATCCAGGGATACAGATCTACAGATTAGGGTCTAAAGAAAGAAAGGAAACATTACTAACAACACTGCAGTAATTCAAATAAAATTTAATCTAAATATTATTAACTCCATCAGGAAATGGGAGTAACCAGGGATTGGATAGTAAGAAATAAAGCAAGCTCTGTAGGACAAAGTATTCTGTATACTGTAGGTACAGCACTCAGGAAAGGTCAACTGTCACTACTCTATTCCCATGGACTTAAGCTATGGAACTTCTTGGAGAGGGTGCACTTTTGGGGACTGAATGCACAGGAAGTTGCTGCAATGAAGCACTGGTGCAACTTGACTGACCTTCTACAGTAACAGGGTGGCTATTCATGGGATGTCTCACAGATTACTTAGCAATGAAAGGGTCTGAGCAGTGCTGCAGGAAGCTTCTGGAAAGGCAGTGTATGCTGCAGGAGCCTGCCTGGTAGATGCAACAAGCCTACAAGTGAAGATTCTTCCTTCTGACATTCAGAACTCACAGACAACAAAGTTCAATGTCATACCATCTGCAAAGATAAAATAGTAAATGACTTATACCCATATTTATGGAGCAGGTAAAGGGATGTATTTGTAACTGAGAAGCAGTAAACTGATAACTTGCACAAGGGGATTACAAAGAAGCATGAAAAACTTGGAGGGGAAAGGATAATAGATCTATCTATCTATCTATCTATCTATCTATCTATCTATCTATCTATCTATCTATCTATCTATCTATCTATCTATCTATCTATCTATCTATCTATCTATCTATCTATCTATCTATCTATCTATCTACCCATCCACCCACCCACCCACCCACCCACCCATCCATCCATCCATCCATCCATCCATCCATCCATCCATCCATCCATCCATCCATCCATCCATCCCGTCCATCCATCCATCCCTTCTTTCTCTCTCTCTCTCTCTCTCTCTCTCTCTATCTATCTATCTATCTATCTATCTATCTATCCTATCTATCTATCTATCTACCTCTCTGTATCTATCTATCTATCTATCTATCTATCTATCTATCTATCTATCTATCTATCTATCTATATCTATCTATCTATCTATCTATCTATCTATCTATCTATCTATCTATCTATCTACCCATCCACCCACCCACCCACCCATCCATCCATCCATCCATCCCTTCTTTTTCTCTCTCTCTATCTATCTATCTATCTATCTATCTATCTATCTATCTATCTATCTATCTATCTATCTATCTATCTATCTACCCTCTCTGTATCTATCTATCTATCTATCTATCTATCTATCTATCTATCTATCTATCTATCTATCTATCTATCTATCTATCTATCTATCTATCTATCTATCTATCTATCTATCTATCTATCTATCTATCTATCTACCTACTATTCTTTGGCTACACTTGGAAGTGGTCATGGTTTACTTCTGGCTTTGCACTAAGGGATCACTCTGGCATTGCTCAGGGAATCATCTGGGGTGCCAGGGATTGAAATAAAGTTGGCCAAGTGCAAGGCAAGTACCCTATTCACAGTACACAATATATCTCTTTATCCCCTGAAATATTTATTGTCTTGATTGTGGTGAAAGCTTTGGTGGTTTATACATGTGGCCAAAATAGGAAAAAAAATGCAAAAAAAATCCACTTAAAATGTATTAGTTCTATACAAAAAAAAATCTTCAATCTCACTATCAGGGAACTGCAAAGTAGGATGAGGAATAACCCTCACCCTTGTAAGAAATGCATCTATAGCAAAGACCAGGAAAAAGTGTCAACAAAGTTACAGAGAAAAAAAGGTACCTTTTTAAATTGTTGGCAGGGAAGCAGTGTGGTTTTAACTTCTTTGTAAAACAGTATGGAGGTTTCTCAAGATGCAAAAAATATATGTTAAGTCATAGTGAAGAGTGGCCTCAGCACTATTGGAATGGAATAGTGATCTAGTGATTTTAGCCCTTGGTAGCTACCTGAAGAATATAAAAACAGAGAAGTAAAGAATGTATGAACTCCTATGTTTATGGCAGCAAACAGTCATAGCCTTGATATGGAAGTGCCTTGAGTTCTCCAGCCGATGAGTGGCTAACAAAGGTGTGGCATATATCCACGGTGAAGTGCTACTCAGCAATAAGAAAAGATGAAACTGCCTTTTTGGGACAACAGGAATAAAGTTGGAGGACAGAATGCTAAGCAAAATAAGTCAGGAAGCAAAAGACAGATACTGGATAATCACTCTCCTGTGTGAAATATATAGAAACAACCCTAGGGAACAAACAAAACTTATCCATAATGAACCCTAGGTTTTGAACAGTAGAACTAAAGTTGCCAGAGGTGGGCCAATGGGGCATGAAATAGAAGGTTGTGGAAAATGTTAGCTCTAGTGGATGTACTTTGAAGCTTTCCTGTTAAATAGGTGGATAAAAGAAATCCTAAACACATACAATGATGTAAATCAATGGTACCTCAATAAAAATTTAATATGGCATTCATACCGTCGTAAAGCAGTTAAAAATGTTAACAGGGGAAATTTTTACACCTACTAGAAATTTAAAGAAAGCTATAAAATTTTTCTTGGAAATTGTACTTGTATATTCCATCCCAATTTAAGTTCAGGAGTCAAAAAAAATTCTTTTTAGCATGGAGTTCGGTGGGGGGTGAATTATGGTCAGCAGTGCTCAGGGACTACTCTCAGTTCTGTATTGGGGTGTGATTCCTGGCTATGAGATGGTGGGGATTGAAACTGTACCTCCCCATATGTAGGACAAGACCTCCTGCCCTTTGTGCTATCTCCCTGGAACCCAGGATCCAATTCTGACTAAAGAAGTTCAAGTCCTTTTGCCAGTCCAGTGAGGAGAGTGATTAAACAAGCCTCCTTAGTAAAAATCTAGCCAGCATGGCTTCACTCCTCAGAGCCAGCCTTAGTGAAGATTTAAAACCTATAATTATGAATTTTTGGCTATGGAGTAACGTTATTTTGCTCAGTCCTCAGTCAGATCTTCCTTCTTGGTTGAAGTCATGAATCCTCTTAACTCTCCTTTTTAGGAGAATGGTGTCCAGGATGCTGCTCCTTGGACAACAGGCAAAGTTTGCTACCTCTGTAGTCCTGGAAAGGATTAATTGACCTTGTCCTCAAGATTAGTTTCCTGTATGTTAAATGTTGTATTAATGTCACTTCATGCCTATGTTAAAGCAGGAATTGTGCTGGTTATTAAGGCTAGAACATTGAGCAAAACCAAACATCATCATTGTTACCATGAAGCATACATTTCAATAAAAACCATGGAAAGCACAAACAAAAATCCCAAATGAACTGAAATTACATCATGGTCACATGAACACAATGTGGCTATTTCTATGTCAACAAGACTTATCATTCCTCCACCCAGAAATATTAAAAGCAAATTATGGGCAATGATTTTTGTGACATCATTTACATATGCACACAAAAATATGGAATAGACACTTTTTGGATGGTCTCTAAAAGATGACAATTTCTTGTAAAATTTTTCTCAATATATATTTAAATTAAATTAAATTTTGTTATTTGGGCAGTGTTTAGATTTTCTGCTATCTCTGTGCTCAGCAATCACTTCCAGCAGTTCTCAGGTGACAGTACATGGGGTGACGGTGTCAAACCCGGGTTTGCCTTATACAAGGCAAACATCTAAACCTCTGTATCACCTCTCACCTTAGTATATTTTAAATAAATGGGTCTAAAGTGATTAAAGCTGTTTATGAGCTATATAACTGTAGTCCAGTGTATGTTGTTTTATTGTCCTGGCACTATCAATACTGCCATCACTTCATGGATCTCAAACTTGTGCTGGGCTGAGATGAAGGGGCGGGATATTGGCATGCATCAGTTATCTCAGAGTTCATAAATAAAACATGTTCTTAAACATGACTCTGTGCTCAGATCCAGGTTGGTTCTGTAAGGGTGTGAAAGAATCACTTCAAGTAAGACTCAATTTGTTCTTATGGAGATTCACTGTATCACTGTATCCCTGTCTTCCCGTTCATCATCAATTTGCTTCGAGCGGGCCCCAGTAACATCTCCATATGTCCTGTCTCATGCTAGTAGAGCCCAAGGGCACCTGCTTGCTCCAGGAACATAAAGAGCCTCAAACCATTCCATCAGGTCATGGGAATGAGGTCTATAATTGTTACTGGTATCTGGCATATTAAATACGACACGGGTAGCTTGCCAGGCTCTGCCATGCAGGTAACATACTCTTGTAGTCATCTCAAAATCCAGCATATGGATTTTACAGTTTCTAATGAGTTCATATCAAATGGAGATTATGATGTTAAATATTAAAACTAGTCAACAGTGGCAATTTGACTTTTAAACTATGGTACCAAAGCCAAAGCAAGTCACAAATGAGTAGTGTTTGCACCTTAAAAAAGGAATTTTCTGTGAAAAAGGACACTTCCATAGAACTTAAAGTACACAAGAAGGAAGGAGAGTGTAAACAAAGCGCACGTTAGAAGCATCATGGAAATAATCATAAAGATTTTAGGAAATTCAATTTGCATTTGCCTCTTCAATAATATAGCGTCATTTAGTTAAAGCTATATAGTGTTACAGTTTCTAACTAGTTCATATATCCTGGATTCAAAATGATTTTCAAAAGACACAGGCAACACTTTATTTTCTAATAATATTGCTGCAAAAATTACATTTAATTCATCACTGACCTTGGAACACTGAATACAATTAAAGAATAACCAATGCTTATTCTTTAATTTTATTCAGTCCATTTTCATCCACATTATATTCACCCCAAGTTAGAGAGAGAAAATGCAGCTTTGGCCTCTTGTTTTCGGTAAGCTGTCATTTTTCACTTTTGAGAAGAACATGGAGAAACCCAGACCAAAATAAGTACATTTAAAAAATGTGGTATGAAGCTGTACTTCCTAGACAATTCTGTACTGGTTTCGTCAGAGCATAACTAATTCAATGATTTCTGAGCATAGTACACTAGAAAAATCTTTGAGTGTGCATTGCAATGAGATGACCCATATTTGTACTACAAATAATGCACGAAACAGTTTTAAGTTCAAGATAGAAAAATTCTTAGAAACTAGACACAAAATGTTCCCTAGGCACCAAAGCAGACGTGCAAATAGCTCCACTATACTTTAGTAGATGCATATTCACATAATTTTGTAAGCCATAGTTGATTCTCCCCTCAGAATGGCTCTTCTCCTTGCATAATAAGAATTGCATGGTCTTCTGGAGTTTGCTTCCTGTGAGACTGAAGTCCCTCTTCATGTACTGTGTGCCTATGTTCATCAACGTGAGATCGGCAGAGGGGTAGCAGTATCATAGATAGACTTTATAACTGGATTTACTTTTCAACTGTGTAAACTTCATTTCTTCTTTGTGTGTGTGCGTGTGTGAGTGTGTGTGTGTGTGTGTGTGTGTGTGTGTGTGTGTGGTGGGGGTGATTGTGGGGATGTTTGGGGCAAGTCTTACAATGCTAATGGACTATTTCCTTAATAGTCACCCTTGGTATTGTTAAAAGGGAAACATAACATGTTGCCAGGAATTAAACAGGGGTCTGCTACATGCAAGACAAGTTCCTTGGCCCCTGTACTAGCTCTCAGGCCCTGCAATTCTTATTAAAAAATATGAATCAGCTTACTTGAATTTGAATCTCATTATATCTTTAAAGGGGGCTAATACTAGGTACTTTCTTTTTATCCCGTAGCGTATGCTCATCTCTGCACCCTAGTATCTGCTATATTTTTTGGATTGAAATGATCTTCCTCTACTTCACTGGATGACTATCTTGTTTATCTCATTGTTGTTCCAATCAAAATTCGATTCAGCTTTTGCATGGGTGTGTTTGGGTCATATCTACCAGTGCTCAGAGCTTACATGTGTTAGCGGGGATTCAATCTGATTCCGTTTGATGCACGGAAGCACCGTACCTCCATCTCTCCAGCTCTCAAATGCCATCTCTTTTGAAAGGTTATAATTGATTTATTGAACTAAATCTGAAGATGGTCTGTTGTTACTGATTAAAAATGGTTTTTCTTTTTAGTTTTTGGAACACACCTGTTGATGCTCAGGGATTAGGGGGTTACTCCTGCCTCTTCACTCAAAAATTACTTCTGGTGATGCCAAGGGGACCATATACGGTACTGGGGACTGAACCGGTGTCCACTGTGTTCAAGGCACACACCCTATCCATTGTTCTTCACCATGGCTCCTGATTAAAAGCTTTCCTTGAATCATTTACTGTATACTAACTTGTATTAATCTATGATCTATGCATTGTTTTATTTACTTATTGCTCATTTGTTCCTGTCAGAATGCATGAATGCTATATATTCCTTAAATTCATCTTTTGAAGAGGATTTACTCTTATGTACTAAATTTCAATCCAAAGTTAATTTGGTTGATACTAGTCTTGGATGAAGCACATTTTCATGTAGTTCTCTTTTAGAACCTGTACAAAAACAGCCTTCTTGTAATTCCTCTCAGTACTGGTCAAAGTTGATACCTTTATGAATCAGGTTGGACAGATGAAGTCCCCATCTCTATTTTATTTCTACTTTGAGTCTGCAAAAGGATAAAACTGTAATAAGAATCTCAGTGAACAGACCTATACCAAAGAGAACGTAACTTCAATCTTTTGTTCTGCCACTGCAGTGACAGGTCTGTCTCTGCTTTTATTGTTTCACTGTGCTTTTATTTGGATTCTCACATTAGAATGAGATAATCTTAATGGTGGGAAAAAATTAGAATTTTTAAAATTATGTAAAATTCCCTACATGCGGCTTGACTGATGACAAAATTTCAACAGAGTGAATAATACTGATTACTTTTCAAAGGGTTTCCTGTCCTTCATGTCAGACAACATATACACACCCCTATTTTATTCACCATGTCAGTATTTTTACCAGTTACCTATGAGAAAGGGAATAAGCATTCTTTTCTGACTCTTATCTCTGAATGTCACTGAATGTTCTCTAATGGTAATGGCACATACTCTAAAACTTTCCAACAGAGGCTTGGCTGTTGATGATCTAATAAGTATTAAAGCCATTAAATTGGATTTTGAAGATCCAAAGGGATTTCATAATAAAGTGATCTCCCACACATGGAGTGTAAGAACGTCAATATTATGAGGCATTGGTATGTCAGCTGGCATTATATAAAGTAACACAATTTTTTGACTAGAAAACTATTCCTTTAAAACATGATTCTGTAGGAAATAAGCCTAATATGTTATTGTATGGATTTATTACTGGGGGCAACACTGGGAGTATTAATGGCTTACTCCTGACTCTGTGCCTAGGGATAACCCCAGTGGGGTTTGGGGACCATTCAGGGTGCGGGTGATTAAACCAGGTTTAATGTGTGCAAGACAAGCACCTTACCTGCTGTACTATCTCTCTAACTCCAATATATGCAAGTTTGTATAATCTGTACAAAATGCATTCTTTCTCCTTTCTTTAACAACATTTTAAAAATTCAGTTAAAGAATGGTGGTTTACAAAGTTATAGATAGCTGGGGTTTAGGCATACACTATTTCTACATCAATTTCACCACCAGTGTCAACTTCTCCCACCAGTATTTCTATGCTCCCTCCCCCAAGTCCACCTGCCTCCCTGACAGGCACATTTCAAATGTCTGTGGCTGTAGTTTAGAGTTCATGTTTTCAGTATTGGTGAGTCTGAGCTTTGGATATACAACTATACACTCTCCCACATCACTCGTATAACTGAGGCCACCAAACCCTTTCCCCATTACCTCCCTTCTTCCTTTTTTTCTTCTTCCTTCCCCTTTGATTTTCTTTCCTTCTCTATCCTTCCCTATACTCTGGGATCAAGTCTGATACAGACATTCCACCTTTAATACATTACACTTCCTTGTGCAGTTATTCTGTATACCACTGGTAAATGAAATCACTTTGGACACTGTGATTTGCTGCCTTTCATAACAGAATTGTTTTAGTTATACTATGTTCCAACACCAATCCTACCACCATTGTTACCCTCCTTCCACCATTGTTCCCAGGTTTTCCCCTAACCCAACCCCGTTTTCCCTCTTGTCAGTGACATAACAAATTTATTTAATATTACCTGTTCCAATAAAACTTAAAGGATCGACAAATGGAATTTTCACAAAATAAATGAATAAAAGTCAATTTGTGATGATTTATTGCTAAGCTATTTTAACCAATATAAAATATGTTAATTCATTATTGAAACGTATAAATAGCAAGCTAGGAGAAAGAAACATGCCTTCCTTAATCTAATAGAGGACAACCATCTGCACTGTTAGTGAGTGCTTTACTAAGTGCCACTCAGTAAGGGAAATTAGTCCTGTCCTTTAGAGAAGGTTTTTTTAATGCTTCTTGACAAACTGGCTTTGCAGCTATGAATTGCTTACGTTATTATCTTCGAAGTTCTGCATAATTCCTTCAAACCTGAGTGATAATCTAGCTGGTCACAGTACTCTTGGTGAGGTGTTCATTTCATTGTTTTTGTACCATATCCCTCCATACTCTTCTGGCTTGCAGTTACATTTATGTTCTGTGTGCATCTATGGGCTTTCCTTTGTATATAATTTCTTTTTTTTAATTTTTTATTTTTACAATTACAAAGATATACAATTAAAAAGTTCATATTTCGGTTTTGGTCATACAGTGTTCCAGCACCCATCCCTCCACCAGTGCCCATCTCCCACCACCAACGTCCCCCGTTCCCTCCCCCTTCCCCCAGCCCTCCTCCATGGCAGGTTCTTTATTTCTTTCCCTCTCTCTCTCTTTCTCTTCTCCTTCCCTTCCAGACTATGGATTACAGCACATACATTAAAGGGTTGTCATGTGTATCTTTTTGCCTCTATTTAGTGCTCAGTTCTAGGTTGGCATTAGTACCTTCGACAATTGTATATAATTTCTGTTACTGGTCTTGTTATATTCAGTATTCTATCTTTGTATTTTGCTGTTTTGAAAATAATATGTCTTGGAATTTTCCAAATTGAATCAATTTGGGGTAGGGAGGCGAGGTTCAGCAATTTTCTTTTTCTTTTTTTTAAATTGCATGACTGTGAGATACACAGTTGCAAGGCTGTTCATGATTGGGTTTCAGTCATACAATGTTCCAACACCCATCCCTTCTCCAGTGCACATTTTCTACCACCATGTCACCAGTTTCCCTCCCCCCCATCCTCCCACATACCCTCCCCACCCTGTCCCAGCCTGCCTCTACTGCGGATTCTCTCTTTCTCTCTCTCTCTCTCTCTCTCTCTCTCTCTCTCTTCCCCCCCTTCTGGGCATTTTGGTTTGCAATATAAGTACTGAGAGGTTATCGTGTGCACCTCCCTACCCCAAATGGTTCTGATAACCCACCAAGAGTGATCCCTGAGTCCAGAGGCAGTAGTAAGCACTGAGCACCACCGAGTGTGGCTCAAAAACAGCAATTTTTTTCTACTGAACTATTGCTTTATTGTGTTAGATTTAGCCACAGGAAAAATATTCTTTGTGTTTAAAGGTTGTATAAAGGCAAAGACCATTCATTTAGCAAATGATTTTTTGCTGTTACTCTCAGAAGTTTTGTACATGCAAGAGTATGCTTTTCTGATCCAGGATTGTTCTCAAGACAGAGTTACTCTCCCAAGTCAAATGCCTAAACCCTAGATATAATGGTAGTTCAGTAATTCCCATTGAAAAACTAGGAAGTTCAACATCTATATAAACATTTTATTTCTATTTCATTTTAAATGCTTCTATCACTATAAATGAAAAATAAGACATGAGTGTCAAAATGGTTGATGATAGTTAGAAAGCGAATTTGAAGAAAACTTATTGAAAATCAGGATGTCTTAATAGACTGGAAATATTTCTCAGATATATTCAGAGTATGGAATAAACACTTTATCTGAAGGTAGGGAATAAAAGATATGCAAAGTATGTACAATGTGATTTAGCAATTTTGGAATCATTTGGTTGAATCACACTATTCTTTAAAACCACACGGCGTTTCTTTTTAGATAGATTCTTTTTTTCCTACCACTAAGGAAAGAGTAGTTGGTAAATCTGACCTATACCAGAACAATGAAGAGAAGCTATCTTCTGTGTGACATAGGCCTCAGACAGGATCACACTGACTCTGGACTCCAACTCTTCTTCCGAGATCACAGTTACTCTTGTGGTGTGTGAATACCATAGTATAACCTGTTGTGATCTTTGCCCATAGTGTTTCAAAATCTAAACAAATGCTAAATACATTCCCAAATAGAAATATTTGGAGGACATTATCTTTTCATTTCCTTCCTTCCTTCCTTCCTTCCTTTCCTCCTTCCTTCCTTCCTTCCTTTCCTTCCTTCCTTCCTTCCTTCCTTCCTTCCTTCCTTCCTTCCTTCCTTCCTTCCTTCCTTCCTTCCTTCCTTCCTTCCTTCCTTCCTTCCTTCCTTCCTTCCTTCCTTCCTTTCTCCCTCCCTCCCTCCCTCCCTCCCTCCCTCCTTCCTTCCTTCCTTCCTTCCTTCCTTCCTTCCTTCCTTTCCTTCCTTCCTTCCTTGCTTTCTCCCTCCCTCCCTCCCTCCCTCCCACCCTCTTTCCTTCCTTCCTTCCTTCCTTCCTTCCTTCCTTCCTTCCTTCCTTCCTTCCTTCCTTCCTTCCTTCCTTCCTTCCTTCCTTTTCCCTCCCTCCCTCTCTTCCTTCCTTCCTTCCTTCCTTCCTTCCTTCCTTCCTTCCTTCCTTCCTTCCTTTCCCTCCCTCCCTTCCTTCCTTCCTTCCCTCCCTCCCTCCCTCCCTCCTTCCTTCCTTTCTTTCCTTCCTTCCTTCCTTCCTTGCTTGCTTTCTCCTCCCTCCCTCCCTCCTCCCACCTTCCTTCCTTCCTTCCTTCCTTCCCTTCCTTCCTTCCTTCCTTCCTTGCTTTCTCCCTCCCTCCCTCCCTCCCACCTTCCTTCCTTCCTTCCTTCCTTCCTTCCTTCCTTCCTTCCTTCCTTCCTTCCTTCCTTCCTTCCTTCCTTCCTTCCTTCCTTCCTTCCTTCCTTCCTTCCTTCCTTCCTTCCTTCCTTCCTTCTTTCCTCTCTCCTTTTATTTCTTGCTTTCTTGCTTTTAAAAAAATTCCAATGATCATTGAAGCAGTCTTCTGAAATTAAAGGTGGTAAGTGATAAATTAGACTCACCAGAGTTCTGCAGTGAAGGATAACTATTTTAGTGTGTCCGTGACCTGATCCAAAGGCTATTTCTAGCAGTTTGTCATTTAGTACAGAGAAGGTTAGTGAGGTCATGTTGATATATGATCTTTTATGCTCTGAACTTATCATTGCAGTTGAACTGGCCGTACAAATCTCATTAAAAATGAAGTTATCTGTTCTCACTAAAGAGTAAACTAAAACAACTGCTTGGCTTTAAACTTCAAGCTGGCTTTTTTTCATATTGCAGTTTGGAGAATAAAGTGATCAGTGGACAAATTTAAGGCATATTTACTTTTACTCTTAGAAGTAAAAATCACTTTAGCGGTTTAAGAATAAAACCGAGTAGGATCACATGGATAGTACTTCCAGAGAGAAATATTTAAATATTAACAAGAACATAATACATATTTGGTTCTAATAAAGAATGAGCAATGAGTATACCAAGGTTCTAGCAACTCAGCATATACAGCATGAAAGAATAGCCTCTCTGGAGGAATTCCAGAGGCTGGGATGGGGTTGAGTGGCACAGCACAAGCCTTCAAAGACTGTCAGTGAGGCCTTGGCTTTAATGAGAGAAAGGGGAAGTGGGGGAGGGGAATGAGAGAGAGAAGGAGAGAGAGAGGGGAGGAGAGGGAGAGAGGGAGGAGAGAGAAGAAGGGAAGGGGGTGAGAGGGAGAGAGGCGCGAAAAAGAGAGAGATTCTGTATCGAGAAGCATTTTTAATATTGGAGGAAAATAATGCCAGTCTAAGAAGTAGCAAACCTCAGTTCATGTTTGTTTTTTTTTTTAATGGGTCTTCCAAGCAGTCCTCAGTGGGACCCAAAAGGCAGACCCAGAGACACTAAGACTTGAGGATGTGACAATGGTACCACCAGAACCACACCTGGTAGTGTTTAGGGGTGGGAGTAGGCTCCTGGTTTTGTGTATACAAAGTGTGTGTTCCAAAACCTCCCTTCCCACTGCCCCATTCCTGCTCTCTCTCTCTCTCTCTCTCTCTCTCTCTCTCTCTCTCTCTCGCTTTTCTCTGTTTCTGGTTCCTCAGTTTGTTTGTAATTTTTATAGAAACAAGCTAAATGATATATAGAAAAGTTCACAATCTCCCCTGAACTTGGTTTTCTTGCTTTGATTTCATTAACAGCCTTTTTATAGTTTCCGAATCAGTCAACAGACCCTCCAGGTTCCTCTAACACATCTGCTCCACAGGTCATTTGGTCAGATTTACCGTAGTTGCAAAGGTCTTAGAGTGGAGGGCCAGGCACAACACTCCCCTTACATATGGGGCCTGGGGTTTGATCCCTGGCACCCCATGTTCCCCACAGTATCTTAATTAAGAAAAACAAAGTTTTTTCTTTTCTTTTTTTTCCTTTTTTGGGTCACACTTGGCAATGCTCAGGGGGTTACTCCTGGCTCTGCACTCAGGAATCACTCCTGGCAGTGCTGGGGGGGACCATATGGGATGCTGGGGATGGAATCCAGGCCGGCACAGGCCTGCTGCATCCAAGGTAAACGCGCCTACCCTCTGGGCTATCGCTCTGGCCCACAAAATTTTTTCTTGATCTTTCTTTTTCTGGGCCTAGATCAGCCTCTGTTATAAATGTACAATATTATAGTAACCTGTAGCATCACTGTATTACATCACCTCCCCAACTCATTAGACTAAAGTTTCTCAGCAAAGAGTAATAAATGAATGCATAGCGAATTCATGAAAATCAACTCTCCTTATTATTGATTCTGGAGTGGAGAAAAGATGGAGCTGAGTCATTCATTAATGCCAATTAATCAATCATTAAGAAATCAAGCCATCATTTTTTTTCTAGGCAAAAAAGATCTCTCCCACTCCCCATTCTAACTGAATGCACTGATGACAAATAATGGATTAATTGAATTAATTTTAATCCATTAAAATATTAAAAGTGGTATCAAAGGAACACCTAAGCATGAACACCTAAGTTTTTCTTAGGAAAATAATTTTGAATTTGACTTTAAACTCTAAGCCCCTTTCGACAAGCTTCTTCAATCAATTCTCTACTTTCTGACCCTATCTTAGTTCCATCTCACTGTGCTTTATGGCTGCTGTCACTGGCTTCCACCAGAAAACACAGAGGCAGTGTGGAACAATGGAACAAAATATTATTCCATGCCGAATCTGAAAATCTGGGTTAGCATTTCATGTCTTAGTGTGGCCTTTGAGAAAATACTGAATCATTAGGATTTCAGTCTCCTCTTCTGTAAATTAGAATAGTGCCTGCATGTGAAATTGCTTTGCTAATATGATGTGCAAAAACAAATGAATCTTTAATCCTAAACCCAAGGCGTAATTATTTTCACCAGCTCTCCAGTTGCCAGGTACTTGTGACAGAAACCAGAAAAATGCCTGAACAAAGGAGGAAGATCAGTGCATCATGTAGCCCAGATGTAATCCATAACATAGAGAATGAACTGTTCTTAATTAGGAATTCGGCAAAAGCTATCTCCTCCCTACAGAACTACTCCTTGCACCTGATAATTTCGCTCTCTTTTGGCCAGACATATACCTCTAGGAGGCTCCAGGTAATCTACATGGAAATTCAGCACATATCAAAACATCTCCACAGAGTCCTATGTTAAATGCCCTGCAATCAAATCCGTGTATTAAGCCTCACAAGGATCTAGAGAAGTATGTTAATATTATCCTTGGACCAGAAAAGAAAGACAGCTAACAATTAAGTGATTTGCCTCAGGCCATAGAGGGAATTAATGCTCATATTAACATTCAAAGAGCTTTCTCTCTTGGGAAGGCGAACCCTTTTATTCTTCTAGTGAGTTGTCTGAATTATGACCAGATTTATGGGTCTTCAATGCAGGTGACCTTGAGGTACCACTGAGAGTCTAAGTGGACGATATTCAACTCTTGCTGGTTTATCCATTCCCACATAAGTCTAGGAGGTAGGCACAGCTTTCTGTGTGTGTGTATGGGTGGGGGGGGGCACGGGGGAGTGCAGGGATGACATCTAGGAGAAAGTTTCTCTTCAGTCTGGCAAGAAATAAAGTATCATGGGGCTGGAACAATAGCACAGCATGTAGGGCACTTATACTTGAGTTCAATACCAAGCACCCCATATTATCCACCTAGCACACATGGAGTGAGCACAGCAGGGTGTGGCCCCAAAACCAAATATGAAAGCCAGCATGCATGGGTAAAAGAATAAAGAAAGAAAATCTTTCACTTTGTCTTAAAAAGAGGTCCTTTCCAGTGTTTCAGTTATTCTGTTCATTCCTTAAGAATAGGAAGCAACTGCATAAATTATTGCATCTGTATAAAACTTGTATGAGGTTATTAACATTTTCTTGACTACCTGTTTCCATTTATGACTTCAAGGCTACTAAGCTTTAATGAAACTTGAGACACAAAATAATAGAAGTATGTTCCTATAAGTGGGACAGGACTTATAACTAGATTAACAGATGGGAAAGCAAATTTCTTAGGCATTGATCTCTTGCAGGTTTTATAGAAATAGGCAAAAACTATTTCTGTTTTTACCTCTTCTAAGTGGTAGGAAGTTATTCCCCATTTTCTTTTTAAAACAGGTATGGCTGAGAGCTTGTTCCAGGCATTAAGATATGAGAAGAGATGACATTTGTCACTTGTGGATGAAAGCCTTATGGATGACAGAATAGATGAACCACACGTCTCTTACTCTATGTCACACAGAATCTGCTATTTGACCATGTTCTAGGTAGTGGCTGCTCTATAAGCTTGGTTCTAGACCAAGGATCACCAAACCAAGCTGTATATGTAGCTTAAGATAAAACATTTTAATCTGTTTAAGTTTGTGGATGCAATGAAAGCACAACGTATTGTAACATGTCTTAACTGGAAACAACTTACGTTATTCAAAAAAAGAACAGACAGATGAAAGGAAAAAGACATTTTGCAAAGTATATGGAAAGGGACATATTGAATGGGCATCCTCAGTGATAAAGGCTAAAGTAGAATGCAAGTGTCTGAGGGAAGATAAATGGATGAACAGTGACCTCATTGGGGTGCATCAGCCAAATGCCTTCCCTAATACAGATGGTAAAACTGGCATGGTGATCAGACCACTCCTGGGAGATTTCCCTCCATTTGTTATATAAAAAATGCTTGCACTATAAAATGGCAGATGCTGACAAATTCTTGACTTATCCAGAATAATGCAATCAGTCTTTTGAAAGCAACAGTGTGGTCTTCCCAAAGCTGGAGGGGCAGGAAAAAAAACTGCAAATTGGAATGAAGTTGGCTCAGTGAGGAAGAACAGGTTAGGGTTAAGGATATAATGGAATCAGAGATTTAACAGAAACAAACAGAGAATGCTGGACATAAAATGTACTTTAGCAAGAGAAGGGAATACAAATGATGTAGAGAAAAAACATATTTACAATACCATAATAATGTGGCTGAATTTAATACATCACATTATAGAGAAGTCACAAATAATGATTGAGGCTTCTTGCAGGGTACAATCTTACTGCACTCACTTATTGAACAAACATATTTTGCCAATACTGAGTGTCAGGAATCATGCTAAAGTGATGAGCATCCAATAATAAAGTTCCTGCCCTTAAGGATGACAATATAGCAAAAAAAAAAATTTCTCCATCTAGGATTCAACAAATACTTAGATTTATTAGTGATTATTTCAGGATTTTTATGTATTTTTCCAGTAATTTAAACAATTCTGTTGCATAGGGGTTATTCTTATTATAAATGAGAGACAATAAAGCTAAGTGAAGATATTTGGTTTTACATTCATAAAATAACTATAGAAAACTAGAAATTGGATCCAATTTTATTGGGAAGTCAACATCTTCATGTTTTCAACAATATCTTGGCGTCTTCTTATTTAAGATCATGTGATGCTTTTCTTTATGCATCACATTCTATATAATTAAGTATACTGTGTGCATGAGTTCAAGTAGATGTTAATTTCAGAAGCTCATGGAATATTAATTATTTATAAATCAAATTTTGAGGTTCTTTCTTATAAACTACATACAAATAAATACTAAATTGCGTATGAGCAGAATATAGAAATCATATTTAATATTGATAAAGGAATAAATTTAAAACAAAAATTTCTCTAAAGCAGCAAGAAATGATAAGACTAGCTTTGTGAATTTATAGCTGATATAGTCATTTTCTTCCTTTCAGAAGATTTAGTTGTTTTTCTTTAGAACATGGATTCTAAGAATTAAAAGGAGAGGTTTTAGTTTTTTTCTCCCCATAAGTTCCAGTAATGTACACCTATAATAGGAGGAAAATTTGGCATCTGAGACTACAATTCACCATTTACTACAAGCCAAACAGCTAAATTGATTTTAGCATCATGGAAGAAAAATTGCACCTTTGGTGCTGAATTGCTTCCCTATGAGCACTGCGCCAAATATTAATGTAGATTTGAAAGGAAACAAAAAGCGTTCAAACTCTAATGTACCTCAGGCTTATAAATTGGAATTTAGTCAGTTTAAATTAAGTTGGGTTTCTTGAAGCAAAACTACTCATATTATTTTGTATTACTGCTCTGACCCACAGTTTATATACCACATAAAAATGTTCTAAGTTCTTCAGATACAATAGATGTGAAAAACTCCATCTCCATGCTGATAATGTTCACTCCAGCAAACACAGACATGCTTCAGATTCTCAGCCTATTTCTTAGGCCCTGTAGACTTCTAACAATATTCTCACATCCTTTGTGTAACATGTTGCATAAAAGAAAATCACTGCCTGTTAGCTCTTAAATATTTTTAGTTTATTTTGAAAACTGATTTTTGAAAACTGCAGAAAAAAAATGAAATTTGATAAGCAAATTAAAATAGATAATCTAATGATGAGAAGGACTTGGCCCCCCACGAGCGGGGGTCTGCTGGGTGGAGTTGTGATGAGAGGGAAGCCGGGATGTGGAATATGGCGGCCCCCATAGAGTAGATAGGGGTCGTCTGGCTTGTTGTGAGGCTCTGCTGGGTGGCAGGCCAGGGCAAGAACCCGCCATGCCTCCCGGGAGCCCCCAACTCGACCCAGCAGACCAGACTATCACAGCCCAGGTCATCGACACCCACCCTACAGCAGTTTTTTTTTTTTTCAATCCAGCCCAGGTGTGCTGAACCAGAGACTCTCAGACAGGGTGCAGAGCTGCTACTTGCTCTCCCTGTGCCCAGCTTCTCATGAGGCGCCGAGAAGCATGGCGGGCTCTCGCCCTGGCCTGCCACCCCAGCAGAGCCTCACAACAAGCCAGATGACCCCCTACTCCATGGGGGCTGCCATTTTCCCCATCTGGACTTCCCTCTCATCACAACTCCACCCAGCAGACCAGACTATCACAGCCCAGATCATCGACACCCACCCTGCAGCAGTTGTTTTTCAATCCGGCCCAGGTATGCTGAACCAGAGACTCTCAGACATGGGGCAGAGCTGCTACTTGCTCTCCCTGTGCCCAGCCACTCATGAGGCACCCGGGAGGCATGGAGGGCTCTCGCCCCTGGCCTGCCAACCCAGCAGAGCCTCACAACAAGCCAGACACCCCCCCACCCCAATCCATGGGGGCCGCCATTTTCCACATCTGGACTTCCCTCTCATCACAACTCCACCCAGCAGACCAGACTATCACAGCCTGGATCATCAACACCCACCCTGCAGCAGTTTTTTTTTCAATCCGGCCCAGGTATGCTAAACCAGAGACTCTCAGAAATGGGGCAGAGCTGCTACTTGCTCTCCCTGTTCCCAGCCGCTCATAAGGCTCCCGGGAGGCATGGCGGGCGCTAGCCCTGGTTGCCACCCCAGCAGAGCCTCACAACAAGCCAGACGCCCCCTCCCTACTCCATGGGGGGCCGCCATTTTCCACATCCGGACTTCCCTCTCATCACAACTCCACCCAGCAGACCAGACTATCACAGCCGCATGGTTCATCAATAAATGCTTTATTTAGAGGTGACTATAAGAGTATGCTACCCGCGCGGCAAGCCTGGCAAGCTGCTCATGTTTTATTTGATATGCCAAATACCAGTAACATTTATATTAGGTCATTCCCATGACCTAATATAATGGTTTGAAGGCTCTTTATGTTCCTGGAGCAAGCAGATGCCTTTTGGGTTCTACTAGCATGAGACAGGACATATGGAGATATTACTGGTGCCCGCTCTAGCAAATAGATGATGAACAGGAAAATAGTGATAGTGATAGAATCTAATGATTCAATAAAATCCACTGGTGATATTGTGGTTTATGTATTTTTTTAGCTTTTGGGTGGGTAAATAAATAAAAATTTCTTTTTATAAAAATATAGTACCAGAGGGTCAGAGAGGTTGTACAGGGGCTAAGGGGCCTGTCATACATAGGCCAATAGGCCAACACTGATTCAATTTCTAGCACACAAATGATCCCCTGAGCATGTCCAGGAGAAAATCCTGAGCACAGAGCTAGGTGTAAGCCCTGAGCACTGCTGATAGTGGTCTCGAAATGAAAATAAAAGAAACAGTATATGTATATATACACACACATATATATATACACACATATGTAGATATGTATACATATATAGCATATGTACATATACACACATATTTGCAGCAGTGATTTTTAACTTAACATGCTCAAAGTAAACATATATTTATAATATATATATATTTTTTAAGTTACACTGGCAGTGCTCAAGGATTACTCCTGGCACTGTGCTCAGGGATCACTTTTGGCGAATTTGGGGGATATCATATGGGATGTTGGGGATCAAACAGTTAAGCTCTGTGTAAAGCAAGCCCCTTACCTGCTGTATAATCACTTTGGTCCTGCAATCAACCATCATACTTGAAAATTTAGGTCATCTCCAACATTGGAATAAATCTATAATTATCACTGTATCACTGTCTTCCGTTCATCATCATTTGCTAGAGCGGGCCCCAGTAACATCTCCATATGTCCTGTCTCATGCTAGTAGAGGCCAAGGGCATCTGCTTGCTCCAGGAACATAAAGAGCCTCAATCCATTCTGGAATGAGGTCTATAATTGTTACTGGTATTTGGCATATCAAATAAAAACACAGGTAGCTTGCCAGGCTCTGCCGTGCAGGTATAATTATAATAAGCCATAATTATCAATATACATTATCATAATTCTATAACTACTATGGGATTATATAATATGGTCATAGTAATAATCATTTGATAAAGCTATTTGTTGTGGTGTTTTAAAAGAACTTGAATGCTAATTTTTTATTTTTTCTTTAATCATTATTTAGGCATCATGATTTGCAAGCTCTTAAATAGCATTTTTTTTTTTTTTTTTGCTTTTTGGGTCACACCCAGCTATGCTCAGGGGTTACTCCTGGCTCTTCGCTCAGAAATTACCTCCTGGCGGTGCTCGGGGGACCATATGGGATGCCAGGGATCAAATCCAGGTTGGCCACATGCAAGGCAAATGCACTACCTGCTGGGCTATTACTCTGGCCCCTTAAATAGCATTTTAGATACTCAATGTTCCAACACTACATTCACCACTAGAGTGTTCAGTGACCCTTTACCTGTTCCAATGTCTTTTCCCACCTTTCCCCTTCCCTGACCTTCTCAGCAGACTCACTTTTGATGGCTGACACTCAGGATCTATTATCATGGCTGACTGTTATTCCTCTACTGTTTCTTTGTAGTCAACACATGAGAGAGATCTCTTTGTACTTGTCCTTTACTTGACTTCAATCACCATGAGTGATTGAAAGGTGACTTCAATCACCTTTATTGGACTTCCATCACCTCAACATGATAAAAACTCTTAATCCTGTATTCATGGTTTATTTATTACAATTACATTTTTAAAAAATGCTTTTGGTTTATAAAGTTAGCTGCCCATAACCAAAGTGCTCTTTTCTCTCCACCCCATCCCTAAGCCGCTTCTATACACACTCCCACCCTGGCCCAGGTCACCTGCTTCTATTCCCAATTTGATAGACCTGAATTTGTTTGCAAAATCCCGGGGCTGCTTTTCATTGACCATAACCCATTCCCTTACTTTATTTCTTTATATTCTACGTAAGAGTGAGTGCACCTAGTATTTGTCATCCTCATTCAGACAGGTGTGGCTGCTGTGCCCGGCACGTTGGCAGGTGGCAGACAGGAGACAGGCTTGTTTACACACAGGGCTCTGCCCGTGGGCCCTGGATGATTGATGGTTTGACATAAAAAAGTCCCGTGGGATGAACCCAGAGTCACGGCAGAGCCTGGCAAGCTACCCGTGGTGTATTTGATATGTCAAAAACAGTAACAATAATGGACCTCATTCCCAAAAAAGGGAGATGTTACTGGCACCCACTCAAGCAAATCAATGAACAATGGGAAGACAAGTGACAAGTGACAAGTGACCTTCCAGTTGCACTTAAGTTGTAGAAAATGGAAGATAGACATTTTGAGGTGCGAGAGAGATGATGCAGGCCTTAAGTTACATGATTTTTACATAGCTGATTCAAGCTCCCTAGCATCATGGTTCATCAAAACATCACTGGGTGTAGCTCAGAAGGCCCCAGTACTGCTGGGGTAGCCTATGTTGTTCCCATCATGATTGGGCCACAGCATCACTATATCCTCAGTCCCAGCACTGAACCACTTGTCTGGTTGCTGAGAATCCTGACAATAGGTCCTGAGCTTTCTAAATACCACCTGAAGAAAAGCCTCACCCTAAAAGAAAAATCACTTTGCAATTATGGGTAATGACTTAAATCTTAGCACTAGATCTTAGTTCTGAAGTTCATCTGACTTTCTACTGATTAAGAGACTATCCAGGCAAGGTACACTCTATTTGGATGCTCTCCTTATTGGGAATGGGGTTCTTGCCTGGTTCAGTACCAACACCAATCTTTGCCAATGAATGAACCTGGTTTGTGGAACAGTGAAAGAAAATTCATCAGGGATTTTATGACACTCTGCTTAGCTTGTCAAGCTACTGACATATTCCAGAATGTCTGATGAGTCCTAGAATTAGGATATAGCTGATCAAACCTACCAAGAGTTCCCTGGGTAGGTCCATACCATCGTCAGAGACTGACATCCAAGACTAACTTTTCAGACATTTTGTCATTTCATATAAACATACATTCTTTTATCCATCACACAACTTTGGGTCTGGGGACATATAGTGTGACTAAAATAACATTAATACTTATCAAGTAGGTCTAGATTTCAGTTGGAAATTCTGAGGAAATGGAGAGGAAAGAGGAGAGGTAGAAAAAGGGAGAGAAAGGCATTTATTGCAACCAGTTTAAAAACAGCCTTTTCTGGAATTCAGTTTTCCATAGGGTGTTGTTTTATGAGATTATGTTTGGTGTGGAATGATTGTTACATTAGGTATTTTGACAGTTTTAGCAATGTGTACTTTATTTCATTGATTTATCCATTTAAACTCATGGCAATTCTTATTAACATACGTTTGGAAGCAAATCACTTAGGATAAACTATTCTTTTGTTAATGTATGTTTCAAGTATGGCTATTTATATACAACTTAGTCTATATTATCTCCCCTGGTTTTTGGTTTGTTATGTTTTTGGGTCACAGCCAGCTGTGCTCAGGGGACCACATGCGGTGCTGGGGCTTGGACCCTGGTCAGTCACATGCAAGGCACACGCCCTGCCTGCTGTACTATCTCTCTAGGTCCTATCCCCATCTTTGGAATTGTTTTTGCTGAATGGAAAAAAAACAGGACACAGATGCAAAGAAAGGGGTCATAATAGTAACATTTACATAAGATTATAGTTTTGATTCATTAAACTCTCAATTTGCAAACAATCTATTTCTAGAAATAAAATCACGAAACAGGCAAAACCAACTTTTTCCCTATTGCAATGGCGAATGTGTAAGTGCAGCTTTCCCTGCATAGCTCCCAGACTCATAATGAAGAAAGAAGGACATCCCAGGAATATTCTTTTTTTTTTTTTGCTTTTTTTGGGTCACACCCAGCAATGCTCAGGGGTTACTCCTGGCTCTGTACTCAGGAATTACTCCTGGCGGTGCTCGGGGACCACATGGGACGCCGGGAATAGAACCCGGGCAGGCATAGGCTGGCCGTGTGCGAGGCAACTGGCCTACCCGCTGGGCTATCGCTCTGGCCTCCCAGGAATATTCCAATGCAAGATTTTTGTTGTAGAAATGCGTAAGAGGAGGTAAGGTTAAATGCTTGAAGTTCTTTTATTTCCAGAGTTTGAATATCCAAAGCAATTAAAAGTTTATCAAAAGAAAGTGAAGAGACAAGGTCTATGCCCAGGAGAAAAGTCACCAAAAAGTGTCAAGAAAATGAAAATAAAAATTAATAACAGTCATTGTCCAATTAAATAAAATGCGAATTCTTTGGCCTGACATTCAAAGTCCATTCTTTTGTTTCTAGCACAATTGCTTCTCTCCAGAAAAATCAATTTTTTGCACACAATTAACATTTTACCACAAGCATATAACATATTATACCATTCAGTTTGTTAATCCACGGCCCTGAGCATCCTCAGCTCTAGCTCAGCATCCAGCCCTAGATGTGTATTTCCTCCAAACAAATTGTTATTCCTCTGCTGTGGGTCCCTGATTCACAGGCACTCTGTAGGGAAAATAGCACTTTGGAAACTCAGTAACTCTTTTCATATTTTGGTATTTGATGTATAGAAAACACACCCCCTGCCCCCGCCTCCTGACCTCCCTTCAATTTAAGATGTTATGTAACTCTGGGAACTTGCTCAGATGTACTGGGGTGGGGGTGGGGGGGTTAGTACTGTATTGTTTTGAGCATAATAAGTGTACCGGCTGCCTCTTTATCTGGGTCAAATCTAGCTCATAATATGGAGGTCAAAACTGACAATGGGGGTCGGAGCGATAGTCCAGCAGGTAGGATGTTTGCCTTACATACAGACGGCCTGTGCCGGCCGGGTTCGATCCCCGGCATCCTATATGGTCCCCGAGCACCTCCAGGGAGTAACTCCTGAGTGCAGAGCCAGGAGAAACCCCTGAGCATTGCCGGGTGTGACCCCAAAAAAGCAAAAAAAAAAAAAAAAACCTGACATGATTTTAGCAGATCTTCTTTTCCACTGAGAAGGAGCTTTTCCACAAATATCTCCCTTCTCTAAATTCAAGGTTCTTCTGGAGGATTTTCTGAACTTCTTAGGTTTCATTTTTCTATGTTGTCTTTGCTTTTACAGCTCATTTGACTATGATGGATTTTACCACTGAGCATCTAATACATTAGACCTCGTCTTTCTTGATGCCGCATATATGCTTAGGTCTGAGTACTGCTTAGATCGAGCTCCAGAAACCTCAGCAGGACACATCTGTCTCTGCCTTGGAGGGAGAAACCCACAAATACCAGTTCCACAAATAATGCATGTGGGGCAGGCTGAGGCCAACGAAGCTGAGTTATTAATTTCTCTAATTTCCCTCAGATTAAAACTCCTTGTTCTACAAATACTTCACCTGAGCTTACCTACTACCTATTCCTGCCTGACCATGAGACTAAACAAATCTAAGAGATTATTTCTCTCTTTCCACCAGACTGATATCTGGGCAAATGAACTCTGAAAATGTTCTGGCTGCTCCTTTTCAATTGTTTGTTGTTTGGCTCAGATGTTTGATCTCAGACACTATCATCAGTCCTGTCCCCCCCGCCCCTGGCCTCCTTTTTTAATGTAATGACATTAGCTATGACAAACAACACTGATAATGGGGATAAACACCGCAAAGGATTTAATGCTACTTTTCTTTCTTGGTACATATGAAACACTGTGACTGAAATTCTTGTCTTTTAGAAGACAAAGGACCAAGTTATTGATAATCAATAACTGATTTGCAAATATATATATTTATTTTGAGCCATCTGACATATTTCTTTCCAGAAAATTTTTTTTGCTGCTAGTAGGATTATATTTTATAAAAGGAGAGAGGAGGACACAGTATTTCAAAATGTGTTCTATTGGGGTCCCTGGAGTGATTTTAACTATGTGGCACAGACAAATTTGCTAAGGTAGCTACTTTTGCTAGAAATTTAAGAGAGGCAGCCAGAATTCAAGTTTATATATCTCAGATTGGCATTAAATGTAGTCTGAGGAAAATAAATAAAATGTGATTGATTTTTCTCAGGAAGATGTGGTGTTCTACTTAAATAGATAAAATGAAATGTCGCCAAAAATTAAATAAATTTATTTTTCTATTTTTGTATTTTTAAAAATACTAAACACTTATAGATACAAAATATCTTTAAAAAAAGTAATATTTTAGCTTTTCTGGGGCCGGAGCAACAGCACAGGGGTAGGGTGTTTGCTTTGCATGCGGCCGACCTGGGTTCGATCCCCCAGCATCCCATATGGTCCCCCAAGCACCGCCAGGAGTAACTCCTGAGTGCAGAGCCAGGAGTAGCACCTGAACATCACTGGGTGTGACACAAAAAGCAAAAAAAAAAAAGTCTGGGTAGTTTAAGAAAACTAGGTACTCAGATTGAGTAATCTAATAAAAGGGCAACATATAAAAATTAAATACAGAAATCATAATTTTGGTTCAGCAAAATAAGGATCACGGAATTCAAAAAGACCACTTTTATAATATTTTATCACTTCATGAAAATTATTAAATATTTAGCAAGATCAAAAACACATTTCTAGTCAACTACATCAATGACTATTTCAAAGAAATCGGTAGTTATGCAAGAGCTTTATTCCAATAATGGAGCCTTATATCATACATTCCTGTTTAAGGTACTAACCCTGGAACCAGCAGAAGCAGGACTGGAAGTAGAGCTTCTCCTGATTCATCGATTCCGACAGTGCAGTGAGAACACTTAGAGGATGCAGAGCTGAAATGAGTGCACAGCATCTCAGATATATCAGCCTGATGATCACCTGACTAGCCTTTCCTGCCGGCTCCCTGTCAACACACTACAGCCTACTTGACATTGTTGACTCTGCTCTAAAATGCAGATATAGGCAAACTACTTTGACTCCCTTGTGAAGTACAATTTATGCAGCATGGAAACTGTCAGGCACTGTTACAAGGAGCTAGGAAACAAAGCCCTCAGAGAGGGCTCAGAAAAATACCTCAAGGAGACCATTAAAATAACCAGCTCGGAGGTAAAATTTTATCTAAAAAGCTTTAATCAAAGAGCAGCATGAACCTTTTATTCTTGTTCTTTCTTTGCCTGATTAATATCATCAGTTCCTTAGGGCACTGTGTAAGAAATAACATTTAAAAATATTCCCTAGATATAAGACTAAGAAAAAAGTGCCAAATACACATTTTGCACAAGCACCTATTATATATATGTTTTTTTTTAAGACCAAGAAGAAAAAAGAAACAGAGAGACCCTTGTAAGTAGTTCATAGCAAGTCATTCCTAACTAGTAATTTAAGCCAGTCCCAGACAAACTAAAACAAAAGTTTAGTTTGACTCCTTTCCCCCAGATCGTTGCCTCAGGCGTGTTCCTGTCTCTCAAGGCCCCTGTTCACTGTCTTATTAGAAGAGAGTCTGCTAAAAGTCAGCAGTGATTGAAAACACTGTGTTGCCCTGCTGATTTTGATCCTTCAGGTCTTGCCTTTCTGGAAAGGTAGATATAATGGATATATCAGAGTTGGGAAGACTATTTCATGATACAAGGCATGAAAATTAGTGCTAGCAATGGTCAATGCCACAAATTCTAAATGACTACCAGAAGCCATGCCTTGCTTTTGTTATGCAGCATGCACTAAGAAACTAACCTTGGAGTGATAGAGAGGGCAAGAGAGAGAGAGAGAGAGAGAGAGAGAGAGAGAGAGAGAGAGAGAGAGAGAGAGAGAGAGAGAGAGAGAGAGAGAGAGAGAGAAAAGAAGAGACAAAGGGAAAATCCCTCCTACTATATCCCAGGGTTTGAGAAGCAAGTCAGTTTTATTGAAACTTATTCAGAAAGCAGTGAGGGGTGAGGGAAGACAGGAAATCCGGGTTTAAGAGAGAGCATGTGCTTCTCCAGAAGAGATAAACAAGCAAGGTAAGTGTCCAAGGGAGAACATGGGCTTGAAGAGAAAGCGTTGGTGAGGAGATGTTGAGAATACCAAAATAGAAGAAGCTATTAACAGCTGAATTTAAAAGCATTATTTTAAGTGGAAGTCAGACACACAAATGGATGAATAGATAACAAGGATGATACAAACACTGGCATATTATTCCATATTAAAGAGAAAAAGCATTCTGAAGCATAACAAAACTTGCATGCAACTTGAAAACATTATGTTAAGTGAAATAACCTTCTAATGAAAAGTAAAATTCCATTTATATGAAGTTCCTTGAGCTATCAATTCTCAGACTGAAAGTAGAATGATGGTTCATCTGGGAGAAGGGAGAATGGGGATTGACTTTAATGGGTTCAGAGCTTCAGTTGGGGGAAGATAAAGATGTTCCAGAGAAAAATGGTGGAGATGCATGTACAATGATATGGATGAAACTAATGCCACAGACCTGTACACTCAAAAATAGCAAAAAATGGGGGCCGGAGAGGATGCTCAAAGGTATGCAGAACATTTAATCTAGTACAAATGAATCCACTGTATTGGAAATTAATCAATACTTGAAAAGACCCAGGAGGGGCCAGAACGATAGTTCAGTGGGTAGGGTGTTTGTCTTGCACACAGTTGACCCGGGTTCAATCCAAGGCATCCCATATGGTCCCCTGAGCACCACCAGGAGTAATTCCCTGAGTGTAAAGCCAGGAGTAACCCCTGAACATCGCCAGGTGTGACCCAAAAAGTAAAAAAAAAGAAAAAGACCCAGGAGTTTCTCAGACAGTTTGGTGAGTGAAGAAAAGATATAGGAGTTTCTCGGACAGTTTGCTGAGGTGAAGAAAAATTTGAATAGGGTAGGGAAGAGAGCAGCATGGAATGCCTTCAAGAGCATCGAAGAAATAGCTAAAAGGTCAAAGAACCTCTGGCTCTGGGCACACATTCAACTCCACCATTCTCCCTGCATTAACATACGCCTGGGCCCTACAAAAAGCAGGATGAGAATGCTATTTGGGTCTCCCAAAGAGGAATAGAAAGAGCTATGCTTGGAATATCACGCCTAACTCAAGTGAGAGTAGGAATCTGGAGTTCCAACTTGCGCTGACAATCCAGAGTCAGGGAAGCTGTCCCATTTGCCAAGGCATCGAAAATCAGATGGGCTGGACATGCAATGAGATTTGGAGATGACCGCTGGACTAGAGCCATTACAGACTGGATCCCATGGGACATCAAAAGATCACGTGGGTGCCCACCTACAAGATGGTCAGACTTCTTCATCAAAACCCTGAACAAATGGTTTGAGGCTCTTCATATTCCTGAAGCAGTCAGATGCCATTGGGCTACACTGGCATGTGATAGGGTCAAATGGAAATGTTACTGGTGCTGCTCAAGCACATCAATGAATAATGGGATGTCAAGTGAACAAGTCATCAAGTGGTGGGTATGCAGAGCTCATATTTTGAAAACGCACCTAACTAGATGTAACATTTTAAAAAATAGGTGTGTTGCATTTTGATGGTTAAATTTTATGTTAATTTAGTGTGCTAACAATTGTCGAAAGTACTAATACCAACCTAGAACTGAACATTAAATACAGGCAAAAAGATACACATGACAACCCTTTAATGTATGTTCTGTAATCCATAGTATGGAAAGGAAGGAAAAGAGAAAGAGATAGAGAGAAAGGGAAAGAAATAAAGAACCTGCCATGGAGGCGGGCTGGGGGAGGGGGAAGAGAACCAGGGACGTTGGTGGTGGGAGATGGGCACTGGTGGCGGGATGGGTGCTGGAACACTGTATGACCAAAACCCAAATATGAACTTTTTAATTGTATATCTTTGTAATTGTATATCTCATGGTAGTATAATAAAATACTTAAAAATTTATGTTAATTTAACTAGGCTATCATACCATACTCAGCTGCTTGTTCCAATACTAGACATTGCTGTGAAGGTATTTTTTTAGATGGATTAACACTTAATATACTTTTGAGAGAAAAGAACTGTTTGAGGGAGTGTAAATTGGTGAAGTGATTATGAAAAGCAGTATGATGATTCCTTCCTAAAAATTAAAAATACAAATTTTGTAGTCATTCCACCTCTGGATATTTGTCCTAAAATGCGTAAAAAACACTAATTCAGAGAAATATGTGTACCTCCATGTTTTGGAAGAATTACACAAAATAAACAGCCACAGTCAGAAAAAACTTAAATGCCCAGAGGCAGACAGCTGGATAAAAGTTGTAGATATGCAAAATGGAATACTACTTAGCTATAAAAATGACATAAGATCTTGTCATCTGAAACAAAGTGGTTAGATCCAGAGGGTATTATACAAAGGGAAATACATTAGACGAAGAAAGACAAATGTGGCATTTTTCTTTACTTCTATGTGGTATATACAAACAAAAGAATTAATTAATCAATTAAAAACCCACATATTTGGACCAGAAGATTAATTAGCAGTTACCAGAAATGGAGGGAAAAGAAGAGGAAGGTGAGGGAAAGGGAAGGAAGCTAAGTAAATTGTGTAAAAAGAAACAAGTATATGGCAAGGGCCAAATGGAACTTTCACTGGTAAGCTTAATGAAGTTTAATGATATGCGTATGCAAACTGGAATTAATTTGCAATGTCATATGAATTGAAAAAAATCAGTACACCTCTATCACTTGACATCCTGTTATTCATGGATTTGCTAGAGCGGGAGCCAGTAACATTTCCATTTGACCCTATCACGTGCCAGTATAGCTCGATGACATCTGGTTGCTTCAGGAATACGAAGAGCCTCAAACCATTCTTTCAGGGTCTTGATGAAGAAGTCTGACCATCTTGTTGTAGGTGGCCGGCCACTTGATCTTTTGACATCCCAGGATCCAGTCAGTAACGGCTCTAGTTCAGCGGTTGTCACCAAATCACATTACATGTCCAGTCCATCTGATTTTCTATGCCTTGGCAAATGAGACAGTGTCCCTGAGTCTGGAACAGTGACAGAGGTCGGAGTTCGGATTCCTTCTTTCACTTGAGAGAGGCGTGATATTCCAAGCATGGCTCTTTTGCTTCCTCTCTGGGAGACCTGAATAGCATTCTCATCCTGCTTTCGTAGGGCCCAGGTCTCTGAGGCATATGTAAATGCAGGGAGAATGGTGGAGTTGAAGAGATGTACCCAGAGCCAGAGGTTCTTTGTCTGTATAGAGGTTCAGACACCTCTATACTCTTATAAAAATCAATGCTACCTCAATAAACATCAATTAGAATATATTAGACTTTGAAGTAGATTACCCAAAAGAGATGCAAAACCCTTTTGCAATCAGCTGAAGACCATAGAGTCTGGTCCGTCCTTCCTTCCTTCCTTCCTTCCTTCCTTCCTTCCTCCCTCCCCCTCCCTCCTCCCTCCCTCCCTCCCTCCCTCCCTCCCTCCTCCCTCCCTCCTTCCTTCCTTCCTTATTTAATGGAGAACCCTGACTAAAGCATCCATAGAGCTGACGTCAAAAGAAGAGTTAAACTAGGATTCTCTATGAATTGGATTCTTTCTTAGACTCTACCCTAAATTTATCAAGGGCAATACCTGAGCCTATATAGCTTTTAAAAATTTCTAAGTAGTTCTAATATATAGTCTAAGCAATGATCATGATAATTATTATTTTTTGGGGATCAGTTACACAAGACCTAGGAATAGATCAGGGGCTATTCTTGCTTTTATTTTGCTCCAGAGCGATACCTGGTGGTTCTCAGGGAACCCAGGATTCAAACCAGATTCTATCTGAAAAGAGCTTTAAAGACATCAAAAAACTGTGCTCACCCTTAAACTCTGTGTCTAACTATTTTATAAGCAAACAATTTTCTAAAAGGTGGCAATGCTGTTTCTATTTCCCACCAACAACATGAGGTAGGGGAATATAGTACAAATACTTTAAACTGGCATCAATTTTCTAGAAAACAGAGCTTATGTGGCCAAAATCATCAGGCACTGTTCTGAGGATTATAGACCCGGTGAAAGGAACAAAGCAGGTCAAATGCCTGTCCACATGGTGTTTACACTCAGTATCAGGGACAGCAATTATGTTTGGTCCCTGTATACAGGTTTTCATTCAAAGCTAAAAGCTGCTCAATGGGTAACACAGTTGATTGCCAGTAGATTAATGGACATCAAAATGAAAACAAACTTGTCAATCTTACTACTTGTATTTCTTATCTACAATTTAATTGAGAGTACTGAACCAAGACTTCAGCAGTACCCTGGAGTGATGAAGACAACTGCTGAGAGTAAAAGAACAGGAAAATGGAGTGAATAATTAGTTCGAGGCCCATGTGAATGTCAATGAGTAAATCAGGGCCCTTTTCTAGCTCTCCAGTATTGTTCTTTCAACCTTCCATTGCTGCAAATATTAGGTAGTCACGTATGGTTTTCAGCAAAGAAAAATTGCTGCCAAGGCCTTGTCACTGTAGAAAAGGCTGCTGATCAATTTCTTTTGTCTGTAATGGGCAAGGCAAACTCCAGGAAAAGGAAAAGCCAAGACTCTGCTTGTCTCTTTGTCCATTCATCACACATTTATTAAACAGAGAGTGTAACAGTGTGTACCTCATAGATTTTGTGAGGGCAAAAGAGAATATAAATCCCTTAGCACAATGCCTGGTACATAACACACTTTTCCATGATGACAGCTATCACCACTGATATGCTGGTCTCGTCATTGGTCAGGCACCCCTCCAGGAGGTGGGTAGGCAAAAACAATGGGGACACACCACTGCAATAAGGATCTTAGCACCAAATAAAGGAAGGGACCCCAAAGAAATGAAGTCTTTAGTTGCTATTGTGGGAATCAGTGGCATATGGAAAAGTTCTCTAGTATAAGATGTGGAGGAAGAGAAGGAGGAGGAGGGAAAGTTTTGTGAGTCTTCCAGGAAGAGTCTTAGTGTTGTCTTTTGATGCAATTTAATTATATAAAGGCAGTTATAGGAGAAAAATATTTCCTGCTATCTGTGTGAAAAGAAATTGTTGCGATAACATTCATTATCAAAGACCTGTAGGAAAGTCAAATGTCTAGGGTCATGCTCATTATTAAGGACTCCTGAGATTTGCTGTCCAGGCTCTGATGGAATTAAAGCTGGCTGTGGAGTTAATTGTTTTGAGACAGAGACCAGTCATAAACTTGAGCTGCAAAGAATGTTAGAAATCATGTAACTCACCATCTCATCCTACTAATGAGGCAGCTGGGAGGCACCCAGGATAAATGGAACCAGAGACAGGTTTGGTATCGATGGTGCAACGACTACAGGCAACAATTCATACCTGTTCATTCTGTACTGCCAAGCACAGCAGTCACCAGTCAGCTATGACCAGTGAAATGCAAAATTATTACAATCAGATAAAATAAAGAATTCAGTTCCTCAACTGAACGAAGGACATTTCAAGTCCTCCATGTCATTAGTAGCTCTTATTTTATACTGCCTATATACAATCCTTCTGCCATCTTAAAAGGTACTATTGAGTAGCACCGTTAATTTTTTATATTAATGTTTTTGTTTTGTTTTGGTCACACTGACAGTATTGGGGGGCTACTCCTGGCACAGAGTTTGTGAGACTTTGCCCTGTCAGGGACTGTATGCCAATCCCTCCATGCCCCATGCAAGGCATGCCCTCCAGTCCTCTGAGCTATGTGCCTGGCCCAGCATTGAGTTTTTAATGCAGTAAGAGAGAAAAGTAACTTTTAAGTTATCATTAAACGCCTTTCAAAGTGAAGAAAGAACTTGCTTTGACATTATGACCAAATTTCCCAAAAGCACTTCTAAAATAAACCTATAGAAAAAATCTACCTTGGCACACAAATCTATCAAAGGAAAATCTGGGCAGGTGTCATCATACAACATATATTACAAATGTCTAAACATTGTATGAATAGTCTTTTTTTTTGTTTTTTTGGGCCATATCCAGGGGTGATCAGGGCTTACTCCATGGATCTGTACCTAAGGATCACTCCTGGTAGGGCTTGGGAGACCATACAGGGTGCCAAGGATTAAACCCAGGTAGCTGTGTGCAGGTAAGTACCCCACTTCCTTCACTATCTCTCCAACCCCTGTATATGATTTTGAAGATGGGTGGAGACTATCTTAAAATTATATTGTAACACATCCTAGGAACAATCTGGTGCAAATACCTACCATATAAATTGTCAAAAAGGAGGAACATGAGATCTAAGTATACATAAACTAGGAAGTAAGTAGTACATATGTAAGTCTAAGTTTTGTTCTTAGGGTATTACATTGGATGACATTTTTAAAGTTAGTGACCTTCTGGTTAGTTTACGATATGAAGCAAAAGAAGTATAGAGCATTTTCCCTCTGTTGAATTAAATTTCAAGTATATAACAACAGAAAATACTAGCACTAGTATTAAAGATGTGTTTTAAAGGATATCATGCTGAGAAAATGTTCTGAAACTTCTTACTGAACAGTTTTATATCATTATCTTTTATGAAATTGATTTTTAACTATTTTTTAAAATAACTGATCTACATCCCCAGCTGGAATTTACTTTTATAAAAAATTAATCTATATTAAAATCACCGTGATTTACAAAGTAATTCATTATACAGCTGTTAAGAGCATTTAGTGTTCCAACACCACTAGTGTGACTTTCCCTCTACCAATATCACAAGTTTCCCTACCAATCCCAACCTGCACCCTTAGGCACAGAACAAATTTACTTTATATTGCTTATTCCACCAAAACTTTAAGAACTGGCAAACAGAATGATCAGAAAAAATCAGTTAAGAGTCAACTGGTGATTACTACATGATTTTTACCTATGTAAATAAGAAAATTAAAATTATTCAATACAATATAATTAAATACCTACACTCATTTACATATGTTTTCAATTCTGGAATCTAAATTATATTACATTAAATTTTATTTTTTTAATTTTTTTTGCTCTTTGGGTCACACCCAGAAATGCTCAGGGGTTAATCATGGCTTTGCACTCAGGAATTAATGCAGGTGGTGCTTGGAGGACCATATGGGATGCTGGGGAATCAAACCCACATCCACCGCATTCAACGCAAATGCCTTACCCACAGTGCTATTGCTCCGGCCCCTTAAATTGTGTTTTATACTTGAATCTTGTTATGTTAATAATCATGTATTACCTGTCATTAATAAAACTTTTAAAGCAATTCTGTGTTAATATATTTGGGGGTAACATGGAATAGGTAAGGTCTACATATGTAAAATTTCCCCTAACATTTTATATAAACACTGTGGTTTACAAAGTTGTTCATGATGATTTGTCAGGATGAATATGTTCATAACGATTTGGGGTGCTCCCACACTCCCAAATCACCAGTATGGCCCCCAACAGACTCCACACCCTCAGGACCAAGTCTCACCCAGAAATTAATCTACTGAAAAAATCAGGTATCTGGGTTTTGTGATTGAATTCTCCAGGCTTTCCCAAAGTTGAGATGGGGTATCTTCCCCATCTCCCTATACTTCCAGCTTGCTCCTGAGTCTTTACTCTGGGATAACTCCTAGAAAAGTTTGGGGGAACTTTTCAGGATCAAACCCAGGTCAGTTACTTAAGTCATTATTCATGAGAAATATTTTGCACACCTTAGAGGTCACTGGAGTCAATACTACCACCCCCTTTTTCTGCTTGTTTTTTATTTTCATCCTATGACTTATTATTCTAATATACCACATTTTAGAATTATATACCAGTAAAGATGAATTCTATTTTTTTTTTGTTTCATTTCAGCACCTTGAAAAGAGCCTGAAACACAGTAGGTGCTCAATTTATTCTGGTGTAATGAAGAAATCCTGCTTTGTAACACAACTGCTGAAGTAGCTATTGTGTTTCTCTATTTCCTCATGTCTCTTAACACCTCATAAGCAACTGTTCACACATTTTTATTGGATTGAATTGAATTGCACATTAACTTGAAATCTTTCAACTTCTCTTGAAGGGGCCAGTTTTGTTTGTTCATTTGTTGGCAAGTGTGACGTGCTGCCCTTATTTTATGGTTCTGGCACAGATTCACTCGAAAATTCAATTCAAGGAATTTATGGCAATTTAAAAGCTTTGTTTAGTTCAAGAGGAGGTCACTGTAGAAAATTCCTCATTTCATTTGCATAATCCAAGTACTAAAAATCATTCTGGACATTTTCATTGAATAAGGCATGAGGGCATTTCTCAAACAGATCTATATCTTTCTGGCTTCAGTTTGGTTCTTGGAATTATAATGGTTACAAAAGTGATATTTATGGAGTGCCAAAAGTCCTGGTGTTTTTATGAAGCATTACATTTGGAGACAATATCATTCTTCAATATTTTGCCTCTTGGTCTTATTCATTCAGAGAACATAATATATTCTGCTAAGGCACGATTACCAAAGTATTTTTTTTCCTAAATGGATATGACAATATAATGCATCATAGCAATCTTACTTCAATGACTTTCCGGATAATGGTAGTATCTAAAGTAGAAACTTGAGAATTATCTCTTCTTGAATAGGTTATCTGGAAAAGATTATTTTCTCCCTTAATGAAAACAATTCCCATTTTCTCTCTCTCTCTCTCTCTCTCATCTCACACACTCTATTTTTAGCTCCAAAATACAAAAGTAACAGAATGCAGGCCTTAACTCTTGGGCTTCTAGAAAATTGTCATTGCATATGGAAAACTACTTGTTTTGTCAAAGCAGTGAGAGAAATATATAAGTATGGAATTCTCAGAGACAAGAACCTCCATAACCCATGATGAAAATAGTTTTAGTATGCTATGGTCAAATACTAGGTTGGATTTGTATTGCTCCCTAACTATTGATAAGTAAAGAAATAGTAGGTTAGTGAGACAAAAATGACACATGAAACTATAAAAGGAACTAAAAAGACTTTGCAGGTGATCCCTTTTAGTCCCTGAGTTCACTCTGACAAAGTTTAGTGAGCGCTGTAAGGAAAAAGAGGTAAGAGGAAGGAAGTCCTTTCTCTTAAGCGCCAACAATGCAGGTATAAATTGTTGGCATTTTACTTTGCTCCTCCACTTGGCTTCTTTCCTTTTCCTTTTATATTAGATTTTTTTATTCCTATTTCACTCCTCTCACATTACTCTTCCCAACACTTTCTCTTCTGTTCACATTCTATATTGCTACCAGTGGCACCAACGATTAAAATGTAGTTAAACCTTTGAGGGAAAAGGTATTTTGAACATCCTTAATTCACTCAAATAATCAACAAAGAAAACAGATGTACTAAGAACCATTTATTAATCCCTCATGTGGGGGTCAGGTACTATATTAAATCATCTAATGATTTACCTTTAATCCTAAACTAGTCTGGGCATTTTAAAGATGGAAACCAGAGGCAATGCTGAAAGTTGTGCTAGCAGTAAGTGGTAGTGACAGAGGTAACACCCACGTTTCACTCCTTTTTAAAAAAAATATTATACCACCGTGAGATAAACAATTAAAAACTGTTCATTATTAGGTTTTGTCATACAGTATTCCAGCACCCATCTCTCCACCAGTGCACATTTCCCATTACCAATGGCCCCTGATTCCTTCCCACCTCCCACAGCCTGCCTCTAAGGCAGGCACTCTGCCCTTCCCTCTCTCTCTCTCTCTCTCTCTCTCTCTCTCTGTGTCTCTCTCTCCCCTTCATTGTGGATTCAATAAATACATTTAGGGGTTATTATGTAATCCCTTTGCTACACTCAATGCTCAGTTCTAAGCTGGTATTACCATTTCCAACAATTATTAGCACATTGGTCCCTTCTCTGTCTTACCTAACCTCTGACTCCCACACACTTGTGGTATATTCCACCCACAGACAAGACCCACCTTTCACTCCTAAACCCACTTTATATCCACATGCTCACTCATTCATCATTTGAGAAGTACTGACTGGACACGTATTATCATATATTTGAAGTATTGTGGGGACAGGCTCTCATTGGTTTCTTAAAGTGGCATATTACTGCTGAATATAAAGATTGAATAAAAATTTTTATCATAAATTCACTATTAAGATTTCCATTATGTGCCAAACTGTACAAGACAAAGGTGGCTTATATATTAATAGCACAGTTAGAAATTAAAGGTAGTTGGGCTAATATAGCTTATCTATTATTGCTGTTAGAACTGGCACTGCTTAAGATGATGAGATGTTAGGGAGGGCAGAGGTCTTGACACTGGGAGTTTAGGTAAAACTTAAAAGTGGAAACCAAAGGTGGATTGGAGTAGGCAGGTAGCCATGTAATTATGTTCTACTTACTTTTAATTTTTCATTCTTCCCTGTTACCCCATATGAGGTCAAATGGCTAAAACACCACCCTTCACAGTCCTTTAGACCTAATCTATGATTTTATCGTCTGGTAAATACCCTGAGAAGAAATTTAAGGAAATAATTGCTTGAGGTTCATTCTTAGAATGGAGAGCAAGGCTGTGCCTAACACCAAGTAGGGCAGTGGGAGCATACTCTCAGCAGCAGCCCTGGGCTCCAGACTCACGTCTATTCTGCAGCCTGGATCATTCTATTCTTGGAAGCACTTCCTGTTCTGCTGCCAGTCATTGCAATAGCGTTTACTTTTAACTATCTGCAAGCTTTGGTGTAGTACAACTTAGGTCATCTGGGGTGCACTAATGTTAGTTTACTAATGGTGGAAAATGTGGGTGAGGAGACTGAAGAAGAGTTCAGAATTTCAAACTCTTCCCAATGAATGTCCTGGTTATCAGTGTTATACCATTGTGCACCAAAAAAGAGAAAATAAATTTTAAAAAAGTGAAGAAGGCAGAGTAAACCCTTGTACACCATTTCTTCCGGAAAATTTAACATGAATAATTCCAATTATTTTCCCGTCTCTATTTTCTCTATATGCTTAGTGCCTGAAATATAACAGTAGGTGCCCCAAAGCAGAAGTTGATCTCTGTGGTTGAATCAGAAGAATCATGACATATTGGTATGATTTAGGTTTCCAACTTTGTGGTATGTATTTCCTTGCAGAACTTGGACCTGTTTCAGTATCTACCCTATGCTCTTTTAATTACCATTTTTGTGTCATATTTAGTTTGTAACACACTATATACCGTTAACAATACCACCATTGACTGGGAATCAAGCAGTCAGCTGGGTTTTGATCATATTGGCATGGCAGTATAACCAAAAGTAATGAGAGAATTAGAATCCACATATGAGTAGAAAGTTCAAAAGACTCTTCCATTCTTTTAATACACAGATGTATAAAATTCATGAGTATGAAAAATTCTTACTTTTCTGGGACTTAATTTGTCTTCTAGTAAAATGTGGGATATATATATAAGATCAGAATTTCCCAAGTGATGGGTATAAAGCAATGGGCATGCTAGAGGTGTAACATGCAGACCTGGCATTACATAGCACTGAATTATTGGAAGAAAACATTCTTTTCTCTAATTATATTTCTTTCTAATTCATTTTTAAATCTTTCTATTACTCAAGAGAAGAATATCATTTTAATGCTACATGTCTTCAGCATTTCTCAATCTCTAACAATCATGAGGACATGGTAGGCTATCAATTATAGATAAATCTGGCAATAGTAGACTTTGTTTTGTTGAATTTCTTTGTGTTGAAATTCAATTTTTTGCAAAGTGACACAATTTTTACATTTATAATAGTGGTATATATTTCTCTTAATGATAAATACCTTTAAGGTGAAATAGTTCATTTGAATGATGTCTTAAATGACTATAAAAGAGAGGGAGTAGTTTTGAATCAGAAGAAAGGAGGTCGTATATGACTGGGGAAATCCGAGACCTTTCCATTTTTGAGATGAGTCAGGAAAACCTCTAATGTATGCCATTTTCATCTGCTACAATGTTTTAAAACACTTGAAGATTTGTACGGCACCTGGTATTACTGATTCTAGTTCAAGTCCCCTTGGCTGAGTACCCAGCCAAGGACAATAGATACTTTCTGATATGGTTGAAGGGCAAGAGAAGAGCACATTGGATAGAGGAGCACAAATAAAACCATGAGAGAAAGGGGCGAGGAAAATGGGCTCTTCTGGAATTTAACCATCAGAGGTGTGACTTTTTTTTTGTTTTATTTTTTGGTTTTAGGGCTATACCCAAAGGTGCTCAGGGGTTACTCTGGCTCTGCACTGAGGAATTGCTCTTGGTGGCTTGGGGAACCACGTGGGATGAAGGATTGAACCTAGGTTGGCCACAAGCAAGGCAAAGACCCTAGTCACTGTTCTATTGTTCCCGCCTTTAGCAAGTAACCAAGGTTAGCAGTTCTGCACATAGGAAATAGTATTGGATAGAGAGAGGCGAGGCTTAGAAGACAGAGAGCTCTTTGCATTTACTACTTGTGTGTTCTTTAGCAAGTTAATTAATCCATCTCTGCTTCAATGTGCTCATTTGTAAAATGGAGAAAAAGTGCTCACAAGGTTTTTATAAGAAATAAGACAAGGAGAGCAACAATGTCTGCAACAAATCAAGTAATATATTGAAGCTATTAGTTTTATTCACATGGGGAAGAAAATGAGATTTTAAAAATGGATGCACTATCTATGATTTTCATCCCAGAAGGACAAAAAAAATTGAACTTTACTCCCTCATTCAATTTTATTCATCAGCTTTACTACTGGAAACCTGCATTTCTCCTGCCTCCCAAGCTCGCTGAGACTCCATTTACCCAGCGACCAAGGACACAGAGTAGGATCTTTCTAAGTTGCTTCTCTTTTCTCTCTTTTCACTCAAGTACTGAAATGTAATCACTGCACTTCCATAAAGGGCTAAAAACAGCCTGGTGTATTAACTGAAGAGTTTTATCATGTAAATATAGATACTAAACTTGTTCTCCAGCATTTCTGTAAATCAGTGATGAAGTTATTTTTCAGATCTCAGAATTCTATGTAATATTTATAGCCTCTGAATATATTTAAAGTTAGGCATACCAGGGATAAGAAAAAGTTCCATAAGGGGAGAAATAAATATGCTAAATGTGTGCAGTATATCTGTCCTATGAGGTTCAAGCATGCTTTATGCAGTGTCGAGAGTTTGTGAGTGAGAGAGCTAAGCTGCATCTCCTTAGTTCTTTTTAACATTAAAGGAAGGTGATAAATTATAAAAGTGCCCCAGCTACCACAGCAAGGCAGTTTTAATTTTTCAGTTTAACAATACTTACAAAACCAAATGCATGAAATTCATGGCAGCATTGGATATTTGGAAGGTGATGGCTGAGGTGAGCCTGACCTTCTTGGCCCGCAGCACGTGTCCTCAGCACTTGGCCTTCTGGAAGATCTGAGGCCACAGTTTCTGTGTGGTTTGGTATACAGGCTCGCAAAGCTAACAGCTGTCAGCATGTGCTATTGACTATCAACTCCTAATGCTGTGTCAATAGACTTCTTCCAGGCTTTAGTTTGGATCCCACATTTTTTCTTTTCATTTCCCAGTCAGTAGGTCATAGTATTTATAACACTTGCTGATTTCTACTTGGTCTCTTCATTTTTCCTCAAAAAATACTGCCCTGACCTTTCCCATTTCAAATCTTGTACTCCCTTCCTTTTGCCATCATCCTCCTTTAAAACAAATTTCTACTCAGGGCATCACTGTGTGATTATTTCAAGGATAATGACCTTCACCTTTGAATTCTTGGAAGACTATGTGAGACATATGTCACTTACAGACACAGTGTCACTGCACTCAGAGTTAAAAAGTATGAAAAAGCTCCTTTCAAATAGGATCTTAAGGTCAATGAACCTATCAAAGGAACTGATAAAGAAACATCAAAAAGAAAAGTCATTGACTTTCCATTTCGTTATCACATTTTTGTTCACAATTTTTTTTTTTTAAAGTATTTTATTATACCACTGTGAGATACACAATTACAAAGATATACAATTAAAAAGCTCATGTTTGGGATTCGGTCATACAGTGTTCCAGCACCCACCCTCCACCAGTGCCCATCTCCCACCACCAACGTCCCCAGTTCCCTCCCCCTCCCCAGCCCGCCCCCATGGCAGGTTCTTTATTTCTTTCCATTTCTCTCTCTTTCTCTTTTCCTTCCCTTCCAGACTATGGATTACAGAACATACATTAAAGGGTTGTCATGCGTATCTTTTTGCCTCTATTTAATGCTCAGTTCTAGGTTGTGACAATTGTTCACAATTTTTTCATATCTTTGCCTCATTCCATGTGGAGATTGTGACTTTGGTGTATGGACGTGCATGTGCTGTATGTTGCAGGAGGCAGGGAAGGCTTGGTGACAGTGACTGTGTGGGAATACCATGCAAACTTGTGGGCCAGGTGTACTTTAAATAGGGCAATTTGGGAGAAATGTTTGTCAGGATGTATAACTCCACTGCTCATAAATATGATCTTTTGGTCCTTTCAGATAAAGACAACAGTAAATGCAGATTCAGAAAAGTATTCAACATATCAAAACTTTCAAGGTCTCCGAGAGAGAAGCTACTAAATTAACACATTAAAACAATAGCAAATAAAATAGTGTTGAATTCATTTAGCCATCTTCTTCTTTATACAAGAACAATTTTGTCAAGGCCTTCTGTGTCATGTATTTTTTTGGAGGATCAGGAAGGGGAGGGTATAAGTGTTGCATAGAATGTGTTTTTTTTCTTCATACTATGTTTAGTTAAAAGTGTCTTTACTCACCATTTTCTGCCTCATTTTCACATAATCCCTCATCTAAATACAGGCACAGAGATTTTTGAAGATGGAGATAGATATATAAGTGGTGGCTGGTAGCCACAGCAAGACTATAACAGAGAAAGTGTTGCTTGTGACTTTCCTGAGCTCTCTGCTCCCTTAACTAACCCCTGTGTGTGTGTATGTGTGTGTGTGTGTGTGTGTGAGGCACTTACTGTTTGTATCCTATCATCAGGCATCTTCAAATACACAAAATAATTTTCAGAGCTGCTTTTCACTAGCTAAGTGGCTTGAGAAAAGACATTGGTGTTCTTGTTCCTGGCTTCTTAAACGGTGGGCTGTAATCCTACCTAGGGCTATATAATTAAGGTGTGTGCAGGGCTCAGGGAAATTTTGTTGTAGAATAAATTTATGATATATTTATCAGTAGATATTCAATTTTATGTACTAGAGTTGTATATAAATTTCTTGGGTAAAATAAAGTGCTGCAAACAGGAAAAGTTGGAGAATCCTAGGCGAAGCCATCTTATTTTCATCACTAAAATTAATGGGTCCTACTTTATAAGACTGAGAATGAGCAAACACCCATTAAAGAAATAGACCAGAACCCTTCACGTCAGAGGGAGGTCAGTGCTTAAGGGATTGAGGGAACAGCAGTGATTGTTAGGACGACACAGAGGTTGATACAATGGGAAGTCACTGTGCATATCATTGTAGATTTTGTGCTCCTAATTCCCATGGCAGGTTTGTGTGTGTGTGTGTGTGTGTGTGTGTGTGTGTGTGTGTGTGTGTGTGTCTGTGTTTCTCTTAGGAACTTTCTTTCTGTTAGTGGAAGAATAGGAGACTATTAGGTTTGCAGTGCTGTCATCATTCTGGAACTAGAGTGGGGCCAGTGATGCCGAGGCACTGATTCACTCCCAGAGGCAACATGGACGCCATCCTCTAGCTTACTGGCACCAACTGCTACTGAACAAGATTGATGATTTGATTTTCAGCAAAACTGCTGCCTTGTAATTTTAGGCTGCAAGACACTCTCTGTGTGTTGCATTATGCAAAGAAAAGCACACCGAGTTCCCAAACATATGCAGGGTATAATGGATGACTTGAGACCAAGACATTTAATGAAATCATTATATTAGCTGGATTTTCCGCCAGTCACTGTTCAAAGATGAACACTTCACAAAGAAAATAAAAGTCTGATGGTGGCCTTTTGCTCACGTCACAAAAGAAAAAATCTATTCTAGGTTTGAGACTGTCCTTGTTATATTGCATGACGTGATCTGGCACGAGGTTCTGAAGTGAAATTAAAAATAAATTTTAATTATACCACCATGAGATATACAATTACAAAGCTGTTTATGTTTGGGTTTCAGTCATACAGTGTTCCAGCACCCATCCCTCCACCAGTGCCCATTTCCCACCACCAATGTCCCCTGATTCCCACCCCCAGTCAAATTTCTTATACTCTGCCCTAAACAAGACCATTTAACGATGAGAGAACCCCTTTTGCCGAGATGTCCTCACTTCTGTGCTTCTACAGAGATATGGGAACCAAAGGTGCTAGATTCAGAAAACCCAGAAACTGTTTTTAAACGTGTTTTAACTTCTGCTAGATGGAAAAAAAATCAGACCTGAGAACAGATATATCTGTGCATAAATCTTAGGTTTGACACATACTAGCTATGTGATCTGAATCAGATCTCACTTTTCCTCACCCGAGAACTGCTGAATGGTTACCTATTTCTATGTGGGATTGGAATTGAAGGAATAACTTTGGAATAGCTCCTAGAGCAGTGCCTGCAATATGACTGATATAAAAATATTTGTGTCTCCCAGGCTGAGTGTTTTGCTGCTTCTCCGAAAGGTGAAGGCTCATGGCCATAAGTGCTTTGGTCCTTTAAACATGCTCTACTGATACAGGAATTACTCACTTGCTAACCTTTTCTTCCCCCTACCCTCTGTTGCTTTTGATCATCATCTGATGCTCAGTTTTTGGCATGCCTCATTATTTATGCCAAGAATTTCAACCTCAAACATGACTCCTACCTTTTACACCAAGTAGGTTCTTATGTTCTATCTCTAGTCATTCATGTACCAAACCCAGGGCTTGTTCCACAATTCTAGGTTATTTCTGACAGCAATTTCTAGTCCTGATCACACATTTCCAGTCCTATATCACACTAAGAATGCCTGACTGGAACCAAACAAAGCAAATCTTGTATTTAATTTTCATTACCTATTCAGAGATAGCTTCTTTATTATGGATGATTCCTTTTGAAAATGAGTAAGTATGACTCAAGTTTTATATCAGGTGCTATTTGCAATGATTTTAGCTTAACCTTGGTCTCTCTGGGACCTGATTTAAGGGACTAAAAAATAAAAGGCTGGACTTGGAAAGGAAGATTTCCAGATGAGAAGGTTGGAGGGACAAAAATGCTGAGATGGAAACCCAGAATGTGTTTGTTTAGAAGGAGGGAACTGGAGAGAGTGGCCACGGTGGCTCTGAGAATAGGAAAATACAGGTTTAAATAGGAGACCAAATGCTACGAACAGGAAAGATCAAGTATGCCAGCAGATACAAATACGGCAGATGCAGAGTGACAGTTATGACTTAGGAACCAGCAGGTGAAAGAAAATACCTCTTGTCATGGCTGTGCCAAGAGAAGGGCTTCAGGATGGAAACAGGCAAATCACAACCCCCTGTTCACGCTTTGACCATATTCTGACAATGTCGCTGTATCTACTTTAGTTGAATTTTAATAATCTGTGGAAAGCGACCTGAATTGAGCAATTACCATTATGTCTTACCATCTTTAAATCAAGCAACAGCTGAAAGGAAGGTATATCTTCCCAAGGTTGCATTGAAGTAAATAATTTATTACCAGAGACTAGTTAATGAAATGTGTTCAATGTCTCATTTTCAATGGAAGGAATCTAATTTAGAAACATTGCTTTGAGAATGTCCATCAAAACTGACAAAGATAACCCAATCTAGTGCCTCCTGCATATACTTACTTTCTTGGAACTTTTCTATAGGGCTAGAGATAGTAGAGGGCTTAACCTGTTTGTCTTGCACACAGCTGTCCCACGTCCCAGACTCTGGCCCCATATGTGGTTCCTCCCTCACCTAAGGACTTCCAGGAATGATCCCTGAGCAGTCCTTACCCCCTACCCCCTGAAAAAAAAAAAAATAACCAACCACTCCCCCAAAAAAAAAACACCCAAACAACAAGGAAGACTATCCCACAGAGAACATATTCCTTATTCTGTTGACCTGCCAGATATTTGCCTAATTAAAATGCTTAATACAGCAATGACACTCTGAGATGGCAATGTGTGAGAACTGTTAACAGCTGTTTAAAACAACAGTTATCTATGATTCAGTCTAGTGTAACCCTATAATATGTATATATATAATATAAAATATATATTATATGTAATATATCATAATATATATTATATATCATTAAAAACATTTTTGCAGTGCTAAAGATTAAGCCCAGGACCTCATACATGCAAGGCACGTGGTCTATTACTTAGCTGTGCCCTCAGTTCCTTAATCTCACACAAGTTTTTTTTTTTTTTTTTGGGTCACACCCAGCAATGCTCAGGGTTATTCCTAGTTCTGAACTCAGGAATTACTCCTGGTGGTGCTCAGGGAACATAAAGGAACATAAAGAGCCTCAAACCATTCCATCAGGTCATGGGAATGAGGTCTAAAATTGTTACTGATATTTGGCATATAAAATACCACACGGGTAGCTTGCCAGGCTCTGCCATGCAGGTAGCATACTCTTGTAGTCATCTCTAAATCCAGCATTTATTGATGAGCTGCGAGTTGGGCTGTGATAGGCTGGTCTGCTGGGTGGAGTTCTGACGAGAGGGAAGTGCGGATGTGGGAAAATGGAGGCCCTCATGGAGGGCCTTTTATGTTCCCTTTTATGTTCCTGGAGCAAGCAGATGCCCTTGGGCTCTACTAGCATGAGACAGGTCATATGGAGATGTTACTGGTGCCTGCTCCAGCCAATCGATGATGAACGGGAATACAGTGATACAGTGGTGCTCAGGGGACCATATGGGATGCTGGCGATCGAACCCGGTTGGCCACGTGCAAGGCAAATGCCCTACCACTGTGCTATCACTTCAGTCCCAATCTTACTAAATTTTGATAGAATCATATTATTAAAGATAGTAGAGGTCTTGCCCAAAATATAGTTCATAATCATTCAAAAGTAATCTTCTAAAGAGGTTGTCACTTTATCCAACTCAAACATGGCTTTAATGGGTCTTTCAGGGCCAAGAAAGACCCTCTTAAAGGGAAAAATTCAGGAATTATGACATGAAAGGAAATCTGAAGCTCCTAAAAGTAGTCATCTCTTGTGTGCACCAGGACCTGTGGATGTTTCCTACTGTATATTTTATACATTGGATGTTTTTATTATAGTTGTCCTGGGGACATGTGGGTAAGGACAAATAACTTCACTGTTAATAGGTCATCAAAACTGAGGAGCTAATGCTGCTTTTGATGGAAAAGGTGGATTATGATTTTGTGTTGGGTGCATAGAATGGATGGTACTTTGAATGCAGATAGATAATTGCATGCTCAGAGGTACAAGATTGAATAAGGGCCACCATTGACTATGTTTTCTACCCTTTTTCGCCGAAATGTGTTTATATGTCTGAAATGGTTTACCAGAATATGAACTGAAATTATGGGTAAGCGTAAAGGAAAGTTGATTGTGTTTTCTGCTGCATTTCCATGGTGGGAATGCGGGCAGCTTAATCATGAAAATAAAGAACAATAAAACCTACATTGAAGGTATGATGGCAGTCATAAATTAGTTAAAGCAATGTCCAAAATTCAGATTATTCTATACTCTCAATGCAATATCATTTTGCTGGTTAGATTAAAATGTCAGTTAAAGAGAGAAATAGGACTATTTGAGTGAGGAGGATGCTCTGTACTGTTGGCCTAGTGTTGCTTTTAGAGATGAAAATTTGTATTTTATTTGGAATGGCTAATTGTGTTTTTCTTGGCTACCATTAAGTATTCTTGTTGAAAACTAGGCTTTTTGCTCATTATTGTTACTAAATAGAATTAATTTATGACACATCCAATACAATTAACTGTCATGGATATCCTGTGGAGTTCGTTATAACCTACACTCTGATTTGTGCACACCATGGTGTTCACATAGATCTAGATGTCACATAGCCTCTATCCACATAACTCAACTTAAAAACACCATTAAGCTCCATTAAGCTCCTGTTGCACATAGCACAGAGTGACTTTTGTTCAGTTTTCGCTTTTAAACATTTCAGAGACAGGCATTCTCACAAGCAAGCATATAAAGACTGAACTGCCCTTTTGATAGGTACATCAAAATATTTACTTCATATGTAACACATTATACAAGTGACCTTTACAGAACAGACAACTTGGGAAAGCTACTTCAATTAGACCTTTACAGGCTGGACTAGAAGAGAAAGGCAGATTTCATTTCATTTAGGAGTGCTTTTATGAAGAATATGGGGGTTCACAGGCTATTTGGGTATGGTGGCAGAGGGAAAGAGGACTGCATTTTTCAGCAGACATTAAGAATCCCACCTGAATAGCTAACACCTAAGCATAGGGGTGTTAAAGAAATATAATACATTAAAATTCATAAAAATAATTGTCATTTATAGCCTCAGTTATTTGCTGTAAGATAGGAGGAAGGAAAACCAAAGTGACAACCAGGAAGTCACAAATGAATTACATGGAAACTTTTTCATTTTGGACATTTAAAAAATTCAAAACATTTTGCTTATTCTTGTTGATGGGGTCAGCATAACTAGGAATATAGACATAGTTAATGTTATTTAATCTTGCATTTGTAAATAATTTTTAAAAGGATTCATATAAAAGCATAAAATGTCTATTCTCTTATTGTTGTACATTTTAAATGACCATTTCAAGTCACTCAAGTACAGACACCCAAAATGTTGATGATGAAGTGTGGAGGCTTTATAAATTAACCATGTGAAATCAAGATTTTTTGGTATTGTTTATTTTAGGCAACATGATTTGACCCACAGGATAGCTATCTGAAACCATGTAATAAAAAGCTTTTCTATTATGGGGTCCTACTGTATTGGTTTTAAGATCAAATGTCAGTGTTTTTTGGTCTTTGTTGCTCAGCTGTTCTCATTATGTGGAACAGAATTCAGCAGGTGTTTGATTGTTTATCCAGGAAAGGGGAAGGTGAGCTGGGATTAAATTGTTATGACATAGCTTTGTTTTAGCCCTGCTGAGTCTCAGTGAATTTGCAATAATTGTGTTGCTGCAATAGCAATCTTGCTAAGTACAACAGGACATGGAAAAGCTTTGGCTCCAAAACTAATGGACTGCAGCTACCATCTGTGGGATTGAAACTAAATGCCCTAAAAGAAATACTCATAAATGTAACTAGCCATCTTGTTGATTGGCTTTCTAGTGGACAAAATTCCAGTTGTTGAAATGAACCAGTACAACCTTTCTCTGGATGCTAATAAGTAGGTGAATAACCATTTGCTTCAGAGTAAGCATTTGCTCAATGAATTCCAATATATTCAATGCCCCTGTGAAAGACAACACTTCAAGCCAAATTATGTAAAATGCAGAAAATTATATCAACACTTCACAAACTATAAATTATAATAGAAAACATAGCCATGTGCCAGTGTTCATAAGGTCATACTTCCACAATACAACACACTTAGCTCTATTCTTATAATGTCTTTACTGTGGCCAAGTTCACTGCAAGCTGGCTAGTTGAAATTTGTTCCTTGACTTATTAAAAGTAAAATAGAAGTCTTAATTCAGTATTCATACACAATATTTTCATTCTGAAGACAGAGATCCAATCTTAGCAAGCACACAACTATGCGTCTTTCAATCAACACGAATACCTGCACATATTGGATGCCAACTGAATCTAGAGTATCTTATATTCATTTTTTCCCTGAGGGTAGGAGGGTACCAGGGAGTGGACCTAAGATCCCATCTATGTGAGGTATGTGCTCTACTACTGAACCACATTGCCAGCCCACACCTATATTTTACATTTACTTTTGACTCCATATTTTTATGCTTTTAAGGACATTATTCGTCACTAAAATATAGAAGCAAAATTTAGTTATTTTAAAATTAGATATTTTAAATTTATATATTTAAGTTCAGAATCATGTAACTACCTGAATTACGCATGAACTGGTATTTAAAAACAGGGATGAGTGTGCAACACTCAAACAATTTCACTAATTTGCTCTTCTCATCTCTTAGATGAGCAGCACAAGGCCATCCAGAAGCTACAGTGGATTTTAGTGCAGCTTGATCATGGTGAGAGGGTTAGCATTGGCTCAGTTCCCTGCCTCTACACACTTAATCCCTGGGGTCCAAGCTCCCAAATTCAGGTTCAAATCCCAGTGGTATCCCCTTGGCCCAGTCATCCCCTTCTAAGCCAGGAGGGATGTAGAAGTTTCTATATTCAAAGTTGCTGTCTTATTTTGATCTATTGCATTTCAGTTTTGTTAACTGAATCTTCTGGAGATCTGGTTTAGCAGTTTCCATGCTCTTCAGCTTGTCCTGTTAGCCCTAGGCTTCCCAACCCCTCCTGTTTATCTTGACTCTACATGGAGTTGAAACCTTGCTTGTGAATCCCAGTCATTGGTGGAGGTCTTATGTGTATGGCTTGGCTATTGCTAGTTGTTGTATTAATCTTATTCATCAAACACTTCCCTATATGTACATGTCTATTCTAATGATGATATTGTAATGGGCTCAGCCCCCAAGATCTCCTAAAGCGACTTCTTTACAGCTGATAAGTGTTTTCTTTTGGAACAATGGTTCATCTAGAATCAATCACTTCCTTTTGATCAGTACCAATGACCTCAGTGCTCAAATGATTCTGTAGCCTGTGCAGGCTCAGACTCAGTTTAGCAGACAAAAAAGCAAAGACCAAGAAATCTAAAGACCATTTTCCCCTTCAGCTCTTTGCTATTCAGGCCATATCAGGTGATGAGGAGGTAGAATTACCTAGGAGACCCCCAAATGACAAAGTATTCATGGGGCTCTGTGAGGAGCAGAGAGGATCCCAGGGAACTTTGATTTGTGGGAGAGGCAATTGGTAGAAGTACAGCAAATCTAGCTGCTGGAGTCTTAGAGACCACATCTGGATTGGTTCATGGCTTAGGATCTCGTTCAAACTTTTCACACAATAAAGAGAAAAAAAATCTGTGACTGGCTATGGCTGCCTATTCTGTGGAGAGGAAGAGAATGGCAATGCTTATCATTAATTCATTAATTTTCCTTGTCATCTTGGTTTCTGAACAAATCACATAGTTTTCACCATTTATAATCGAAAGAAACCTAAAAGTGGAGCCAACTCGTAACACTTTCGGCTATGTTAAAGCAATCTGGAAGACTTGTTTACAGTATTAGACCATGGTCCTTAAATGACCTACAAGACCAGATCATGTGGACTCTCCCTGCATGTTGACAGAGCAGACTGCCGTGCCATTCTCTCTTCCTTAGGCTGCCTCCATTCCAGTCCCATTGGTCTACATGGTTGGAGGGTCAGAAATGCATAAACCCTTAGCGAGTACTTGACTGGGCATTTACTGGTCAAACTTCTGCTTCCTAAAATCTAAGTTACAGGAAGAGAAGAAAGTTTACTCTCTGTGGCCTCAAAGGTCCTTTATCTCAGAAGTTTTCCCTCCCAGACTACCCACAAAAGACATAGTCCCTCCCCCATTCTCTTTTCACTTTCTCCCTTCCTATCTTCCTCATGCCGAGCTATGTTTTGAGTGTCCACCTGCTTCAATCCCTACCCCGCCCCTGTCGATCTTATCCTAACCTAGAACACCAGCTGGCAGGGAGGGAAAAGCATCTGCTTTACTCAATGTTATGAACCCAGCACATGGCAGAGCCCTTCATAAATAGTAGGGATTCAGATAAATATCTGTTGAAGGAGATTATGCTAATTATTTAGTGAAATATTTTATTTTTTGAAACACTCTGCGGTGCTCAGGGACTAACTCATGTCTCTGCACTTGGGGTAACTCCCTATGGAGCTCTTGGAGATCTTAAGTGTTTCTAGGGTTCAAATCAGGATTGGAAGCCTACAAGGCAAGCCCTACCTGCTATACTATTTGTTCTGGCCCAGAGTAATATCTTAGGCTAACAATACTGTGTTTCACTTTAGTTTGTGCTATTTTACTGTAAACCAAGTTTTGATAGATTATTTAATCATTTCATGATTCAGTAAAACATCGCCCTTAAAACTTTTAGTGATTTTTTTTCTCTCAACTTGTCACTTGTCTATATTAGAAAATTACATCTTATTCACTTGTATCACTTGTCTTCCTGTTGTTCATCGATTTGCTCAAGCAGGTACCAATAACATCTCCATATGTCCTGTCACAAGCTAGTGTAGCCCAAGGGCATCTGCTTGCTCCAGGAACATGAAGAGCCTCAAACGTTCATTCAGGTCATGGGAATGAGGTCTATAATTGTTACTGGTTTTTGGCATATCAAGTACAACATGGGTAGCTTGCCAGGCTCTGCTGTGTGGGTGGGATACTCTTGGTGGTAGGCTCTCAGTTCGTGCATTTATGTAATGCACCGAAGGGCCTTTATCCAAGACAAATAGATTCCCTGAACTTAAGAGCAGAAACCCAATAAGTTAACTCAAAATGGGTTAATGATTTAACTATTAGATCCAAAATCATAACATGTCTGTATGTGTTTATATTATGATATGATGATATGATGAAAGTTTGTCTATATGACGTGAACATGATAGTGTTGAAAATATAGATGATCTTCTCCAGGATCTCAATGTAAGAGATATACTTGATAACTCAACTCCAAAGGCAAGGTAAACAGAAGAAGAACAAACCAATGGGACTATATCAATTTTAAAGTGTGTACAACAAACACTAGAAAATAAAGCAAGCAGTTACAAAAACTGCTACAAAACAACATAAAAACTGAGCTATTGGGACAAATAATGCAAAATATCATGTATACAACAAGGGTTGGTATCCAGAATAGAAAGGATTATCCTCTAATTTTAAGTGACTGCAGAAATAATATATATCTCACATACATGTCATAAAAAGAATAAAGAAGAAAAATAATAGGGCACAAAATGAACGTTGTTGTAGAATCAAAAGCAAATAAAATCAAACTTCTTTTAAGTGAAGCCAGTGAACTGCTAAAAATTAGGGGTGGTGGAGTAAAAGTGAGAAGGAAAAAAAAAGTACATGCATGCTACAGTTTAGCTCAATTCCGTGATGGAAAAAAACCCGAGTTTGAATCCTGGACTTGTAACCTATTAGTTACATACTTTTGTAATTCACTTATTTTCTCTGGTTCTGAATTTTCCCTCCTTATAAACGAGTGTGAGTGCAGTGTTCACCTCATGGAATGCTGGAGATTAAATGAGGACAGGGTGCACAGAAGTCCACAGTCCAGGGCCTGTCCGCAATTCTGACCGAGGGCTTCAGTCAGAAGAGGGGTGATGGGGTGAGGGGCACAGCACAATGCTCCCACAGTGCCTGCCAACGGCTCCCCATACCTGGGTCCTTAGTGCTACCCTTGATGCAGCAACGCCACTATAAAAAGAGTTAGTGTCCATGAAAGGGAGTATTCTTTCATACACTTTAGTGACCTTCTATAATTTTAAAAGGAAAATTCCCCAAAGACAGTCATTTCCAAACTTCTAAAACGAGTCTCACATATTAAACTGGTTTGGGGCTCAGTGTGAAATGTGAGGAAAAACACACCCTGTTTATAGATTCAATTGGAAGCAATGCTTTCAAATAAAGTTTGTACAACCTCCTAAACTAATTTGCTATGCTTTTGCCCTGGTGCACCCACAGGAACTGCCTGTGGAAATGAATGAGCTGGTCTGGGTGGACTAAACTGTAAATAAGAGCCACTAGGAAAAAAAATGCTGAGGAAAATTAATTTTCAACAGTGAAACCAAACAGAAAACAGAACTAAGCTTCTCTTGCTTGTGATTTATAAGATGTCCCTTCTTAACACACAATAATGAATTACTGACTTTTCTTCCAAGAGATTTAATTCTCTCTCTGAGTTTGATTCTGTATATAGGTTCATACAAAGACAGGAGTTTTCTTCCCATTTGGAATTCCTTCATGCTACACTTTCACATCCTATTCTTTTCCAATACCGACCAAACAAAAACATCTAAAAGAAATTCCCATAGGAAACTTTCTCCTTTACTTCATTTTTGTTTCTTCAGAATTCTCAGCTGAGTTTCATTATGGGAGGCAAATTTCTAACAATTGGGTTAGAGCATAAAATTCTTATTCTTCAAAGAACATTTTTATGATTCAAAAATAATGTCAAAACAGTGATGAAAACCCATTAAGGAAAAGAAAACACGATCAAAAGTGGTATGTGAGAGTTGTTGCTAAGTTTCAAAATATATACTGAGCATTTTAGCATAACTACCTTGATAATGTAATTACATAAAATGCAATCACATTTACATGGGTTTCCCTCAACTCTTAGTTATGTTTCCATTTTTCTTACTTTACTTGCTCAAAAACAGTCTCATATTAGCAAAGTTTCCACATATGTCCTAGCTACTAAACTGTTGGCTATCTTTCTTTCTTTCTTTCTTTCTTTCTTTCTTTCTTTCTTTCTTTCTTTCTTTCTTTCTTTCTTTCTTTCTTTCTTTCTTTCTTTCTTTCTTTCTTTCTTTCTTTCTTTCTTTCTTTCTTTCTTTCTTTCTTTCTTTCTTTCTTTCTTTCTTTCTTTCTTTCTTTCTTTCTTTCTTTCTTTCTTTCTTTCTTTCTTTCTTTCTTTCTTTCTTTCCTTCTTTTTGCTTTTTTTTGGGGGTCACACCTGGCAATACTCAGGGGTTATTCCTGGCTCTGCACTCAGGAATTACTCCTGGTGGTGCTCGGGGACCATATGGGATGCCGGAGATCGAACCCGGGCCAGCATTGAGCCGGCCGCGTGCAAGGCAAACGCCCTACCCGCTGGGCTATCACTCTGGCCCCAAAGCTATATTTCTTTTTTTTTTTTTTAATTTTTTTATTATACCACCGTGAAACATACAATTACAAAGGTGTTCATAATTGGTTCTTGGTAATACAGTATTCCAGCACCCATCCCTCCACCAGTGCCCCATTTCCACCACCAATGTACCCCACTCCCTCCCGCCCACCCCCAGGCTGCCTCAATAGCAGGTACCCCAGTTTCTTCTCTTTCTCTCTCTGTCTCTCTCTGTCTCTGCATCTCTCTCCCTCTTATTTTACACATTGTAGCTAGCCCTGCAGATATTTAGAGTTTATCACTTAAGTCTCTTTGTGTATATTCAATGGTGAGTTTTAATCTGCCATTACCATTTCCCCATATTTAGTAAAACACTGGTATCTATTTATATCCTATTAATGAATGCAGTCATTCTATATCTGTCCTTTTCCTTCTGACTAATTTCACTCAGCATGATAGTCTCCATGTCCATCCATTTGCAGGTAAATTCTGAAATTTACCAAGGCTATATTTCTTAACCAGTTTAGTGTACACCTTGGCAGCATCTGACGTTACTGACTATTCACTCCATACTAGAAGCATTTTCTTCTATTACTCGTTATGATAATCATACCTTTAACATTTTCCTACCATCCCTGTGACCATTCCTTCTCAGTGTTGTTCTGGAGTTCCTCTTTTTTCCACCTAGATCTTAAATATGGCTTTCTCTTGGACATTGCTTCTGGGCTCATCTCACTCTACACTCTGCCCAAATAATGTCCGCTAAGGCTGTGGACATTGTTACTCGTGGCTTTGCATGCAGGAATTACTCCTTGGTAGTTCTTGGGAGAACCAATGGGATACTGGGTATTGAACATGGGTTGTCCATGTGCAAGGCAAGTGACCTACTCCCATGTTGTCTCTCTGGCCCTGAGAGGTATTTCAATCTTAAAATGCCAAGTGGAAGTGCACTCAACTTTCATCCAGATCCTCTCTTCCTTCTGCATTTCTTCTTTTGAAGAATTCCATGACTATTCATCCCACTGTCCCAAGTCAGCCTAGGGGTTCCAGCCATGATTTCCAAGTTATACTTTCTAGCCTCATTTTTTTCCTTGATTCATCTGCTGACACATGGATTCAAGGTATGATTGCCCTCTATTGTATCTGCCTGGGTTTTTACCTCCCATATCTATGACTTCCATTTTGTTCCTATTATGTCTTGTCTTTAATTGCACCAACAATGGTTTTAATATGCAAATGAATGTACTCTTGTTTTCCTCAGGATAATGTTCTAAGTTTAGTTCATGAGGCAAAATGACAGCTCTATTTTATCTTACCTCTGACTTCTTGCCATCTTTCCTTTTCTTACCCTCATCTAAGATTTGTAAGTTTTGGTTTTTCTGAAACCTTCTAGTCCAGTAGTGTTGCTTCTTTTTCCTGCTATGTTCTTTTCCCTGCACAAATTTTAACCCTTTTTATACCTCATTTTATTACCATGCATCTATTAAATGTCAGCTGAATCATCCATATCACTTTCTTTAGCAATTTTTCTAGAGTGAAATGCTCCTTCTGCTAAACCTATGCCTGAACATTTCCTCCATGGATAGTTCCACTAGAGATTAGCCATCTGAAGACCTGTAAATCAATTTCAATTGTGTATAACCAGACAGGTCAAAAACTAATCTTGGTGGAATCCCTATGTCCTGGGCAGTAATAAGTAGTCACTCAATAAACATTTGTGGAAAACAAATAAGAGGAAAAATAAAATCTAGTTATTAGATTCTAGTGGACCTTATAGCATATTTGCTTACTTATGAAGTATGATTAACAGAATGTTTACTATCTTCTAAGATGGCAGAAGAATCACTATCTTCCCGTTCATCATCATCCAGTAACATCTCCATATGTCCTGTCTCATGCTAGAAAAGCCGAAGGGTATCTACTCGCTCCAAGAACATAAAGAACCTCAAACCATTATAGTAGGTCTGGGAATGACCCAACATAATTATTACTGGTATTTGGCATATAAAATATGACACAGACAGCTTGCCGGGCTTGCCGTATGGGTGGTATACTCTTGTAGTCACCTCTGGCTGTGCGAGCCGGGCTGTGATAGGCTCGTCTGCTGAATGGAGTTCTGAAGAGAGGGAGGTCCAAATGTGGAAAATGGCATACCTGGGCTGGATTGAAAAAAAAAAACAAGCCAGACGACCCTGCCCCGACTCCATGAGGGCCGCCATTTTCCACATTTGGACCTCCCTCTCGTCAGAACTCCATCCAGCAGAAGAGCCCATCACAGCCCGGATCATCAACACCCACCCTGCAGCAGTTTTTTTTTCAATCTGTCCCAGGTATGCTGATCCAGAGACTCACAGACATGGGGCAGAGCTGCTACCAGCTCTTCCTGTGCCCAGCCGCTCACGAGGTGCCCGAGAAGGATGGAGGGTTCTAGTCCTGCACCGCTACCCCAGCAGAGCCTCTCAACAAGGCAGACAACCCCTCCACTCCATAATGGCCTCTATTTTCCACATTTGGACCTCCCTCTCATTAGAACTCCACCCAGCAGACAAGCCTATCACAGCCCAGATCATCAACACCCACCCTGTAGCATTTTTTTTTCAATCAGGCCCAGGTATGCTAATTCAGAGACTCACAGACATGGGGCAGAGCTGCTACCAGCTCTCCCTGTGCCCAGCCACTCATGAGGTGCCCGGGAGGGATGGCGGGTTCTAGCCCTGGCCCGCCACCCCAGCAGAGCCTCGCAACAAGCCAGACGATCCCCCACTCCATGTGGGCCCCCATTTTCCACATTTGGACCTCCCTCTCGTCAGAACTCCATCCAGCAGATGAGGCTATCACAGCCCGAATCATCGACACCCACTCTGCAGCAGGAGAATATCTTAAAATTAAAACACCACCCAACATTTACTGTTTATCACATGTGACCACTGTGTGGAGAGTTTCACCTACATCATGTAATTTTATTTTCCCAGTAAACTATAAGACAGGGATTATAATTTTTTTCTACATTATTGATGAAGATAAAGTCTATGAAAGAGAAATAGTTTGACTGAAGTCGGTTAACAGAGAGAGAATAACAGAATAACAGAGGCAGAATCCTATGCAATCCTAAATCCCCCTCCTTCAATTCAATAGAATGGATAATTGTATTTATCATAAATATAAAAATACCTATTTCATATACAACCACAAGGGACTCATATGCAAAATTCCTGCCCTGCTTCTGTAAAAATGTTGAGGAACACTGAAGAAAGGAACTGGTTTGCATTCAGCTAGTTATTACAATCAGTTTGACAAAGTTTTTTCTATATTACGTGAAAGAATATAATTGGGAAAACTGGAAAGATTTCAACTCTTCTTCAACAGATATATAAATTTCATTATTTATTATAAAATGTGGTTGATTTTGTTTAATAATAATCAAGTCCAGATGGAAACATAAATAGAGAAATATAATGGAAAATCAAATAGCAGATTCTCATTATCTCTTTTTCCACTCCCTGAAATCTATGCCAATGCTCTCCATTATAAACCAGCATCATATTACAGAATTTGAGGCCAGAAAAGAAATCTAGACATTATTTACTCTGGTCCTTCCCTTTTATTTTGAAGATTTAGATTCAAAGGAAAATGACTAGCAAGTATAGGGAAATTATTAACACTCAGAGAAACTGGCTGGAAGTATCTATGAAAGTTGAACCTATCCTGAAATCCATTTATTATACTCTTAAAATTGCACTCAACAGAAATGCTTTGACTTTTCACTGAATGAAATATATGATAATGCTCTTGCAAACAGGTTTTACTTTTTTGCTCTTGCAAAACCCCAAAGTGCTCTCAATCCAACAGTGATCGCCAATAGTAGATGGGAAATGAATGTCTTATACAGGTTTACTTAAATAATGGAATGCACCATGTAGCAATGGCCAAACATTATAACTATATATACAACCATATGAGAATGTCAAAAATGTGTTCATAAATGTGTCATGATTTTATTTATATAAACATTACAAAACAGCTTAACCTACTAGAGGTGCAGTAAATCAGTGAATGGTTACTAGGAATGGAAGATGTTGGGTCTTATCTGAAACAGGACACACTATTTGTAGATAACTTGATGAGTTTTGTTTTTTGATTTAAATTTTGGTTACACAGTGTCATTAATTTGTGATCTCCCTTACACTGTACAGTTACTATATGGACATTTCTTTCTGTATGTATATTTTGATAAACTCTGCTTAATAGTACCCATTTCAATTTTGGCAGGAAGAGAAATCTTGGCACTCCTATTATTCTAATAGCAAGAAAATTTCTTGCTTAGTGAAAAAAAAATTATAAAATGTTGTGAACCTCATTTCTGCTAAAACTAAAACTAACATTTGCTTTTGTCATATCAACAAAAACAAATATGACAATATTGAAAATGTTTTGTAAAGAAAGATATGTGTTTCATAAAAACAAAAATCAATATTTCCTTTGGCAAGTGTTTGCTGGATAGGAGGTAATAAGTATAAAGCTTCCAAAGTGTTGCTGAATTTGCTTAGATGCTTAGCTCAAGATTCAGAATTTTGTTAATATCCAGGATATATCAGGCACTGGTAGAACTTTACAAGAAGAAAACAAACAACCCCATCAAAAAATGGGGAGAAGAAATGAACAGAAACCAGCAAGGAAGAAATTCGAATGGCCAAAAAACATATGAAAAAATGCTCATCATCACTAATCATCAGAGAGATGCAAATCAAAACAACAATGAGATACCACTTTACACCACAGAGACTGGCACATATTCAAAAGAGCAAGAACAACAAGTGCTGGCGTGGATGTGGGGAAAAGGGGACACTCATCCATTGTTGGTGGGAATGCCGGCTGGTACAACCTTTCTGGAAAACAATATGGACATTCCTCCAAAGACTAGAAATTGAACTCCCATTTGACCCAGCCATAACACTCCTGGGAATCTGCTCTGGGAAACCAAAAATATGCAGCAGAAACACCATCCCTACTTTTATGTTCATAGCAGCATTATTCACAATAGCCAGAATCTGGAAGCAACCAGAGTGCCCGAAAATCGATGACTGGATAAAGAAGCTTGGTACATCTACACAATGTAATACTATGCAGCTGTCAGGAAAAATGAAGTTATAAAATGTGCCTATAAATGGATGGACATGGAGAAGATTATGTTGAGTGAAATTAGCCAGATGGAGAGAGACAGATACAGAATGACTGCATTTATTTATTTGCATAACATAAATATATGTGTGCATATTATGATACCAATATCCAAGGTCAAGTGAAACATATATCAGGAGGTCTTGTCAAAGGTGGAAATTATCACAAACGTGTGGGAGTCAGAGGCTAGGTAAGACAGAAAATGGAACAGTGTGCTAACAATTGTCAAGGGTACTAATGCCAACCTAGAACTGAGCATTAAATAGAGGCAAAAAGATACACATGACAACCCTTTAATGTATGTTCTGTAATCCATAGTCTGGAAGGGAAGGAAAAGAGAAAGAGAGAGAAAGGGAAAGAAATAAAGAACCTGCCATGGAGGTGGGCTGGGGGAGGGGGAGGGAACCGGGGACGTTGGTGGTGGGAGATGGGCACTGGTGGAGGGATGGGTGCTGGAACACTGTATGACCAAAACCCAAATATGAACTTTTTAATTGCATATCTTTGTAATTGTAAAAATAAAAAAATTTAAAAAAAGATTCAGAATTTTGTGAAGTTGCATGCTTTAAAAATTATGGGAATGGAAATGATTGTAACAAAAATAAAGGCTGAATTTTTTAAAAATGAACCTGCCATGGAGCAGGGCTGGGGAAGGGGAGGGAACCGGGGATGTTGGTGGTGGGAGATGGGCACTGGTGGAGGGACGGGTGCTGAAACACTGTATGACCAAAACCCAAACATGAACTTTTTAATTGTATATCTTTTTTATTTGTATATCTCACGGTGGTATAATAAAATACTTAAAAAATGTTTCTATGCATATATTTTAACAAAACAATGCATAATAACTGGCATATAACAACATTCAAAATATTTTCAACAAGAACCAAAACATGGTATTGGAAACACTGGAGAATATTTATGAAAAATTTTTGCCATGCAGAGGTTTAATAACTTTTCAAACAATACTTGGTAAAGTGGAAATTACCTATATTTATTATTTTAATAGACATATAAGAGAAAACAATGACTGAAAAAAAATCAGTGTTATTATTTAAAAATCCAGAAGTGATAGATGACATACATTTACATTTATAATATTTATAAATAATTTTTTTAAGGAATACTTCTAATTCATTAAACCTTAGATAGGTTTAGTGAATTAAATGTATTTAATGTAATTCATTACATTTTAGATAAAAGGGGAAATAAAATATTTTCCCCTCACTATAGTTAGAAAAATATTTAATACAGAATTATTACTCTCCCTAAAAGTAATCATATATTAAATTGGTGTCAAGAAAACCCATTGAAAACATTAGCTTTCAGGAAAAAACACTTAAAATTTATATTTTCTACTTTTAAGTAATATATTCTTACTATGACTCTAAAATCTGTCTAAACCATCATTAGTATTTTAAAAGAAAGTTCTCTAGTTCTTAACAGACACAAATAAATAATAACTGACAACAGCATTAGGGAACATAAACATAAAATTACCTGTTATTAAAAACTGAGCACATTATTCTCAAAGAAATATATTACTCAGATGTAAAATACTATGTTTTCTATTCACACTAATGTTTTAACATTATGGTTCAATTTTCTAAAAAGCTGACATGGAAAATAATGTGTAATAAACTAATTCATCATAATGTGCAAAAGAAACTGCTGGAATAAATTGTAATAAGCTTTCAAAAACTAGCAGCTTTTAAAAGTATTAATTTCTACTCCAGATAATTGGAAAGGACACCTGGGTGGGTAGGCAATATTTTTTATGGGATTGCTCTGTCAAGAGCTCAGATTGTTTCTGGTCTCAGCAATGATCATTTAGCACTAAATGACAGTGAATCTTGCAAATAGGTCTTCCTAGATGGTGTTTGCCATAAATTACCAAACTCAACTCCCCTCAAGGTCAGCCATACGAGAGGGCAGGTATCAAATGGCCTTCACAGAGACCTAGAGTGGTCCTTGGGTTTCTCATAAATGGACAATAGTTGTGTTGGCTGCCATAAAATCAACTTAATGGACTGACAACATAAATTACCATCAAACTTTGACAACATTCTCTCTAGGAAACAGTTGAAGAATGCTTTTATACAAAAAAAAGTAGAAATGCATAACAATATGCCTTACTCTATATTTGATCATAAATATTTTTAACAATGCTAAGTGAGGAGTGAACTAATATTAGAAGTCACCGTATGTTTTACTTGATACATTAAAAACTGCATCTAAGTAATATTAATTTGACCCCTGTTTTGAAGTAATTGTTATATATATAAATATGTACATATACACATATATATCATAATAATGCAATAGAGTGTATGTGTTTTCTAGTGAATAAGGTTGCATTTGCTTGACACTGAATACTTTACTAAAATTAAACAACTAAAAAGAATATTAATGTCCTGCTCTGATTTTATTCCTCCAGATTATTGAACTCTCACACTACCTTGTACAAATCATCAATTCACATTCTCTATGGTTCAGTTTTTAGCATTTGAACAGTAAAATGATTATTATATAAGGACATATTGAAGAAAACAGAACCAATCCTGGGAGGAAAGCACCATATAAACCCCAAATTACTATGTCAATATACTTGTGAAAATAACTGACTGTGGCAAGATATTTTAAAAGTCAGTTTTGTAGAAAACATACGAATGGCTAACTTGAGAAACTGAAATTTTGATGGTAAAATAAACATAACCATTTGGCTGAGTTTTCATTTTTCATTATCCTACCAATTTGTATCTACATTAGTTGTTCTTCCTGTTATTATTACTATTTGTAATATTATTGCAGCATAAAGCCACAAGACTTTCCTTAGACATTGTCATAATTAGTATTTATGTTCTTTTTGTATTTAAAAAAAAACAACCAAAACCCATAGATTTGCCAAAAAATGTGCTACACTGAGTAAAAGCCAAGATCTTCATTCGACCCAATGGCATCACAGTCCACAAATATTATATACAATATCTAATGAACTCTATATATTTTTGTAAGCTATGGGAAGTTTCCAAACAAAACTGAATGCATTTTGTGTCATTCTTTTCCATAGCCAGCCATCACCAGCTTGCCTGCCCTTTTTTTGCAATATATCTTAAGCTTCTTACTTTTTTTTCCCTACAGGCCCCCCCCCATCTCCTCGCAATCTGAATTCTTGTGGTAGTTTCTTTGCTCTTATTCTGTTACTACCAATCCATCCTGCTCAGTCATGCCAAATTAATCTTTTTTTTAAAGCACATTTTTGATTATGTCATTCTAATGCTCAAAATATTTCAATGGTTTCCCCATCAATTCGAGGCCAAAGGTAAGAGTCTTAGGCTACAATCAAGCCTATTTGGCCTAACCTCTTTTCCAGGATTGTGCTTTTTATTTTCCCATGCACAAACCTTAAGGGCACTAAATTAATTTACTGCCTGGCTACCTCTACTATGAGCACCTCTCTGGCCAGCGCTTTCTCTGCTTAGCCAGTGGCCTCTCTGAATGCCTCACATGCCTTTTCAAAGTTCACTTCCACCTCCAGTCAGCACTATAGCCTTGAAATTTGAGAACTCATGTTTTTGAACTATTCATGATTTATTTTACTGTTGTAATATACTTATTCATTTTTTTTGTTGCTTACTAATTATCATTTATTTTCTCCCTAATTTATTTACAAAGCCCTTTGAGAGCAGAGATGTTAATGTTTTTACTGTGTGTCAATCTCCCTAGCATGACATTATCCAAATAGTTTGGAATCAATGGATATTTGTTCTATGAATGAATGCACAATGCTGTGCTAGGTTTCTTGTAAAGTTGGAATCAAAGTTATCCAGTTGTATTCGAAGTATGCAGTATTCCAGAAAAGCAATTTATATACGTAAAATTTTTCTTGACTTTAATATATTTATTTTTAATTTTTTTAATTTTTAGTGAAATTATAGATTGTGAAATATATGTTGAGCATGAGATTTATGACATTAAATTCTGACGCTAATGTTAGTATGGGCACTGTTAGAATAAACCCAAAGTAGTGCATATTCAAAATGAAAAGCTCGGTGATTTCTAAACAAAACTAAAATCATGAAAAGAGTATATCCAGTTGAGAGAAAATATAAGTACAAAGAATTTCAAGGTTATAAATCAAACCTAGTTTAGCCTTTAGTATTTTGGAGAAAGAACATGAACTCTGCAAAAGATGAGCTGGCAATACAGTTCTATTACAGGTTATCACTAACACCATGCATTTGAACTTAAGTATCTCATAAGGTAAATGGGAACATTCATTTCTAGTTAATCAAAAATATCTGGAAAAACCAAATCTTTAATTCTGAATTTAAAGTCCCTAAGGCATCCAGCTCATTACCTGGCGTGTTTACAAGCAATTATTATTATTAATGTTTTATCTTGAGTATACTGTTTTCACTCATTATGACCTGTCTAGTTTAGAGGCAGTAGGTTTTCTTAAAACTAAAAGAGCATAAACATAGGAGTATAAATAATCTGGGTTCGAATCATGGCTCTATCACTTACTACTTTAACCTGCCTGAGCCCCAGATGGATAGAGGGATGTGGGGAAAAGAAAATCTCCTTACAGGGAAGTTCTGAAAACTGGGAAGGATTTACTTCAGAAAAGATATCATAATTATTTTATTATTATTATTTAGTTATTGAAGTCAAATGGAAAAGGTTAGATTATAGAATCATCTCTCTCACATGTGGGACTTAGATACACAGCAAGATAGTAACAAAGGGACAGACAGATATTATAAGTATTTTCTCAGGTATTTTCATTCTATGTGCTTAAGAATCTATGTTCACAAGTGATTCATAACAGGAAACATTTTCTATATCATATTTCACTACTTTACAGAATATAGAAATTTAAACTATATTTGTTGAGGCTAAATTTAATGTTACATATTTTTATATATAATAGTTAAACAGTGACATATTCATTACTATTTGTAGACATACAGTTTAAAAAGGCCCTAAAATTTTTTCCATTTAGTCATCTGCTGATCTGCGCTCCAATCATTATCCTTGCAACCCATTTTACCAACAAGATGCTTAGCAATTAATAATAATAATAAATTACAAAGCCAGGAGACTGTTAAAGAAGTTGAATGTATTGTCATAAGCCTATATATTTTAAGAAATAGTTGACAGTTGAAGTTGGCCTGATGAAATTGAGCAATTGATCACTGGTTCTTCATCGTAGCCTTAGATCTTGGGAGTACAGTCCTCCTTTAAAAGGCTCTGACATAAGAATTTATGAAAGCAGAGTCTAAGCTTCTATTCACTTTCCTGAATAGTATTTGAAGTACTAGGCAAATTAGTTATTCTCATTCAGGTTGTAAAGCAATTTTTAAAAATCTGATAGGAGGTTTCTATAATTTATTAAATCAAGATTGGAGAAAAATGAGTGTAACTTTCTTAAGTCTAAATTCATGCATTAAGGTATAAGCTGAGATTAATGCCATTATCTAAAATCAAAAGGAAGGCATGGAAATGGAAAGAATGTCTCAAATTTCTAAGTATTTTTTTTACTATCATAGTAACTGCAGCACATACTTAATATTCACAGAATACATTTACTTCCTTTCAGCAATTCAAGGTTAAAGCCAGACATCAGTTCCAACCAAGGTACTTTTACTAATTTCTTTTAAAAAATTTGAAAGACTCATTTTTAGGACTAGTAGACTGGGTCCAACTAAGGTATGTAGAATGAATACATATTCTGAGAGGAGCACATGTACTTTTAGAGCCATATGTATAAGGGCAGAATTACTCCAAAACCTTTAAGACAGTAGCTTGTCATATAACTGTTACTTCATGGGATCTACTTACAATTCTAATTTCAAATATTTTTGTGCTAAATGTGTCCAATCTTTGAATTAGAGATTATACCTGCATTTTAAAACATGTTCTAATGTAACTGATTGATAACTAAATAGCACTTAATTAGCATGAGAACCAGACCAATATTTTTAAAGAAATACTTTAAGAATCCTAAGTCATGACATTTTTTTCTATTTTGCCTTTGATTCCATTTATTGCTCCTCCTTTCCTTGAATGCTAGACATTAAAAATAATTTGGGCATTTCATAATCATTTCCATGTTTGTAGAATTCCTGATAATTTCAAAGTTATTTTAGAGTAAACTTTTTGTACCTCATATAACATTATATGACATGATGAAGCCGTAGTGTGAAGGGATTATAGGGCATGTCTAGGTCACGTGGAGTTACATGACAGAGTCACTCTGATTCTGTCCCTCACGTCATCCCCATGTCTACATCCTCACGGACTCTGTCTTTGGTACAGTAGGAAGATAGGGTATATATAACATACCAGTTTGGTTGCAAAATTTAATTTAATTAAGGTTTTATCAATCATCTACTAAACATTACAGCTAGCACTAAACATGCCCGATGCATAAATGAAATAGCAGCAGTCAAGGTATTTTGTCTTTAACCAGGAAGAGATTAGATGCTTTCCTAGAAAATAGAGATTTCAAGAGCGGCTAGTCTGCTAAATTTACAGAGCTTTCTATAAATTCGCCAAAGCAATTTTAAAATTAAATATATGACTTGTTATTGTATAACAATAATGACTTGCTATATTTGTATAACAAATATACGATTGTTATTACTGAGTAATAACAAATAATCCAGAGTTCCGACCTCCATCGATGATCCAGATACAGGGACACTGTCTCGATTGCCAAGGCATTGAAAATCAGATGGGCTGGACATATAATGCGATTTGGAGACAACCGTTGGACTAGAGCTGTTACCACTGGATCTCACGGACGTCAAAAGATCACGTGGCTGCCCACCTACAAGATGGTCAGACTTCTTCGTCAAGACCCTGAATGAATGGTTTGTCTCTCTTCGTATTCCTGAAGCAACCAAATGCTATTGGGCTACACTGGCACATGATAGGGTCAAACAGAAATAATACTGGTGCCTGCTGGAGCAAATCAGCGAATAACGGGATATTACGTGATCAAGTGATTAAGTGATATGACTTTAATACCATTAATTTTATAGTTTACTCAAATTTTATGAAAGCCAAGTCCCATTATAGGCAATGATCTTGTATCTAACCTGTAATATTATATAGGATGATGAGGATATATGGGAATGAAATGCTAACAAACATGTTAGATGTTTCTGCCATATTTCCAAGATTTTAAAATATACATACTCTCCTCAAAAAGGGAGGTAAACTCTATCTCATTTGGATTAACCAGTCAGAAAATCATTTATTAATTAAGAAGCTATATACTGGAAATGTTTTTAAAAGATCTTTTCTAGTAAAAGCTCAGAATAATTTTCTTAAAGGATAAGACTTAAGAGAAATATCAGCACTCACCACCACAAGTTATTGGTAACCCTAAAATGTGAGGCAATACACATGTAGAATGAAAGAGCCTGAAGTTTTAGGCCAGAAGCTTCAATTTTCATTCTGATTCTTCTCATGCCTTTAGATATGAGCTGATCACTCAGGACCACTCAGCATTTAGAATGGAAGGATACCATCTGTTTTATAGTATCAAGAAAATTCATTGAGATAAAATATTACTGTCTATATTATGATAAATGATTTTGGAATAGTACATATGTATATATGTGAGATAATACAGTTTTTTATTTATTAACTCATTAAACTTTATAAAAATTCAACGGGATGAATGCATTACTCTTTCTAATCAAGAGATGAGGAAGTTAAGTAACAGCTTTAAAAACAATCTTGCTAAGATCCCCCAGGTTGACTGAGAAGAAACTTAAACATGCAGCATGGCTCACATTCTTAACCCCTTCACATAACGGCCTCGCTCCACTACTGCAGTACATTACAGTCCCATTTCTTTTGCCCTGGATTCACATATACAAAAAAGCATAGAGTTTTCCTTTTCAGAAATAATTTTTTTCCACTGAGGACATAGGTCAGGTCTATAGAAGATAGAAAAGTAATTTATAATACAAGGTACCAAATGTGAGAGAGGTATGACCACTTCTCCAGAGATGTTGGAGAAAGAAAATAATGGGGATAGGGAACTGATGAGATTTTATAAAATACATAGAATGTGAATTAGACGCTGGAAGGAAAAAATGAATTAAAATCAGTCAAAAAGGGTCTGGGGAAGTTATTTCAGATAGCTGGGACAAAAAGGTCAAAGGCATTCTGTGTGCAGGACATGAGGCTCAATAGGGAGGAAGATTTCTGTAGGGGGACACTATGACTAAACTACAGGGAGGGAGATTAAAGTGATGTTTGTAAAACATTTTAAAAGCCAGCGAGGCAAGAAGACCCCCTGCCAGACAGCTGCAGGGTATTTCTCCATGTATAGGTGCATATGTGACATGCTTAGCCTACAACCAATGCTTAAGAAGACTGATGAAATCTGAGGTGTATAATGAGGTGGGATTAGTGAAAATTAGATAATGGGTTGCAAGAACACATAAACTCTCCAGTTTACATACCTACATTCAGACACTTCCCAACTACTTGTACAGCGAGGATTATCTGCTTGCTGGATAGTCCATGACCTTTCTCACCAACTTGTCCTTTTGGCTTGTTCCCTCCTAATTAGCACCTGGAGATAGGGAAGGAGGTAAAGTTATTTATCACTCAGTATTTATTAGTCTCTCAGTCTCTCTCTCTCTCTCTCTCTCTCTCTATATATATATATATATATATATCTCTTCTCTAATGTTTAGCAGTTTTGGTTAAACATTTGTATGGGAATTAGTATATGGTAGAGAATCAGAATGTTTCTTTCTGTATGCTGCAATTCTAACTCTTCAATTATTTTCTAATGGAGAACAGTACTCACAATTCTAATTATGAAATATGGAATTATTAATTCCCTTTGTATAGGAGCCTGTAAATAGACACCATTCATATGAGCTCTTGAACAAAGTTTTATACCAAACCTTTATTCTAATGTGGTTGCTGAAGATTTTTTGGGAGAGTGGTTAAATGTACTCTCTACTATTCTTAGGTTTGCTGACAAATATATTAATCAGTTATGCTGCTTCCTAAGGTAAATATATATTACCAGGAGATGTAAGCAATTTTATGGAGTATATGTTTGATTTTAAGAGCTAAAGTGTCACGTTATGAAGTTAAGAAAAACATTAAAAAAAAAACCAGAGGAATGAAATAGATTTGCAATGTCAAAATCTTTTTTTGTTCCTTTTTTAGCATGAAATCAATTGTTATCCAACCGCAGATAATTGCATGGCAGAGCCTGGCAAGTTACCCATGTCGTATTTGATATATCAAATACCAGTAACAATTATAGGCCTCATTCCTGTGACTTGATGGAATGGTTTGAGGCTCTTTATGTTCCTGGAGTGGGTAGATGCCCTTGGACTACCTCACATGTGCCAGGACATACTGAGATGTTACTGATGCCTGCTCGAATAATCGATGATCTATGGGAAGTCAAGTGATGAAGTGATGGAATGAATTTAAGTTTCAAACATGTGACCTATTTCTGAGCCACATTCCAAGCTCAAGTACTTAAAACAAACAAACAAGCAAACAAACACACAAACAAACAAAAACAACTCCAGGTGAGTCTTCTCAGATATGGAAGCAAATGTTATTCGCTTCTAGTTGGGACCTGGCTGTTGCCACACTCCAACCATCTTACCTGACCCACACCCATGTCTGAAACAATGGCTTTACTCATCATACCCCTCTCAGCTCACACATCTACCTCCTATCACTGGGTTAAATTACGTAAGGAAGAAAGAGAGTGACATTGTCACAGCAACAGTATCTGTCTATAGTCAGGAAACTGGCTTCACTGTTTTTTTTTTATTTAAATTTTTTATACAACTGTGAGATATGTAATTACAAAGCCATTCATGATTAGGTTCCAGTCATACAGTGTTCCAGCACCCATCTCTCCACCATTGCACCCTTCATCACCAATGTCCCTAGTTTCCCTCCCCACCGTACATCCTGCCTCTATGGAAGGCACTTTTCCTTCTTCTTTCTTTCTTTCTTTCTTTCTTTCTTTCTTTCTTTCTTTCTTTCTTTCTTTCTTTCTTTCTTTCTTTCTTTCTTTCTTTCTTTCTTTCTTTCTTTCTTTCTTTCTTTCTTTCTTTCTTTCTTTCTTTCTTTCTTTCTTTCTTTCTTTCTTTCTTTCTTTCTTTCTTTCTTTCTTTCTTTCTTTCTTTCTTTCTCTCTCTCTCTCTCTCTCTCTTTCTTTCTTTCTTTCTTTCTCTCTTTCTCTCTTTCTCTCTTTCTCTCTTTCTCTCTTTCTCTCTTTCTCTCTCTCTTTCTTTCTTTCTTTCTTTCTTTCTTTCTTCTTCTTCTTCTTCTTCTTCTTCTTCTCCTTCTCCTCCTTCTCCTCCTCCTCCTCTTCTTCTCCTACTCCTCCTCCTCCTCTTCTTCTTCCTTCTTCTTCTTCTTCTTCTTCTTCTTCTTGCTCTTCCTCTTCCTCCTCCTCCCCTCCCCCTCCTCCTTCTTCTCCTCCTTCTCCTCCTCCTCTTCTTCTTCCTCTTCTTCCTCTTCTTCCTTCTTCTTCTTCCTCTTCTTCTTCCTCTTCTTCCTTCTTCCTCTTCTTCTTCCTCTTCTTCCTTCTTTTTCTTCATCTTCCTCTTCTTCTTCTTCTTCTTCTTCTTCCTCTTCCTCCTCCTCCTTCTTCCTCCTCCTCCTCCTTCTTCTTTCTTCTTCTTCCTTCTACTTCTTCTTTTCCTCCTCCTCTTCTTTTCTTCTTCTTCCTCTTCCTCCTCCTCCTCTTCTTCTTCTTCTTCTCCTTCTCCATCTCCTCCTCCTTCTTCTTCCTCCTCCTCTTCTTCCTCTCCTTCTCCATCTCCTCCTCCTTTTCCTCTTTCTCCTCCTCCTCTTCTTATCCTCCTCCTTCTACTTCTCCTTCTCTCCCTCCTTTTCCTCTCCACCTCCTCTCTCTTCCCCCTTCTCTTACAAACTGTGGTTTTCAATATATACATTTAGGGGTTATCATGTATATTCCTTTATTATACAGATTCAATGTAGTACCTATATGGCTACCCATGGCATTTTTCAAAGAAACTGACCAAACACTCTTGAAATTCATATAGAACAATAAACCCCCATGAATAGCCAAAGCAATTCTTGGGAAAAAGATGGAAGGCATCACCTTCCCCAACTTCAAATGATACTACAGAACGGTAGTAATTAAAACAGCATGGTATTGGAGTAAAAATAGATCTGTGAACCTATGGAATAGAGTTGAATATCCTGATACACATCCTCATATATATGGCTCTACTGCCTATGAGAACTTTTTGGCAAGTCCATAGGCCTGCTGACTATAGACAAAACAAAACAATACAAAGTATCTCAATTTGTTTGACAGAATTATTTTTATAAGTTCCCAAATACACAGAAATAATTATAATCATGAATAATTAAAGTGTTGAACTCAAGAGGATACTGAACATTTCTTAGGCTATACAGCTTATTCCCTAAGGGCAGCACCTGAAATTGCTTCAGCTTTTACAATGGAAGAAAAATGTGACAATCAGTAATTATAGGTATTTAGCACAAAGAACAAAACAAGCTAACTTGCCTTCAAATCACCTTTTTCAGTCAGCAAAGACATTGCTCTTTTTTAGATACTTATCGTTTGTACTACAGAACTAAAAGAAGCAACACATACCAAAAACAGTAACTTCAAAAAGCTTTAAGATATACTTCTGTTTTTTATGCTAATTAACTAAGTAGTTATTCTAATTAACATAAAATGTGGGATACAATAATAAATACTTTAAAAAGAGAATTAAGCTGATCAACATAATAATTCACTTATTAATACAGATTTATTAAACCTATGTGTAATACTCCGAGTCAGGGTTAGGTAAATTAGATCAGACTTTAAGAATCAGCAATAATTATTTAAAAATATATTCAATTTATATGTACTATTTTTAGTAGCAATGTATTTATATACCTTCACAAATATAGAATTTAAACTTTAGATCTATAATTTATAAAATGTGCTATTCAAAGAGTTATTTCTCATTCTTAAAGTTGTCATATTTTTTATTAAAACACTGATCACTTGATCACTTGACATCCCATTATTCATCAATTTGCTTGAGCCGGTGCCAATAACATTTCCATTTGCCCCTATCACATGCCAGTTTAGCCCAATGGCATCTGGCTGCTTCAGGAACTTCAGGAACACAAAGAACCTCAAACCGTTTGTTCAGGGTCTTGACAAAGAGTCTGACCATCTTGTAGGTGGGTGGCCACGTGATCTTTTGACATTCGTGGGATCCAGTCAGTAATGGCTCTAGTCCAGCAGTCGTCTCCAAACCGCATTACATGTCCAGCCCATCTGATTTTTGATGCCTTGGCAAACAAGACAGCGTCCCTTACTCTGAAACAGCGACGGAGGTCGGAGCTCGGGATTCCTTCTTTCACTTGAGTGAGGCATGATATTCCAAGCATAGCTCTTTCGATTCCTCTTTGGGAGAGCCCAATAGAATTCTCATCCTGCTTTCATAGGGCCCAGGTCTCTGAGGCGTGTGTTAATGCAGGGAGAATGGAGGAGTTGAAGAGATGTGTCTGGAGCCAGAGGTTCTTTGCCTTTTTTAGCTATTTCTTCGATGCTTTTTTTAAAAAATTTTTTTATTATACCACTGTGAGACATACAATTACAAAGGTGTTCACAATTGGTTCTTGGTAATACAGTATTCCAGCACCCATCCCTCCACCAGTGCCCCATTTCCACCACCAATGTACCCCACCCACTCCCACCCACCCCCAGGCTGCCTCAACAGCAGGTAGCCCTGTTTCCTCTCTTTCTCTCTCTGTCTCTCTCTGTCTCTGCATCTCTCTCCCTCTTGTTTTACACATTGTGGCTAACCCTGCAGATATTTAGAGTTTGTCATTTAAATCTCTGTGTGTATATTCAATGGTGACTTTTAATCTGCCATTACCATTTCCCACATTTAGTAAAACACTGGTATCTATTTATATCCTATTAATGAATGCAGTCATTCTATATCTGTCCTTTTCCTTCTGACTAATTTCACTCAGCACGATAGTCTCCATGTCCATCCATTTGCAGGTAAATTTCATAATTTCATCTTTTCTGACAGCTGCATAGTATTCCATAGTGTAGATGAACCAGTTTCTTTAGCCAGTCCTCTGTTCTCGGGCATTTAGGTTGTTTCTAGATTCTAGCTATAGTGAATAGCGCAGAGATTAATAAAGAAGTACAGATAGTGTTTCTGCTATGTGTTTTTCGGTCTCTCAGGTATATTCCCAGGAGTGCTATTGCTGGATCAAATGGGAGCTCAATGTCTAGTTTTCTGAGGAATGCCCATATTGTTTTCCAAAAGGGCTGGACCAGTCAGCACTCCCACCAACAGTGGATGAGAGTCCCTTTTTCCCCACATCCATGCAAGCACTGGTTGTTCTTGCTGTTTTGGATGTGTGCCAGTCTCTGTGGTGTGAGATGGTACCTCATTGTTGTTTTGATTTGCATTTCTCTGATGATTAAAGATGAAGAGCACTTTTTCATATGCCTTTTGGCCATTTGAATTTCTTCTTTTTTGGAAGCTTCTGTTCATTTCTTCTCCCCATTTTTTTGATGGGGTTGGCTGTTTTCTTCTTGTGAAGCACTACCAGTGCGTGACATATCCTGGATATTAACCACTTGTCAGAGGGTATTGGGTGAATATCCTCTCTCACTCTGTGGATTGTCTTTGTATCTTGTCACCATTTCTTTGAGGTGCAGAAGCTTTTCAATTTTATATAATCCCATTTGTTTGTTTATCTTTGCTTCCATTTGCTTGGTCAGTGGTGTGTCGTCTTTAAAGATACTTTTATTTTCAATGTCGTAGAGCATTTCTCCTATGTTTTCTTCGATGTACCTTATAGATTCATGTCTGATGTTGACATCTATAATTCATTTTGATCTGACTTTTGTGCATGGCGTTAAAAGGAGGTCTAAGTTCATTTTTTTACATGTAGCTGCCCAGTTTTCCCAGCACCATTTGTTGAAGAGGCTTTCTTTGCTCCACTTAATAGTTTTTGCTCCTTTATTGAAGATTAAGTGGTTGTATATTTGAGAGTGTGTTTCAGGATATTCAGTTCTATTCCATAGGTCTACGGGTCTGTCTCTATACCAGTACCACACTGTCTTAATTGCAACTGCTCTGTAGTAGAGCTTGAGGTTGGGGGGAAATGATACCTCCCATCTTCTTTATCCCAAGGATTGCTTTAACTATTCGTGGGGGTTTATTATTCCATACAAATTTCAGGAGCATTTGTTCAATTTCTTTGAAGAACATCATGGGTATCTTTATAGGGACCACACTGAATCTGTATAAAGCTCTAGGGAGTATTACCATTTTGATAATGTTAATCCTTCCAATCCATGAACAAGGAATGTGTCTCCATTTCCTCAAGTCTTTTATTTCCTGAAGTAACGTTTTGTAGTTTTCTTTGTAGAGATCCTTTACATTCTTTGTCAAACTGATTCCTAGGTATTTGATTTTCTGCGGCACAATTGTGAATGGGATAGTTTCTTTGATGTCCCTTTCTTCTCTTTCGCTGTTTGCATATAGGAAGGCCATTTGACTTATGGGTATTGATTTTGTACCCTGCCACTCTACTATAGGAATGTATTATATCTAGGAGCCTCTTGGTAGAGAGTTTCGGGTTTTACAGGTATAATATCATGTTATCTGCAAATAGTGACAACTTGGCTTCTTCCCTTCCTATCTGCATGCCCTTAATGTCTTTTTTCTTCCCTGATTGCTATGGCAAGTACTTCCAATACTATATCGAATAGAACTGGTGAGAGTGGGTAGTCTTTTCTTGTCCCTGATCTTAAGGGGAAGGCTTTCAGCTTTTCCCCATTGAGAATGATGCTCACTTTGGGCTTGTACCTCAACAAACCTATCTCCATCGAAGAGATAGAATCGGTAATCAAAAGTCTCCCCAAACACAAAAGCCCAGGTCCAGATGGATTCACAGTGAATTCTACAAAACCTTTAAAGAGGACTTACTCCCAATTCTTTTAAGCTCTTCTGGCAAATTGAAGAAACAAAACACTCCCAAATAGCTTTTACGAGGCACATATCCCCCTGATACCCAAAGCAGACAGAGATTTCACAAAAAAGGAAAACTACAGACCAATCTCCCTGATAAATACAGATGCTAAGATCGTCAACAAAATACTAGCAAATAGAATCCAAAGAGTCATCAAAAAGATTATACAGCATGACCAAGTGGGATTCATCCGGGAATGCAAGGATGGTTCAACATCTGCAAGTCAATCAACATAATACATCTTATCAACAAAAAAGAAAAATAAAAACCATATGATCATATCAATAGATGCAGAGAAGGCATTTGACAAGATTCAACACCCATTCATGATAAAAAGCTCTCCGTAAAATGGGGATTGAAGGAATCTTCCAAGCTTTTGAAGGCATTCCATGCTGTTCTCTTCCTGCTGTGCAGCTCAGGTTTTAGGTCGTTCATCATGTTGACTTCTCTACCTAGGTACACATGACTACTGCAAAATCACTTAAATTTTTCTTTACCTTCTTTATTTTACTTTATCTTAGTTTTTTGGCTTTTTGGGGTCACACCTGGCTGTGACCCCAAAAGCCAGGGGTTACTCCCTGAATCTGCACTCAGGAATTACTTGTAGTGGTGTACGGAGGAACCATATGGGATGCTGGGGATTAAGCCCCATAGGCTGCATGCAAGGCAAATGCCCTATCCTCTGTACTATGGCTCTGGCCCCAGGGCACTTTATAAAAAAGTATAATTTGAAAGTAGTTAGAGACCTATTTAATAAATAAATATATTAAGTTCTATTACAGTTGATAATGACTTATTTAGGTAATCATATGATTAAACTATAAATTTTCTGGAAATCACATTGCAAACAGTAATTGTAGTTTTGTATCAAAGAAAATGCAGGTTATTTCCTCCTTCTGATTTAATATATAATTGACAACCATGACCCAAGAAAGAAATCATCTTTTCTAGTTGTACTTTTAGAAAGATACATTTTGTCTTTCAGTTTTGCAGAGGAAAGAATACATTATAAGTGTGCTACAAGTGATTTCAGAATGATAAATCTCCAGTTACTAGTTCCACTTTTAATGATTAGTTTCCAGCGTCTTGAATTTAATTAAAATGATTATTTCAAATGCTTATATTTAATTTAAACATAATTAGCTAAACTTCAATTACTGACTCAACAATTTTAAAATTAATTTACAAGATAGCTAAAAAGTGCTATGAAATTTTAATATTAAAATAAATCAGGATCAATCTACATCTTTTGTTGGTTTCAGTTTTGAGCCATAGGGTGCCTTGTGTAACAGAAGGTAGATCTATAGAATGGCTGAGGCCTCATAATATGTATATATATGTATATATATATTTATGTCATGCAAATAAATGCAGTCATTCTATATCTGTCTCTTCTTCTGGCTAATTTAGCTCAACATGATCCTCTCCATGTCCATCCATTTATAGACAAATTCCATAACTTCATTTTTCCTAACAGCTGTATAGTATTCCACTGTGTAGATATACATATTATGATACCAATATCCAAGGTCAGGCGAAATGTGAATCAGGAGGTCTTGCCAAAGGTGGAAACTACCAAAAATATGTGGGAGCAGAGGTTAGGTAAGACAGAGAAAGGAACAGTGTGCCAATAATTGTTGAAAGTCAATTACAATCCACAACGTGTAAGAAAGGGAAGAGAGAAAGAGAGAAAGAGAAAGATAGAAAAGAGATGGAGATCCTTCCATGGAGGCAGGGTAGGGGTGGGGGAAGGTATTGGTGGTGGGAAATGGGCGCTGGTGGAGGGATGGGTGCTGGAACACTGTATGGCCAAAACCCAAACATGAACATTTTTGCAATTGTCGAAAATTAAAAAAAAACAATGGCTGAGGTCAAATGCTGATATGTTATTGATGTTTTACTTCATACAGCTTAGTGTATGTTTCACATACACTTTAACTTTCTAGACTATAACAGTCAAGGATGTGATTGATGTTAACTGTAAAGAGAGCTATATTTTATAAATTAATTCAAACTTTAATATTCTTAAGAGGAATCACTGGTTTTAGCATACTCAAAAACTAGGATACTCAAAGAATACAACAGCCACCTGGAGCAAATTTCTAGTGGTACAATGACCTCAAACTGTTGGTGTGATTGGTGTACATAGCGGCCCAGTTGTGCATATTCCGTATCTACCCCTTATTACGTGTTGAATATATAGTATGCACTGAACCTATCCTTAATTAGGTATTATTATGCATATTGAAAATGGAGAAGTTGAGGCTTCAAGACATTAAGGCACTTCCCCAGACCTACATAAAAGCCACACTCTAAAACTGTACTTTAGTGTCCCCACATTCTATCAAAGGTATAAGGGAAGAATTTCCTTTCTTGAGATGCTCATGGCTGCTACCGCTACCACAGTGAAGAATTTCACCCTTGAAATAATGATATTAGACAGACCTGGGGCAGAACTGCTCTTGGCTCTCTCTGTGCCCAGCCACTCGCTCATGAGGCGCCCGGGAGGGATGGCAGGTTCTAGCCCTGGCCCGCCACCCCAGCAGAGCCTCACAACAAGCCAGATGACCCCCCCTAACTCCATGAGGATCTCCATTTTCCACATCCGGACTTCCCCCTCGTCAGAACTCCACCCAGCAGACCAACCTATCACAGCCCAGCTCATCGAGATTCACCCCTGCTGCAGTCTTTTTAATCCGGCTAAGGTATGCTGATCCAGAGACAACTGGGGCAGAGCTGCTACTGGCTCTCACTGTGCCCAGCCACTCGCTCATGAGGTGCCTGGGAGGGATGGCAGGTTCTAGCCCTGGCCCACCACCCCAGCAGAGCCTCACAACAAGCCAGATGACACCCCCACTCCATGAGGACCTCCATTTTCCACATCTGGACTTCCCCCTTGTCAGAACTCCACCCAGCAGACCAGCCTATCACAGCCCGGCTCGCGCAGTTCATCAATAAATGCTGGATTTTGAGATGAGTACAAGAGTATGCTACCCGCACGGCAGAGCCTGGCAAGCTACCCGTGTAGTATTTGTATGCCAGATACCAGTAACAATTATAGACCTCATTCCCATGACCTGATGGAATGGTTTGAGGCTCTTTATGTTCCTGGAGCAAGCAGGTGTCCTTGGGCTTTACTTGCATGAGACAGGTCATATGGAGATGTTACTGGTGCCCGCTCGAGCAAATCGATGATGAACGGGAAGACAGTGATACAGTGATAAATAATGATATGAGTTTATTGAAAGAAAAAGTGAACACATTTAGCCTATTAGTAGCTAAAATATTTCCCCAATATTTTTATCCCCACATTAGTCTATGTTTTAAACATTTTATTAAAACTGGTGCTTCTAGGGCAGAGAAGGAAATAAATAAAGGAGTGAAAGCAAGAGAGTAAGGGAGAACTGAGGTCAGGTTCTGGGTAAACCAGTGATGTGGAGAGTGATATTGCTTTATATGCGAAGCAACGCTGTAGTCAATGGGGCTCAACTACAATCACTGAACCTTGAAATGTGCCTGTCAAGGTGGGAGGTGCAGTGGCAGTAGGGAACATGGCACTCTGGGCGAGGGAAGCTGACCCTGGTGTTGATATTGCTGTTGGAATATTGTACCCCTAAGATTCACCTATCAATAACTTTGTAAGTCACGGCTCTAATTAATTAAAAATAAATAAGTACAATGAAGCAGCTCCTTGTCCTTCTGTTCTCTAATAATCCCTGATAGTTGGAAGACTGTTCTAAATATTCTCTAATCTTATGGATTCCTCGCCCACATTTTAAACTGCTTAATTCTTAGCAGGCTATGAAATCAAACTCAGTTTCTACATCCGGTGAAGTAGGAGAGAATATTTTTCTTCTTTTTACACTAATGCTATTAGGTGTTATTCCAGGATGCCTTTAAGCTACACTGTACCTCAATTAGCTCCAGTGCCATCTGCTCTAATTTCTCTCATTTCTCCTGGTTTCCTAAAACAAAGGCGATGTTCACTCTTGAGCTTATTCTCAGTAAATAATGGGTAACACATATAAATATTCCTCTTATTTAGATGAGATAATATTGGATTATGATCAAAGTTATTTTGATCTAATGATTTTTTAGTTTAATATATCAATAACCAACAGCTATCTTTTGGACATTCTCAGAAGGTCAGAGAGACTGGAACAATCACAAAGCAATTATAATAGAGCTGTACTATTTGAAGAATAAATAAGGGTACCACACAGACACATCTGCTTTGTTAATCTTGCAAGACCTTTAAATACCATCTGTTTTGTGTGTGTGTGTGTGTGTGTGTGTGTGTGTGTGTGTGTGTGTATGTTACTGTCTACCATCATCCCCTAGGCTAAAAGATTTTAAAATGACTGGTGGGGGAAAAAAAAAAACTTGAGAAAGTAGTTTGAGATTTTAATTCTGTATTTCATCTGTCAGACAGTGAAATGCAGTTAGCTGCAGCAAGTGTTCCTAATAGATAAGGGAATTGTTGCTTCCCATATAATTACATTGAGTCAAACCGTAGACATCGCCAACCATATCATCTTCATACTATTAGAAGTGCTAGTAAGTCTGAAAAGAATCCATTTTGAGGAGGGTCAGAGTTACTTTTATTTTACTTCAAACCAGGGTTATCATGGAATAAAACTGATAATGCTTTTGGGGAAACGGTTTTCAGAATATAAAAAAAGTGCTGAAAGTAAATGAAACTGACTGTTGTGACTGGCAGTAAGTTCAGGCATTTTGTATTCCTTTGTGTTTGCTCTGGAATGTTAAACAGGTCGGGTTCCTTTCTAAAGAAAACATTTTATTCAGAACATCCTCTCACAAAAGCGTTCTTTGACAAAGTGTCATTTTTTGATATATTAGTACATGTCTACTCACATTTTATATTTTAAAAAGGCAAGCAATGTTTTAACAACTTTTGACAAGCATGGAGAATCAAACTGCTACTAAATTAACTCTTAATGTAATGCTATACCCTGTTATATTTCCTATTTGGTACTTCTTGGAATTCACATTTTAAATTATATCCATTATGGTAAAAAACAATGCAGGGAAATTAAACAAGGGTGACTGGAATAGGAAAACTATCAATAACATAAATTCTAAACATATAATTCTGCAATTTGTTGAGAACTACAGGTATAAAATTCGATGCATAATAATGTTTAATAGGATAAAGCAAATTTTTTTCTAGTAATCTAGATATGTCTTAAGAAATTCAGTTACCCCTTTATACTTATAAGTTATTTACTAAATTACACATTTCAACATCTAATAATTCATTTTTTTTTGGGTTCAAAAACAGATTTTGCCTATGGGAAAATTCCATGGATACCTAAAGGAACCACAAGTGAAGATCCAGGCCTTTTCCTAGGATACCTTTGTGCTCTAATTTTTTCTCAACTTGAGTTACTCCACTTAATCTGTCCATGCTTATTCATTTATCCTCAGTTGTCTGTATTTCCATGAATATTTCCATCTAATACTTCTATATCATAGTTCCTCACAAATTTCCACAGTTTCCAGGTAATTGCTTCTCCCCAGAAACTGTCAATATTCCATTGTAGTCATTCATGACAAATAATCAATTTTGTTCAGATTGGATCACCAGTGTTTCTATTGTAATACTAAAATATGCAATTGTAAACAATTTTTGTCAAGCTTAAAAACATTCTAGAAACTAAAAATATAATGAAGCCACTCTGAATAACTAAATCATGATTGTGACAAATTCAGGAAATAGGTTTGGGGATTTTTACTAGTAAAATTCACACAGGCAATCAAGAGAAATTATATTAAATGACCATTTTTAGACTACCATTAAATATGTTAGTATTTATTTCTTAAGATTACACAAACATGTGGTATTAGAACACTATATGCATGAAATTCTTCATTAACAGAATTTTAAATCATTGTCCACCCTTCCCCCAATTATTCAAATTGATGGCAGGACATAATAGGTTATAATGCCTTCATATTTTCTAAGTATCTATGGTTAAGGAGGTGGAGTGAAACTGGTTGGGTGGGGTGGTGACTACAGAAGAGTTACTTGCAAAGGCCTAAGGAGAACTCTTCTATAAAACATTGCCATTGCATTACTTTTAAATCAGGTTGAAATAAACTCATTTTATAAGAAAAGGTGAAATCATGCAAATTGCTGCTATGTGGATAAAACTAGAGGGTATCAGATTGAGTGAGCTGGATCAGAAGGAGAGGAACACAGACTCAATGTCTTCTCGCAAATGAAGGATATAAAGAAAGATAGTAAGGAGACAAGAAATGCTAAAGTTGATGTACAGTACTAAGCTTAACTGTGGAGATGAGTGGTTAGTGGAGGAGAATAGTGTAGTGGGGTGTGGTTCTTGGCATGTTAGTGGAAGTTGGTATACATTCTGGTGGTAGGTGTTGGTGTTAGAATGATGTATGAATGAAACTATCATTAACAGTACTGTAAATCACGGTGTCACAAAAATATAAAGAATAACTTTATCGTGTACAATATTATCATCTTAGGCAAAATAATGAAAAACAAATTTTATTACAATCTGATTTTTCACATCTGCCACTGATTTTTCACATCTGCCACTGGTTTCATTGATTAATGCTGCTGTTGGTACATCATTTATGAAAGATTATTTCTCTAAAGTTTTTGTCTTCAGTATTTGTCTCCTTGGTAAACTAACATGTTGAATAATTCACTAGGAGTACATAGGATATTGTTAGTTTCACTGGTTTCTTTTGGGCTTCCTGGAGCAATCAGGTGTATAGCAGCAGAAAGCAGTCTTAAGTACAATGATAATGACGAGTGCCATGCATATAGTTCCCAATAAGGGGAATAAATTTCTTTTACTGTAATATAGTTTCATCTAAATAACTATTTACTTTATCCTATCTTCTCCCAAAATGCTTCTATATAGCTATTATCATTTTGAAAGAAAGCTTTAAATTGATTCAGAAGAATTTAGTTTTCCCCAATCTCCTCTGGCAATGTGCTTTTTATCAGATCAGCAAAAACTATGTGAAAAAGACTCGTCACAGTAATTTAAATGTCTATCATATACAGATTATACATAAGTGATCTATGGTAGCAATGCGGTCCTTGAATAAAGAACTTTTTAAAGAAAGACAAACAAATGTTTTTGACAAATAAAATGTTTTTTATTTACAATATAAATGAATTAAATTGTAAATAAAAAAAACCCACTTGAATCATTTGTGCAAACTTACAGTTTTCATTTTATTTTGTTTTGGTGCCACGCCTAGTGGTAGTCAGGGATTACTCTTGGCTTTGTGCTCAGGAATCACTTCTTTCAGGGGTTGGGGACCATATGGAGTGCCGGGGTTGAGCCCAGGTCAGCCACATGCTTAGCACATGCCCCACCGATTTTACTGCTTTTACCAGTTCCTTCAGCTTTAGTTCTTCTCTTTCATCAAAATAAAGAGGATATTTCTGCCAGAATCTTGTTTTCCATCTATATAGTGTTGCATGTGCATGCATGCTTACTCATCAGTATAAACCGTACTCAACTAAACTCCACAGCTCTGTGGCTGGAAATGGAGTTAGACTTGGAACAAAATATTTTTACTCAATCTCTACTGAAGGTAAAATGCAACCCTTCCAAGACAACCAAAGGTATCCACTGTTGAGCATGCACAGTTTATCAAAAACACAGAGTGAGGTAAAAGCTATAAAGCTATTTTAATTCACCAATTTAATTTAATTCACCAATTCATTTTTGTGACAATAACTTACCATGCTGCTAAAATAGGTATGAACTTAGGTCTCTAACACCATGCACAAAAGTCAGATCAAAATGAATTAAAGATCTCAACATCAGACATAAATCTAAGATACATCAGAGAAAACATAGGCAAAACCCTTCACAAAAATGAAGCTAAAGGTATCTTCAAAGACAAAACACCACTGATGAAACAAATGGAAGCAAAGAGAAACACACGGGATTATATGAAACTGAAAAAACTTCTGCACCTCAGAAGAATGCTGACCAAGATACAAAAGACAGTCCACAAAATGGGAAAGAATATTTACCCAATACCTCGCTGATAAGGAGTTAATATCAAAGATATACAAGATACTGGTAGAATTTTACAAGAAAACACGTCCAACCCCATTAAACATGGGGTGGGGGGGGAAGAAATGAACAGAAACATCCTCAAAGAAGAAATTTGGATGGCCAAAAGGCAGACAAAAAAGTACTTTACATCAATAATCATCAGGGAGATGCAAATCAAAACAATAATGAGCTACAACCTCAGTGCTGGTGCAGGTGTGGGGGGAAAAAGGGACTCTCACTCCTGTTGGTAGGAATGCCGATTGGTCTAGCCCTTCTGGAAAACAATATAGACATTCCCCCAAAACTATACATTGAGCTCCCATTTGCCCCAGAAATATCACTCCTGGGAATATACCCTGGAGACCCAAAAATACACAGGAGAGACACCATCCGCACTTCTATATTCATCACAGCACTATCCACAATAGTCATTATCTGGAAACAACCTGAGTGCCCTAGAGCAGAAGACTGGATAAAGAAACTATGATACAACTACAAATGGAGCAGTATACAGTGGTATGGAAAAATGAAGTCATGAAATTTGCTATAAATGGATGGACATGGAGAGTATCATGCTTAATGAAGTTAATCAGAAGGATAAAGACAGATATAGAATGACTACATTCATTTGTGGGATATATACCAGTGTTATACTAATAGTTGGAATTGGTAGCACCAGCCTAGAACTGAGCATTGAATGTAGGCAAAGGAATATACATGATAACCCCTAAAGGCATGTATGGCAAGCCACAACATGTAGAGGGGAGAGAGAGAAGAAGAGAGAGAGAGAAAAAAGTTCCTGCTATAGAGGCAGGCTGGGGGAGGGGGAGGGAATCTGGGGACATTGGTAGTGGGAAGTGTGTAGAAGGATGGTGGAAGGATGGGTGCTGGAACACTGTTTGAAACCCAATCATGAACACATCTTTGTAATTATATATCTCACTGTGATAAAATGAAAATTTTTTAAAAAGTGAAAGACTAGGTGTGTCCTAAGATAATTTTGTAGTATAGCAAGATCTGAGAATCCTGCTTTAAAGCTGTCTGATCTGTGCAATTTAATGATAACTATTTAACCACTTCTCATTTTAATCATTTATTCATATCTGCAGTTTTCTATAAACAAGTCATCTTTTAAATATGCATGTGAAAATTAGGTTGCATTTTCTTATCCCATCTCCCCTCCTGTCCTTAGAATTATTATGTAATTCTACTATAGCTGAGCATGAAATATATATTTGAAATTCATATTAAAGAATGCAAGTATGTATCAAAATTATTTTACATTATATCAAAGGATAACAGTTGAAATAGCTAGGCTTTTTCACATGGGGTTGCAGTTTTACAGGAAATAATACAGCATGAAGAGCCATGGAAAACATATCCTTTCACTCTTTTAAATTATATTTCAGACTTAAACCTACAGGAAAATAATGACACCACGTTGTAACTACTCAACTATTCTTAAAACTTTGTCAATTTAAGAGTATGTGAAACTTGGGCACTGGTGGAGGGATGGGTGCTGGAACACTGTATGATGAAAACCCAAACATGAACATCTTTGTAATTGTATATCACATGGCGGTGTAATAAAATATTAAAAAAAAAGAGTATGTGAAACATTCAGGTGGGGATCAAATGGATCAAACCTGACGGCTACTACTTTATAAACTGTCATAGTCTACGGAAGTGTGGCTGAAGGCAGTAATACCCAGTTCTCAAACGGCAATCAGAGCATTCTTAGACGTACTTTATTTCTAAACTATGGTGGCACTTTATGGTACTCATTGTCAGTACTTCATTGGCTTCACAAAGATAAAAACAAACACTGAGATTTTTACTCAAGTCCATTTCTAGAATTTATCTTACAAACAAAGGACTTAATCTTGTGAGATATGGTCTGGTGAAAAAAAATGGATTCTCTTGATTAGAGTTTATTTGCTCATTGAAAAGCTGCAGAGGCAGGCTAGGGGTGGGGAAGGGAACTTGGGGATATTGGTGGTGGGAAGAGAGCACTTGGTGGAGGGACGGGTGCTGGAAAAATGTATGACTGAAACCCAATTATCAACATCTTTTTTTAATTGTATTTTGTACGGTGGTACAATAAAAAATTAAAAAAGAAAAGCTGCATTTATATGGAATTCAATGTACAATGTGTAGTATAAGCAATAAACTATAAATTCATACTCTTTCCATGATCTATACAATAAGGCAAAAAGAAAAATTCTCTGCCATAAGAACAGTTTTCTGACTCTAATAAATAGATGAGATGCTGGAGCGAAAGCACCCAGTAGCTGACTGCTTTGCATACCAAAGCCAGGACAAGACCTGAGCTTTGCTGGGTATGGCCCAAACCTAATCAAAGGAAATCAAAGGAAACAGAAGGAAACCAAATCAAACCAAATGAAAGGGAAGAATTTACAATATTTACCTAAAAACACAAAAGATCATATTTTATAAACAACTTTATGCTATTAATCTGATAATATAGAAGATATGAGAAAATATTTTAAAATCATACAAACACCCAAAACTGAATCAGGAGGAAATAGAAAATCTGAACAGACCAAATACTAGAAAGGAATTTGAAGCAGTAGTCAAAAATATTTCCCAAACCAAAAGCCAAGGTCCAGATTGTTTTACTAGTGAATTCTACCAATTCTTCACGAAGGACCTATGACCTATCCTTTTCAAGTTCTTTCAGATGATCAAATAAATAGTAATTCTTCCTAGCAGTTTCTATGATAGTAACATTATCCTGATACCAAAAGCTGACAGAGAAATTAAAAAAAAATAGAGAAAATCACAGTACAATGCCCTTGATAAAGATAGATGATAGCAAATCAAATTCAATGACATCAAAAGGATCATATAACATCATCAATGGGATTTATTCAAGGGTACACAAGGATAGTTTCATTTATGCAAATCTATTAACATTATGCACACATCAACAATGAGAAATATCATATGATCATTTCAACATATACTGAGGAAGCATTGATCCAGCAGTATTTGTTCAAAAACTCTCACCAAAAAGGGGATAGAAAGAAACTTACCTCAATATAGTAAAAGTCTCTACAACAAAACTCATACCATATTCAACAACAAAAAGGAAAACCCTGCCTAGACATTAAACAAAAGACATTTTATCACTATTATTTAATACAGTCATGGAAATCCTAGCAGAGAAGTTACAAGAGAAAAAGAAATCTAAAGGATCAAATCTGAAAAGAATTTAAATTATTACTATTTGCAAGTGACATGGAAATACAAATAGAAAATCTTAAAGACTCCACCAAGTTGTTTTTTTTTTTTAAATAAACTACAAGCCAATACTGTAAAAGTGGCAGTAAAGTCATCACACAAAATTATAGTTGTGCTTCTATGTCGGGGAGCTCCACCAGGGGTCCCCAAAAAGTGCCGGGAAGCGAGTTCCCTTCTACCTCCGAAGCCTGCGAAGAATGGATGAAAACTCAGGAATCCGATGCAGTTTTAAAAGGGTTTACTTATCACAGGTTCAGTCATACAAATCAGCAAAAGGAAAAGTCCGGTGCTTAGGATTCCCGGCTAGAACCCCAGCCACGTGTATGCCAAGATGGCGGCCACCACGTGTAAAGGCCCTGTAAAGAGGAGACAAAGACAAGACTCCCAAGAAGGGTGCAAGCTCACAAAGAGAGAGCCCAAAAGGAGAGAGGAAGCAGGCTAGTATTATACCCCTGCAACTCAGACCTCCCTCCCACTGTTACGGAAAGCAGGGAGGGTCAAATGCCCTCAGGTAATCTCTCCCAGCACCTCACCTAGGCCCTTTTATATGCTAATGTATTGAGCTAAAATCTGCCTGGAAAAACCTTTCTGTGGTAGAGAAGGGGGTTTCTGAGATGGCATGTCTCTGTACCAAAGACTAATACTAATGCCAATTAAATATTTCTCCAAGCCTTCACAAGTCTCTTCTACTTCACGGTAGTTTTGTATTTTAGTTGCGTTTGAGTATATCAGGGAGCCATGCTTCTTAGCTTGGAGGCAAACAGCATTTCTCTCTGGTCTAATTACTTAGGGGTCCAGCGTGGCCAGGCAAATATGCTGGTAAGATCTAGCTAGTCCCACGATGATTGTGGTAGCATGGGAGAATATTTATACCAGCTAGTACAGAATACATGGTCAGATAAACTGCCACATTTAGACTACCCCCTTATCTACGAAGTGACCTGCAGGAGGCAATCCAGGGCAGATGCAGAGGCCTAGGCTTTTAGGTGTCCTGCAACACTTCTATACACAAATTAGAAGAGAAAGCAATCAAGAAACAGTACCATTTACAACTGCATCTGCAAAATCAAGTATCTAGGAATCTTAAAAAGGACATGAAACATATTGAGGGGCCGGAGTGATAGCCCAGGGGTAGGGCGTTTGCCTTGCACACGTGCGGTTCATGCCAGCCCGAGTTTAATCCCGGCATCTCATATGGTCCCCTAGCACTGCCAGGAGTAATTCCTGAGTGCAGAGCCAGGAGAAACCCCTGAGCATCGCTAGGTGTGACCCAAAAATTAAAAAAAAAAAAGAAACATATTGAAAACAATGTCGCTATTGAAAGAGATAGAAGAAGGCATAGGAAATGGAAAAATAGTCAATATCCATAGATGGGAAGAATTAAAATTGTCAAAATGATTATTTGACCTAGACCGTAATATGGATTTACTGCAGTCCTTATAAAAATTAAAGAAAAAACAAAATTACAATGGTATTCAAAGACAAATAATATTAAAATGTGAACAGAACCATGAAACTCCAAGAATCATAAAAGAAATTCTAGGCGGGTGGGGGGGGACAGAAGGAGTTGCATTTTCTGACTTCAAACTGAAGTAGTCAAAATAATGTGTAGTGGAATAAAATAAGAATCTCAGACCAATGGAGTAGATTTGAAGTCCCCAATAAGCTGTCAGATTTATGGATACTTAATTCATGGAAACAGAGCTATATGCATTATGCAAAAGAAATGAAAGCCTCTTTAACAAATTCTGTTTAAAAACTGATTACCCCATGAAAAAACTGACTGTACCCTTATCAAATACCATACTCAGAAATTAATTAAAAATATAATAAAAATCTTGATATTACATCTGCATTCATAAAATGCATAAAAGAAAACATAGTTAAGATTCTGCATATTACTGACTTCAGGAATGTCTTCAATTATTTGACTCCTTTGGCAAAAAAAAACCAAAAGCATAAACAAACAAGACTTATATTAAGCTAAAAAGTTGTTATACTCTCAAAGAAACCAAGGATAACCTATAAAGTTTGCATACAGTATGGGAAAGATTTTTGCAACAGACATCAGACAAAGGACTTATATCTAAGACAAAAGGCATTCGCAAAAACTTCATAATTAAAAATAACCTCATCAAAAAACACAGAGAGGAGCAAAAGACAGATAGGTTGCCAATAGGCATATGGAACTATTCATCATTAATGATTATCATGGAAATGCAAACTAATAAATGAACTGTTACTTCATTCTAGTGAGAATGAGGCCAATGTGAAAAAAAAATCCAAATCATTGCTAGTGGAATTCAGTTAAAAAGGAACTCTCAATTATTGTTGGTAGGAGTATTGTCTGGTTCAGATCTATGGAAAATAGTATAGGAACTTTGAAAAAAAACTGTGAATAGAATTACCATATGACCTAATTAAATTACATTTTGAACTATTCCAAGAACACAAAAACATTAATTCAAAAATATGCACACCTAAGTTCACTGATTCATTAATATTATAGTTTCAAGATATGGAATGATCCAAATGCCTAATAACGAATGAGTGGATAAAGAAATTATGGCATAGTTATGCGATGGAATATTACACAGCCAAAGAAAACCTAAACATCGATTTTTGCAACAACTTAGATGGAACTAGAGTATGTTTGTTAATCAAAGTACAAAGAGATGTACTTTGTCATCTATTCAAATCAAAGTAAGTCAGAGAGAAAAGACAAATGCTGGATGACCTCACTCATATGTAGTTTGTACAGAAATAAAGGGAATGGATATTGTCCAAAGGAAAACAAGCCTTGAACTCTGACAACAGACCTGAGGTTACCAAATGGGAGGGAGCGAAGAGGAGTGAACTGGAGTGACAAAAAAGATAGTGGTTAGTTTTGGATTTTGATTTTTTGATCTTAATTGTAGTAGTGCAATAATTCTAAATGCCAAAAAGCATAAACACTGATACTATAATTACCATGTTTTTTAAATTAATACCTTATTATACCACCGTGAGATATACAATTACAACGTTGTTCATGTTTGGAGGTTTCGGTCATAGTGTTCCAACACCCGCCCTCTACCAGTGCCCATCTCCCACCACCAATGTCCCCAATTCCCTCCTCCCTCCCATAGCCTGCCTAAATGGCAGGTTCTTTATCTCTTTTCTTTCTCCCTCTCTCTCTCTTCCTTCTCCTACACATTGTGGGTTGCACTACATACACTTGGAAGCCATCATGTGCATTTTTTGCCTGTATTTAATGTTCAGTTCTATGTTGGTATCAGCCCTTTCGACATTTATTCACACATGTTCCCTTCTCTGTCTTACCCAACCTCTGACTCCCTGATGTTTGTGGTAATTTCCATTTTTGGTAAAATCACCTGATATATTTATGTCATGCAAATAAATGCAATCATTCTCTTTCCTTCTGACTAATTTCACTCAACATGATCCTTTCCATGTCCATCCATTTATAGGCAAATATCATAACTTCATTTTTCATGAAAACTGCATAGTATTCCATTGTGTAGATGTACCACAGTTTCTTTATCCAGTCATCAGTTCTCGGGCATACTGGTTGTTTCCAGGTTCTGGCTATTGTGAATAGTGCTGCTATGAAAATAAAAGTGTGGATTGTGTTTCTGCTGTTTGTTTTGGCTTCCCAGGGTATATTCCCAGGAGTGGTATGGCTGGGTCAAAGGGGAGCTCAATTTCTAGTCTTTGGAGGAATGACCATATTGTTTTCCATAAAGGTTGTACAAGGCGACATTCCCACCAACAATGTATGAGAGTCCCCTTTTCCCCACCATCCACGCCAGCACTTGTTACTTTTACCCTTTTGAATATGGGCCATTCTCTGTGGTGTGAGGTGATATCTCATTGTTTTTGATTTGCATCTCTCTGATGATTAGTGATGATGAGCATTTTTTCATGTGCCTTTTGGCCATTCGAATTTCTTCCTTGTCAAAGTTTCTGTTCATCTTTTCTCCCCATTTTTTTATGGGGTTGGCTGTTTTCTTCTTATATAGCTGTACCAGTGCCTGATCTATCTTGGATATTAACCCCTTATCAGATGGGTATTGGGTGAATATTCTTTCCCATTCTGTGGACTGCCTTTGTATCTTAGTCACTGTTTCTTTTTGAGGTGCAGAAGCTCTTTAGTTTCATGTAGTCCCATATGTTTACGTTTTCTTCTAGTTGCTTTGTTAATGGTGTTTCACCTTTGAAGATGTCTTTAGCTTCAATGTCGTGGAGGGTTTTTCCTATATTTTCTTCAATGTATTTTATGGATTCAGGTCTGATATTGAGATCTTTAATCCATTTTGATCTGATTTTTGTGCAAGGTGTTAGACACAGGTCCAAATTCATTTTTTACATGTAGCTGTCCGGTTTTCCCAACACCACTTGTTGAAGAGGCTTTCCTTACTCCATTTGGACTCTTTGCACCTTTATCAAAGATTAACTGATCATGTCTTTGAGGGTGGGTGTCAGGATACTCAACTCTATTCCATAGATCCACAGGTCTGTTTTGATTCCAGTACCACGCTGTTTTTATTACTGCTGCTTTGTAGTACAGTTTGAGGTTAGGAAAGGTGATGCCTCCCATCTTCTTTTTCCCAAGGATTGCTTTAGCTATCCGTGGGGGTTTATTATTCCATACGAATTTCAGGAGTGTTTGGTCAATTTCTTTAAAGAATGTCATGGGTATTCTTATAGGAACCGCATTGAATCTGTACAAAGCTCTAGGGAGTATTACCATCTTGACAATGTTAATTCTCCCCATCCATGAGCAGGGAATGTGTTTCCATTTCCTCGTATCCTCTTTTATTTCTTGAAGCAGTGTCTTGTAGTTCTCTTTGTATAGGTCCTTTACACACTTGGTTAAGCTGATTCCTAGGTATTTGATTTTCTGTGGTACAATTGTGAATGGAATTGATTTCTTAATATCCCTTTCTTTTTCATTATTTGTATATAGGAAAGCCACCGACTTTTTGGGTATTGATTTTGTACCCTGCCATTCTACTATACATATCTATTGTTTCTAAGAGTTTTTGGGCTGAGAGTTTAGGGTTCTCTAAGTACAATATCATGTCATCTGCAAATAATGATAGCTTGATTTCTTCCTTGCCTATTTGAATGCCCTTAATGTCTTTTTATTCTCTGATTGCTATGGCGAGTACTTCCAGTACTATATTGACTAAAGAGGTGAGAGTGGGCAACCTTGTCGTGTTCCTGATCTTAAGGGAAGGCTTTCAATTTTTCCCCATTGAGAATGATACTCGTTGTGGGCTTTTGGTAGATGGCTTTGACCATCTTGAGGAAGCTTCCTTCAATTCCCACTTTCTGGAGGGTTTTAATCATGAATGGGTGCTGGATCTTGTCAAATGCTTTTTCTGCATCTATTGATAGGATCATATGGTTTTTATTTTTTCTCTTATTGATATGATGTATTATGTTGATTGATTTTCGAATGCTGAACCATCCTTGCATTTACTCAATTCTGCTCTCATGTCCTCTTGTATTTTATTGACTTTGTATTCCAATGTTTCTTTGAGTTCCTTTTGAATCTTTAACAGTTCCTTCCGAAATTCCTTTTCAGAGAGGTTATATAGCTCATCGTTATTGCTTGCTCATCTGTATTAATGACTTCAATAGTAGAGCTTGAAGGAATTCTGCGTTGCTTTACCATAATGACTATCGTAGTTTGAAAATGTGTGTTCTGGGTGACTGGTCAATAGAGCTAGGGATGTATAGCAAAGAATGTAGGGGGGAAAATGCTCAGTAGTATCTCAGGTAGATAGATATTGCGTCTGTGCGGTTTTGAATTTTGGAGTGTCGCTGGGTGGTTCTGGAGTCAGGGAGTCAGGGTGGAGGTAGTCCGTGGAAGATCCAAAAAAGCTGGGTGTGGCTTGGTCCCCTTCGCAAAGCCCCAGACCTTTATGCTGGAAAGGGGTGCCTCCAAGACTGCCCACCGCAGGAATGCACCTGGTGGAGAGACCGGGGAGCTGCAGGGCGTGGGGGCGGGTGGCATCAGCTATAATGACCATGTTGCCTCAGTATACTAAAGTGTAAAAATTTAAAAGAACACGTCTGCAACTGGGCAAAATGAGAGTATTTAAATATTTCTACAGTAAGAATAAAATAAATTCAAAATTTCATCTAAACATGAAAATGAGTTTGAAATCAGTCTGATTTGCTTCCAGTATTGTTTCAACTGGTTGTTTTCCACAATGGCATAATCACTAAAGTTTTATTTAAAAAAAACAACAACCTTACTCCCACTTTTTCCTTTCCTTTGTTTAAGTGTACAACAATAGGGAGCTGAAACCATACTTTGTAGCTGCTTTGGTATTGGATTGTATAAATGTGAACTCAAGTAGCTTAAAAATTAAGGAAAATAATTTTCAAGTAAGCAAAATCACAGCCTGTTTTATCACACTGTCTGCAGCGCTATGTCTTTGAGAATGGGTATCTAAATATGAAAAATGGTTCATTAATCATAATAAAATCATTTATTAATAATCCCTATCCAGTAAAGACTTCCACAAAGGTTAGGAAGTGGAACTGGCAACGGAAAAATGGGAAGTGGTCCCATTTAGAAAAATGTCACAGAAAGTTTGATTTCCCAATTTGTTTTAAAATCTGTCTTTTTTCCATGCTGAGATTTCAAAGAACAAATAAAGCATCTGGTAGTCAACACTTAGAGAAAGGTGTACTTCATTTCAGCTGAAGAAAGCTTATAAAGCCATTATTTTTGGAGAGGAAAATGAGAGAAAAGGAAGACTGTTAAGGCTGATAAGTAACTTTTAACAAAATGACATGCCAAAAAAGAGTCCTTTTTGAAAGAGAAGAAATATTTATGTGAAAAGCTTTTTGACAGTATACATTTTGCTTGTTTCTCCCTTACCACCTAATCCGCCATACATTTTACCATTTTTAGAGACCATGAGTTGCTCAGAATAGTTTTTAGGATTTGGGACATGGTTGGGGACTCATGAAACTAAGACTCCAGGTTCTTGTCATTTGATTTGTGAACTCTCTCTAGAATGTAAATATCATGAGGCTGTTTTTTCCTGTTTTTCACTGTACTGATTCTTGCTTAATGGAAAGTATGCAAGGAATATTAAAAGTATAGGCAAGTGAATATATATCAGTTCAGAATCCAAGTTCTCTGACTTTGACCAATACATAAAATTCCAGTTCACTAAGATGTTAGTGTGTACCAAAGACTGTCAAATAATCATTTAATTCTTACCGTTATTAAAGAAAAAACAAATGAACCTTCTTTCTATTTTAGGATTAGACATAAACACCTGTGTTAGACTGAGTTTATTAAGTTAGAATCTTTCTTAAAGTAGAAAATAATTTCAGCTAATAATCAAAGCCAAAACTCATACCTGGCATGCTAAATCCTGGTACAAGTCTATTTAGTAGATTTCTGTTCCAGCCACACTCAGTTTTAACTTGAATTCTGATACTTGATTTTTTTTTTTTTTTTTTTGCTTTTTGGGTCACACCCAGCAGCGCTCAGGGGTTACTTCTGGCTCTGCACTCAGGAATTATTCCTGGTGGTGCTCAGGGGACCATATGGGATGCCGGGGATCGAACCCGGGCCGGCACAGGCTGGTCACATGCAAGACAAATGCCCTACCCGCTGGGCTATCGCTCTGGCCCCTAATACTTGATTTTATGTAGTCTTATGATCCTATATCATTCCTGATATAAATTTTATTTCAATACTTTTGTCTCTCCAAATTCATTTTTTCTGGTGTTGTCTTAGTTTAGGTTACCATAAAATTACCATAAATGTAGTGGTTTCAACAGTGACCTTGCAAGTATATTCTCTTACAGTTTTGGAAGCTGGGAGGTGAGAGTGCTGGCATGTCAGGTTCTGGGATGCCTCTTTTTAACAAGACTTTTGTCTGGTTAGCAGACAAGTCTTCACTTGTGTACTTGCATAGAATCTCTAAGGTGTATTGCTGGAAGAGAGAGTTCCTTGTCAAAACTATCAGACCTATTGAATTAGGAGCAAATCCTTACAATGTCATTTAACTTAATTTCTTCATAAAAGCTCTGTTTTAGATACATTTATATTTGGCGCTAGGAATTCAAAATTTTGTGGGAAACACAGTTTGGTTTAACAGTTGGTACATCACTTTTCTGGGCTACACATTAAGGGTCAGTAACAGCAAAATACATATCATTTCCTTTTCAACTACATGATTCACCATCACACTTATAGGAATAATATTTTCTGTCACCTTTTGGGTTCTGGCAATATTTACTTCTTATTAGAGATAAATATGTACATACAGTTAAAATTCATATTGACCTTGAATAACTACTCAAACTCAAGTCATTGTACTGATGAAGGTCATATAGATATTTCAGTGCTAATTAATTTTCTATCTGTGTAAAATTGGGGAAATGGTGATAGTCACAAAATATATATTTTAAATCAATATTTTCTAAGTCTACCATATCATATATACATCCTGATTCCTAAAAGCAAATTTGATAACTGTCATGTAGGCCAACACAGTTTCCAATATTATGAAATGCATATTTGAGCTATTATAATTTGGGCCACATATTGTGAAAAGCTACTACAAATAACTTTGAATAGGCAATGACCACAGGGACAGACCACCTGTATACCATTCCTTAGGGTAACTGAAATTTTCCAATCATATTTTAGAATCGAAATCATATTTTGACCTAGTTATTACTATGCTTTCTTATCACAGGGAGAAAATGAAACATATGATACTCTCTCTTTAGCAGAAGCCTTGTTCTTGGAACTTGAATTAAATTGCTATTGGGTGGCAGTGAATCTTGTAGGAGAGGAAAAGTACATGGCAATAGGACCTGTACCAAGATTTCAAAACACTATTGTAGATTTTGTCATTGTAGACATGAGTAAAATGTCAAATGGTTCTGGGGAAGCTGTGTGAACATTTTTAAATTGAGATTTTAAAAAATTAGGCAAAAAGTAATTCTACTCAAATATATTTTCTTCAGAGATCTCAGGGATGCATAACTGCATATGTATGTGTAAAGTGTGATATGCACATATGTAGTCATAAATTTCAAAGTTCCTCTGGAGAAAGATGTTTTTTATTAGTATAATTATCATTAAAAGTATGATATTAGAGTTTTAGATGTCATTAAGTTAATAAAGTATATGTATCCAAAGTAAACGCAAAACTAAAACAAAATAAGAATGTGTTGAAGGTATATATACACATATAAACTTGTACGGCCATGTACGAACATGGCTGTAAACATTGATTCATTTGAATGACTAACAAACCGAATAGGATGATTACACTTGAAGAGATGTGGCCCACTGCCAGAAATTTCTATCTTCATTGTCTACGCACCAACATCCACATACAAGGAAGATGAAATTGAGAAATTCGACATGGAATTGGAGGAGTTTTATAAAAAAGATCACACCTTCTACAAGATCATAGTCGGTGATTTTAATGCCAAGATAGGACCAAGAAGATCGGCTGAAGAACTCCACATCAGGACCCATGGCCTAGAATGGAACGAACAGGGTGAGAGACTATCTGAGTTCATCATGTCCACCAAGACCATTCATGGGAACTAACAGTTCCAGAAAGCTGAAGCAAAACGTTGGACATGGGAATCTCCTGGCGGACAGTTCCACAATGAAATTGACCACATCATCTTCAATCGACGGTTTTGTCTGACCGATGTAGCTGTCGTCCCCAAATTCCAAACAGGATCGGACCACCGTCTCCTTCGTGCAAAATTCTACTTCTTGCAAGGGGGAGAAAAAGCTGCAAAGTTTAAGAAGAGAACTCCCAGAATGACCACCAACTGGGAACTCTTTGGCACCATTGCAGCAACATGGGAAGATACCATCATTGACAACATCGATGAAGAATACAACCGACTGGTTCAGCACCTCCATGATTGTGCGAAGAATGCCGAGAGAGAGAAAGACACAAAAGGACGCCTGTCTTCAGAAACTCTCGAGCTCATTCGCAAACGTGGCAAGGCGCGAGCCTCAGGAGACCAAATGCTAACATTCAAGCTTGCTAAACAGTGCAGAGAAGCGATAAAAGAAGACCTCAAAGACAGAAGAGCAGAAATACTGGAAGATGCAGCAGAAGCCGGGAAAAGCATTCGCACCGCCCGCTTGTCCTTTGCCAACTATAAGACCAAGATGACTGCCCTCCGACGCCCTGATGGATCTATCACATCTTCCAGAAAGGCAATGGAGAAGATTATCCAGAACTTCTACTCAAATCTCTTTGATAGCCACATCCACCTGCCCACATACCAAATTCCACAGGATGGATATGTCATTCCCAATGTTCTCCCTTCTGAAATCCGACATGCCATCTCATCGGTAAAGAAGGGAACGGCACCAGGCCCAGACAAAGTCAGACCTGAAGAATCTGCCGTCGGTACTCATCAATACACTAGCTCGGCTCTTCACACTCTGCCTGTTCGAATGCAAGGTGCCCTCCCAATGGAAAACCAGCAGGACAGTTCTACTGTTCAAGAAGGGAGACATTCACGACATCGGCAACTATCGCCCCATCTGCCTGTTGTCTGTCATCTACAAGCTGTTTACACGAGTCATCCTGAACAGGATTAGCAGAACACTAGATGAAGGACAACCATGCGAGCAAGCAGGCTTCCGGAAAGGATTCAGCACAATCGACTATATCCACACAGTAACCAAGCTCATCGAGGTTTGTAGGGAGTACAAGATGCTGCTCTGTCTCATGTTCATTGATTTACAGAAAGCCTTTGGTTCTGTGGAGACTGATGCAGTCATCGAAGCCCTAGCCAAACAGGGTGTTCAAACCTAATACATCACGATCCTTCGTGAGCTGTATTACGGATTCACCACCAGGATCTCACCATTCTACAAAGAAGTGATCATTAATGTGAAAAGAGGGGTTCGACAGGGTGATACCATTTCACCAAAAACTCTTCAGTGCCACCCTCGATAACATCATGCGACAATTAGAATGGGAAGGAATGGGAGTGAAGATAGATGGTCGGCAACTACACCACCTCCGCTTCGCTGATGACATTGTTCTAATAACACCAAACATTAGCCAAGCGGCACAAATGCTGGCTGACTTCGACCGAGAATGTAGAAAGATAGGTCTACAGCTGAATCTAAAGAAAACCATGTTCATGAAGAATGAACTAGTTCCAGAGGCCCCATTCACTCTCAATGGAACAAACATCTCTGAATGCAGCAGTTATGTGTACCTAGGTCAAGAAATCAACATGATGAACGACCTAAAACCTGAGCTGCTCAGGAGGAAGATAGAGGCATGGAATGCCTTCAAAGGCATTGAAGAAATAGCTGAAAGGACAAAGAACTTCCGGTTCCAGGCACATCTCTTTGAATCCATCGTTCTCTCTGCATTAACATATGCCTCAGAGACTTGGGCCCTATGAAAGCAGGATGAGAATGCTATTTGGGTCTCCCAGAGAGGAATCAAAAGGGTTATGCTTGGAATATCATGCCTCACTCTAGTGAGAGAAGGAATCCGGAGTTCTGACCTCCGTTGCTATTCCAGAATCAGGGATGCTGTCTCGTTTGCCAAGGCATCGAAAATCAGATGGGCTGGACATGTAATGCGATTTGGAGACAACCACTGGACTAGAGCCATTACTTACTGGGTCCCACGGGATATCAAAAGGTCACGTGGTCGCCCACCTACAAGATGGTCAGACTTCCTTGTCAAGACCCTGAAGGAATGGTTTGAGGCTCTTCATATTCCTGAATCAACCAGATGCCATTGGGCTACATTGGCACGTGATAGGGTCCAATGGAAATGTTACTGGCGCCCGCTTGATCAAATCGATGAATAACAGGATTCAAGTGATCAAGTGATCAAGTGAAGTGATAAAGTTGTACATATGTGATACAATATATGTATATACATATAAAGTAGTATTTTTAGGCATTTTTTTATAAAATTTGCAACAGGCAGAGCCAAAAGATAGTACAGAAGTTAAGGTATTTGCCTTGCTCATAGCTGATCTGGTTTAATCCTCATCATCACATATACTCCCCTGAGCACTGTCATAAGTGACTTTTATGTACAAGCCTGGAGTATGTCCTAAGCATGACCAATGGGTCCCAAAACAAAACAAAAAAATACTGTGTAACACTATGACTGTTAGATTCTCACATAATTATTGATACTTATAAATATTTTTAAAAGAAAAATTGATACCAGATACCAAATTTGAATAGATTCTTAGATGATTAAAGTCACTTTATCATTGCCCTGTGAGTATGGGGTCATGATGGAAAACCTAAATATACAGCTACTGCCAAAGAGAAACTGACTTAATTGTTAAAAAATGTTTTTGGTCCAGAATTAATGGTTTCCTATCACTATCACTATCTTCCTGTTCATCATCTATTTGCTAGAGTGGGCACCAGTAATATCTCCATATGTCCTGTCTCATGCTAGGAGAACCCAAAGGCATCCGCTTGCTCCAGGAACATAAAGAGCCTCAAACCATTATATTAGGTCATAGGAATGACTTAATATAAATGTTACTGGTATTTGGCATATCAGATAAGAACGAGCAGCTTGCCAGGCTTGCCGTACGGGTGGCATACTCTTGTAGTCACCTATAAATAAAGCATTTATTGATGAACCACGAGGCCGCTAGCGGCCGGGCAAGATGGGCTGTTATAGACTGGTCTGCTGGGTGGAGGTGTGACAAGAAAGAAGTCCGGATGTGGAAAACGGCGGCCCCCATGGAGTCAGGGGTGGTGGTGGTGGTTTGTCTGGCTTGTTGTGAAGCTCTCCTGGGGTGGCAGGCCAGGATTAGAACCTGCCATGCCTCCCGGGCGCCTCATGAGCGGCGGGCACAGGGAGAGCAAGTAGAAACTCTGCCCCAAGTCTGAGAGTCTCTGGTTCAGCATACCTGGGCTGGATTGAAAAAAAAAAAACTGCTGCAGGGTGGGTGTCGATGATCCTGGCTGTGATAGTCTGGTCTGCTGGGTGGAGTTGTGATGAGAGGGAAGTCCGGATGTGGAAAATGGCGGCCCTCATGGAGTCGGGGGGTCGTCTGGCTTGTTGTGAGGCTCTGCTGGGGTGGCAGGGCAGGGCTAGAACCTGCTATGCCTCACGGATGCCTCATTAGCGGCTGGGCACAGGGAGAGCAAGTAGCAGCTCTGCCCCAAGTCTGAGAGTCTCTGGTTCAGCATACCTGGGCCGGATTGAAATTCAATAGTGGCCTAATATCATTAAATAAAGAGACACAGAGAACTCAAAAAAGATCTCATCACATGTATTTTGTATTCTTCCTCTGAAAGGAAGTTCTTCAAACTATAAGTCCATGTACTTGTTTATTCTGAGAACTCGCTAGAATGACCACCAACTGGGAACTATTTGTCACCATTGTGGCAACATGGAAGATACCATCATTGACGACATTGATGAAGAAGACAACCAACTGGTTTAGCACCTCCATGATTGTGCGAAGAATGCCAAGAGAGGAAAAAGACACAAAAGGATGCCTGCTTCAAAAACTCTCAAGCTCGTTTGCTAATGTAGCAATACACTGGCTCATCTCTTCACATACTACCTGTCTGAATGCAAGGTTCCCTGCCAATGGAAAACCAGCAGGACAGTTCTACTGGTCTTGATGGGAGACATTCACGTCATTGGCAACTATTGCCCCATCTGCCTGTTGTCCGTCATCTACAAGCTGTTCACTCAAGTCATCCTGAACAGGATTGGCAGAACGTTAGATAAAGAACAACCATTGAGCAAGCTGGCTTCTGAAAAGGATTCAGCAAATCGACCATATCCACTTGGTAATCAAGCTCATTGAGTTTTGTAGGGAGTTCAAGATGCCGCTCTATCTCACGTTCATTGATTTAAAGAAAGCCTTTGATTCTGTTGTGACTGAAACAGTCATCAAAGCCCTTGGCAAGCAGAGCATTCAAATCCATTACATCAAGATCCTTCATGAGCTGTATTACAGATTCACCACCAGGATCTCACCATTCTACAAGTAAGTGATAACTGATGTCCAAAGAGGACCCCATTGAGAATTATTCTTGCTGTGGGCTTTTGGTAGATGGCTTTGACTATATTGAGGAAGGTTCCTTCAATTCCCATTTTATGTAGAGTTTTTATCATGACGGGTGTTGGATCTTATCAAATACTTTTTCTGCGTTTATTGATATGATTATATGGTTTTTATTTTTTCCTCTATTGATGTGATGTATTATGTTGATTACCTTGTGGGTGTTGAACCATCCATACGTTACAGGGATAAATTCTACTTAGTCATGATGTGTAATCTTTTTGATGAGTCTTTGGATTCTGTGTTCTAGTATTTTGTTGAAGATCTTAGCATCTATGTTCATCAGGGAGATTGGTCTGTAGATTTCTTTTCTTTTTTTTGTGATGTCTTGTCTCCTTAAGGTATCAGTGTAAAAAGTACCTCCTAGAAGCTATTTGGGAGTGTTTCTGTTTCTTCTATTTCCTGGAAGAGCTTGAAAAGGACTTGCAGTAGGTCTTATTTAAATTTTCAAATAATTCATTGCTGAGCCTATCTTGACCTGGGCTTTTGTGTTTGGGCAGTTTTTTAATTACTGTTTCAATTTCCTCAATGGTGATAGGCTTTTTCAGGTATTGCAGGTCTTCTTCTTTCAGTCGTGGGAGGCTACAGGACTTCAGGAATTTGTCCATTTCTTCCAGGTTCTCTTGTTTCATGACATACAAACTCTCAAAGTAATGTCTGATGATCTTTTCAATTTCTGTGGTTTCTGTTATGATGTTCCCCTTTTCATTTCTGATTCTATGAAAATGATCCCATTCATAATGCAGTCCCTATAAGGATACCCATGACATTCTTCAAATGAACTGACCAAACACTCCTGAAATTTGTATGGAATAGTAACCCCCCACGAATAGCTAAAGCAATCCTCAGGAAAAAGAAGATGGGAGGCATCACCTTTCAAAACTTCAAACTTTACGATAATGCAGTAGTAATTAAAACAGCATGGTATTGGAGTTAAAACAGACCTGTGGACCTGTAGAATAGAGCTGAGTATCCTAACACCCATACTCAAATACAAGATCATTTAATCTTTGATAAATGAGCAAAAAGTATGAAATGGAGCAAGGAAAGCTTATTCAGCAAGTGGTGCTGGGAAAACAGGGCAACTACACGTTAAAAAAACCTTAGACCTCTGTCTAACACCGTTAACAAAAGTCAGATAGAAACGTATTAAAGATCACAACATCAGACCTGAATCCATAAAGTACTTGAATAAAATATAGGAAAAAATCTTCCATGATTGTTGGAGGACATGTTTAGCTAATCTGGGAGTTTTGTTGTTTTGCTCACTCCCAGCTTAATCTTATTTAAGCCAAGGTTCATTCTAATGAGATCTCTCTTCTATGTAAACACTTCTAGAGGGTGTGGCAGTTACAGAAGTCACCTTGATTGAATAACTTCTGACTTATACATCTACTAAGACTTCTATGTTTTCTAGATTGGGCACAGCTCCTCTTTATACCCACTGCACCCAACGTGGGACAGTTAGAATTTACCAGGAGACTACCACCCTGGCTACGCTGAGACTAAAGGAAGACTATAGGAAGGATCATACTAGTTTGCTCTAAGCAGGCAAGTATGACCCTTTCAGTACATGAGAACAAGATACTCAGAATCACCCTGGTGCAGATAATAATAAGAAGGACCTTGTGGGTACCATCTAGATTACATGAAGCTCATGAAGTTAAGATGTATTACTTTATATCAGCCTCCTCTCTCTCCAGTGTTTTACATAAGAGATAATCTCAGGATTAGTCCTTGGTGTAACCTTTGTTTATACCTGCAGTAGGGTGTGGCACTACACTCTGTTTAGGGTTCTTTGTTGGCATGACAACCCCCTGATTGGATTACTTTGGTGTATATAAGGGGCTGACTTGAGGCCCCTTCACCTTTTGCCTTTTGGTTCCTCAGCCTTCAGCTTTTGGCTCCTGCGGCTTTTGGCTTTTGGCTTTGGCCTTTTGCTCTTTGGCCTTTTGCTCCTTCTGGGTAGGACTCAGCTCGGGTGACATCCTCTCTCTTTGGTGGGAGATTTAGGCTCTTTTGTATGGTCTAAGTTCAGACCAGAGCTAGAGTTTGTTCATTATATTGGATTGCTGTGGAAGAGCTTTTGTACTATTAAAAGCCATTTTTGGAACTGCACGGACTCGTGAGTTTTCATCTTTCTCCCGGCGTCCTCGGAGGTAGAAGACAACCTCTGTCCTGACACTGTCGGGGACCCGGCGACGTTCCCGACACATGATCTTCAAAGATGAAACACTACTAACAAAGCAACTGAAAGCAGAGATAAACATATGGTACTCTATGAAACTAAAAGCTTCTGCACTCCAAAAGAAACAGCAACCAAAATACAAAGACAGTCCACAGCATGAGATAGAATGTTCATCTGATAAGGGGTTAATATCCAGAATACATCAGGTAATTGTAGAACCTTACAAGAAGAAAACAGCCAACCCTATCAAAAAATGAGAAGAAATTAATAGAAACTTTGACAAAGAAGAAATTTGAATGGCCAAAAGGCATATGAAAAAATGCTCGTCATCACTAATCACCAAGGGAGATGCAAATCAAAACAACAATGAGATATCATCTCACACCACAGAGACTGGCACTCATCCAATAGAGCAAGAACAAGTGCTGGCGTGGATGTGGGGAGAGAGGGACTCTCATCCATTGTTTGCGGGAATGTCAACTGGTACAGCCTTTTTGGAAAACAATATGAACATTCCTCCCAAAACTAGAAATTGAGCTCCCATTTGACCCAGAAATACCACTCCTGGTAATATACCCTGGGAAGCCAAAAAGGAGAAACACCATCTGCACTTTTATGTTCATAGCAGCACTATTCACAATAGCCAGAGTCGGGGAACAACCAGAGTGCCCGAAACAGACGACTGGATAAAGAAACTTTGGTACAACTACACAATAGAATACTTTGAAGCTGTTAGGAAAAATGAAATTATGAAATTTGCCTATAAGTGGATGGACATGGGAAGGATCATGCTGAGTGAAATTAGCCAGAGGGAAAAGGAAAGATACAGAATGACTACATTAATTTGTGGTATATAATAAAAATAGTATGATACCAATATCCAAAGCCAGACTAAACATGGACCAAGAGGTCTTGCCAGCAGGTGGATTCTGCCACAAGTTGAGTGGGAGTCACAGGTTTAAGACAGAAAAGGGGGGAGGAGGTGGGACCGGAGTGATAGCAAGGGTATTTTTTCCTTGCCGCGGCTGGCCTATGCCAGCCCGGGTTCAATCCCGGTATCCCATATGGTCCCCTGAGCACCGCCAGGAGTAATTCCTGAGTGCAGAGCCAGGAGAAACCCCTGAACATTGCCGGGTGCGACCCAAAAAACAAAACAAAACAAAAGACAGAGAAGGGAACAATGTGCTAACAATTTTTGGAAATGATAATACCAATCTAGAACTAGCACTGAATGTAGGCAAAGGGATATACATAATAACCTCTAAATATATGTATGGCAAGCCACAATGTGTAAGAGAAGAGAGAGAGAGAGAGAGAGAGAGAGACAGAGAGAGAGAGACAGAGAGAGAGGGAGAGGCAAAGTGTTTGCCATAGAAGTAGGCAGGGGAGGGGGGAAGGAATAATCAGGGAACACTGGTTGTGGGAAATGGGCACTGGTGGAGGGATGGTGCCGGGACACTGTATGACTGAAACCCAATTATGAACATTTTTGTAACTGTATATCTAATGGTGGTATAATAAAAATAAATAATATAACCTGAACACTTGTGGCACATTCTTCCCTGGGGCATAAAGTAGTATATAGCTTTTTATTTTTCATAGTTATCTGTGAAAAAATGTTTTTATATTATAAATCATTGACTTTTTGACATAGTTTATATAGTAACCAATATAATCAGCAAATTAATATAATGCTCTTCAAGCTTGTGTTCTTTACTCCCTTGAATATGCATCTCACTTGCGCTTCTCTATTTGTATTTGCTTGCTTTTTCCACTCTGGTGAATTCTGTGTTCTTTCTTGAATACATATTGCCCCCTATCTCTTCACAGAGCCTTCTAAGCAAGTTTGATTGAAATAACAATATCTCGCTTCACTATTTCACCTCCTCCTGAAATTCTTTTCTGTAAGGGAAAGGAGACAAATCCAGAACATCTGTGCTGAGGTTAGGCCTTTCCTTTCCTGCAAGGAGCAATTCCTTGCTCCAGATGGAGTCCACAGTTCCCTGAGAAATCGGTGGTAGGAATTACCCTCAAGTCATGCAGTACAAGTGGACTCCAGGTACAGATTGACAGCTGTCTGGTGGGGCAGGTGGGATGTGTGACCAGGCTATGTAGGTGCTGGTGGCAGATTTTACCAGTCCTGATCCAGGTCAGGAATTTCTTTGAGGGCTGGTGGCCAGTGGGTAGAGTAGAGATGGAAACACTATTTTATTGAATACATCTTTCTTACTCTCCACTTCATTGAGCAATCGACAACCATCATGTTGTAGGCAGAACACGTATGTATGTATGTGGGGAAGTGGTTATGTAGTTTGGGGGAAAATGAAATTGAAGAGCTTGCCTGTTCCCGAAGTAGCACAAAGGCATAAAGACAAGATCCCATTGAAATACAATTCCTGAGCCCTTTGGAGAGGAGAAATTGAGGCACCACCCAGTTACAGAAATACAAGACCCCACCTGAGGCAGAGTGATCCCCTCACAAAAGGAGAAGCTACAGAAGAATCTATGAGATGTGTAAACACCTTCAACAGGGCAAGGCTTTTCCTGAGACTGCCATAGAGACAGGCTAGGGGAGGGGGAAGGAACTGGGGACGTTGTTGGTGGGAAATGGGGACTGGTGGAGGGATGGGTGCTGGAACACTGTATGGCCGAAACCCAAACATGAACAATCTTATAATTGTTTATCTCATGGTGGTATAATAAAATATATTAAAAAATAAAAAACAAAAAAATACCCAGATCAAATTCTATTTTTGATATACAGAGAACTGCAGGAAATAAAAATACAAACATTTGCAGGAATTACATTAAACATCCTTCTACAAACCATTTAGTTCTTGCTCATTCAACCTCACATTCTCCCTTGAACAGGTATGCGCCCTATGTATTTTTTGCTATCTTGTTTGCTTGCTCTTTCAAACTCATGTTCTCTCTTGAACATGTATTCCTTTCCATCTCCCTGCCTCACATCTTTCTAAGTTTTATTCAGTAAAAACTATCTGGCTTCACTTAGAAAAATAAAGAAAATAAAGGAAAAAATAAATAACACATTGTCTATTAAACAGCAAAATGGATACTTTTGACAAAGGTTTAAAATTTGAAAAAAGTTTTTCACAATTTATTTAATATCATTAGTAAGTTCAGAGCACAGTTTCACATTTTCAAAAATGCATTTGCTGAGCTGTAACGTATGTCATTAAAAATGAATCACTGTGGATTACAAAGATATTCACGATTAAGTTTCAGGTTTACAATACTCTAGCATCAGTCCCTTCACCAGTGTTCATTACCCTCCACCAACACGTCCTGTTTCCCTCCCACTTCCAGCCTGCATCTGTGGCAGACACTTTTCCCCTCTAACACAGTGGCAGTGTTTCCTTCCCTAACTGACAAGCCTTCCCTGAGCCCCATCCCAGTGGTAAGCTTCCAGTTCTTCTGCTCTTGTTTCTATTGCCTTTGGGCATTTGATATTCCTCTACAAAGTTTCTTTACACCCCACAGATGAGAGAGATCATTCTGAGTGTTCCTCTCCCTCTGATTTCACTCAACATGATACTCTTTGGCTCCTTCTGGCAGTAGCAAATTGATGACTTCATCTTTCCTTATGGCTGAAAAGTATTTTATTCATTATAGTTTCTTTATCATGCCGCTAGTTCTTAGACACTTGGTACCAGCCAGGTTTTGCCTATTGTGAGTAGTGCTGCAGTGAACTTACAAGTGTATATGTCTTTTGTACATGTGCTTCTTTTTAGGGAACTGGGAGTATATTTCCAAGTATGGAATGGCTAGGTGTTATGGTACCTCAATTCCTACATTTGAGGAATGTCCATATTATCTTTTCAAAAAGCTGGACCAGTCAATACTTCCACTTGATCACTTGAATCCCGTTATTCATCGATTTGCTCGAGCGGGCGCCAGTAACATTTCCATTGGACCCTATCACATGCCAATGTAGCCCAATGGCATCTGGTTGATTCGGGAATATGAAGAGCCTCAAACTGTTCCTTCAGGGTCTTTACAAGGAAGTCTGACCATCTTGTAGGTGGGCGGCCACGTGATCTTTTGACATCCCGTGGGATCCAGTCCGTAATGGCTCTAGTCCAGCGGTTGTCTCCAAATCGCATTACATGTCCAGCCCATCTGATTTTCGATGCCTTGGCAAACGAGACAGCGTCCCTGATTCTTGAATAGCAACGGAGGTCAGAACTCCGGATTCCTTCTCTCACTTGAGTGAGGCGTGATATTCCAAGCATAGCTCTTTCGATTCCTCTCTGGGAGACCGGAATAGCATTCTCATCCTGCTTTCGTAGGGCCCAGGTCTCTGAGGCGTATGCTAATGCAGGGAGAACGGTGGAGTCAAAGAGATGTGCCAGGAGCCAGAGGTTCTTTGTCCTTTTAGCTATTTCTTCGATGCCTTTGAAGGCATACCATGCCGCTTTCTTCCTCCTGCGCAGCTCAGGTTTTAGGTCGTTCATCATGTTGATTTCTCAACCTAGGTACACATAACTGCTGCATTCAGAGATGTTTGTTCCATTGATAGTGAATGGGGCCTCTGGAACTAGTTCATTCTTCATGAACATAGTTTCTTTAGACTCAGGTGTAGACCTATCTTTCCACATTCTCGGTCAAAGTCAGCCAGCATTTGTGTCCGCTTGGCTAATGTTTGGTGTTATTAGAACAATGTCATCAGCGAAGCGGAGGGTGGTGTAGTTGCCGACCATCTATCTTCACTCCCATTCCTTCCCATTCTAATTGTCGCATGATGTTATCGAGGGTGGCACTGAAGAGTTTTTGGTGAAATGGTATCACCCTGTCGAGCCCCTCTTTTCACATTAATGATCACTTCTTTGTAGAATGGTGAGATCCTGGTGGTGAATCCGTAATACAGCTCACGAAGGATCTTGATGTATTGGGTTTGAACACCCTGTTTGGCTAGGGCTTCGATGACTGCTTCAGTCTCCACAGAATCAAAGGCTTTCTGTTAGTCAATGAACGTGAGACAGAGTGGCATCTTGTACTCCCTACAAACCTCAATGAGCTTGGTTACTGTGTGGATATAGTCGATTGTGCTGAATCCTTTCCGGAAGCCTGCTTGCTCACATGGTTGTCCTTCATCTAGTGTTCTGCTAATCCTGTTCAGGATGACTCGTGTAAACAGCTTGTAGATGACAGACAACAGGCAGATGGGGCGATAGTTGCCGATGTCGTGAATGTCTCCCTTCTTGAACAGTAGAACTGTCCTGCTGGTTTTCCATTGGGAGGGCACCTTGCATTCGGACAGGTAGCGTGTGAAGAGCCGAGCTAGTGTATTGATGAGTACCGATGGCAGATTCTTCAGGTGTTCGGGTCTGACTTTGTGGGCCTGGTGCTGTTCCCTTCTTTACCGATGAGATGGCATGTCGGATTTCAGAAGGGAGAACATTGGGAATGACATATCCATCCTGTGGAATTTGGTATGTGGGCAGGTGGATGTGGCTATCAAAGAGATTTGAGTAGAAGTTCTGGATAATCTTCTCCATTGCCTTTCTGGAAGATGTGATAGATCCATCAGGGCGTTGGAGGGCAGTCATCTTGGTCTTATAGTTGGCAAAGGACAGGCGGGCGGTGCGAATGCTTTTCCCGGCTTCTGCTGCATCTTCCAGTATTTCTGCTCTTCTGTCTTTGAGGTCTTCTTTTATCGTTTCTCTGCACCGTTTAGGAAGCTTGGATGTTAGCATTTGGTCTCCTGAGGCTCGTGCCTTGCCATGTTGGCGAATGAGCTCGAGAGTTTCTGAAGACAGGCGTCCTTTTGTGTCTTTCTCTCTCTCGGCATTCTTCGCACAATCATGGAGGTGCTGAACCAGTCGGTTGTATTCTTCATCGATGTCGTCAATGATGGTATCTTCCCATGTTGCTGCAATGGTGCCAAAGAGTTCCCAGTTGGTGGAAGAGTAGTGCTGGATTGAGCCCTACTCTTAATCCCTGAAATATCTCTTTGGCTCCTAAACTCTTTTCTTTTGGGATTAAATGAAATACTATTATAAACCCATAGTATATTGCTTATATATAATAAACAGTCATAAAATTTAAGTATATTATTAAAGAGATAATTTGAACATCCTCATATACTTACACTGTATGATTAAATTATTATTATTATTATTGTTATTATATTGGGGGTCACACCCAGTGATGCACAGGTGTTACTCCTGGCTCTGCACTTAGTAATTCCTCTTGGTGGTGCTCGGGATAGCATATGGGATTCCAAGGATCAAACCCAGATTAGTCAAGTGTAAGGCAAACACCCTACCCGTCATACTACTGCACTGGACCCTATATGACTGAATATTTAAAATTCTTGTCACATTACTGTTTCTAAAAAAATAAATTAATCAATTTTTAATAACAGTACCGATGTCATTGTTTTTAGATAATTAATTTGAGCTAATATCACTACTAAGTGCATTTTTCCATATTTCTCTTCAAAATAACATGAAAAAATATTAACTCATGCTTAAGATGAATTTGGATAGGAATCCTTTTATACAAGTCAGAAAGATTTTCTTTGAGACAGATTAGGAAGTCAGATATTCTGAGTACTATGTGAAAAGCTGTTTCAAAGTTCACTGGAGCAATAGGAGCTCCTAAGTTATAAAGTCATTTGATTAAAAAAGCATAAAAATAACTACAAAATACTATCACTAGGTAACTTATATAACTATTTCAGAAGGACAAATTTGTCAAGATACAGTTTTACAAGCTTTATCTTTTGGGGGGCTGAATCATTCAGAAAGTAACAAGTTCTAATTTAAGATGGAAAACCACACCTGAATTTCAATTACATTTGATTTACATGTCTTAACTTTCCATGACTGAATTTTGACATTTGAATGGGAGAAAACCTGAAAGGTACATTGAAATATACAAGGGAAGTTAGTAAGACATACACAATTAAAATTTCATATCCCACCTCTTTTAATGAGAGAGTTTTATGTCATTTTTCAAAAGTCATTTTAAAGTGCAAAGTTTACCAAGAAATTGTAAACAACACTGGCAAATGGACCTCATTCTCAGAGTCAAAATTCAGCAGAAAAAGACAAACTTCTGCAGCTTCATTTCTTCTAGTTCCTAGATAGGTCCTCAAGGAAGGGGGATCATTTTGATGGGGTAAATGCAAATATGTGCTGTATGATGGGAAAATAGAATTGATACAAAAAAGGAGTCAACTGAAGAACTGAGAACAGACCACGACACAACACAATGTCAGGAGTACACTGTGAATTCAGGATTACTAAGCCAACAGGAGTAGTGGGGCCAGGCTTGGTGGTCAGCCATCCTAATCAAGCATGCAAATTAAAACAAATTATAACGCTTTGTTCAGGGTTGGAGAGACAGTACAGGGTTAAGGCACTTTCCTTGTACATGGCTTAGATTAAAATGTTCTATTTCAGTGTCATGTGCGGGCCCCCAACCACCCAATATCTGCTAGTAGTGATCCCAAGTATTGCACCTGAATAGTCAGTACATATGGGTGTATTCACCACTCCCTGTCCCAGCAAATTTGAAACAAACAAACAAATCTGTGTCCAGGACAAAGGTTCTTTTAAATCTAATTCATGATCCTGTAGATTGGTGACTCTTTCCTAAGCTGAGAGAAAATAAAGTATACTGTAAAGCAGAACTATTATTATTAAGAAATATGTAACTGTTAGAACACTGAGGGAAAATGTTTCTGATTTTAGGTTCTTAAGAGTGATGTTTTAATGTTGAGATTCATATCAGGTTGGGGACATAAGTACTAGGACCTGAATTCTCTAGCATAAAAATTTTGTTTAGGAGCTCTTCTGATAAGTCTGAGAGCTGGGGAGATGGCGGTGGATTAGAAACCAACAGAATCTTTCCCAGGGTTTGGATGTGGTTCAGTACTAAAGCTCATGCCTTAAATCTGTGAGCTCTGGGTTCTATCGCAGGCTCCATTAGTTATCTAAGCTGGCTGGTCACATTTTACCAGCAATGTTTCCAGGTTCCCGGAGCATTGTTTTGGAAGGATCCATAAAGACAAATAAGAAAGAAGATAAAAAGAAAAGTATAAAGCAGAGAAAAAATAAATTTTAGGAAAAGTACACACAAAAAGAGATAAATATCTGTCCTAATTTATTCTTCTACCAAGTGGGTCTTTTGTGAGAGAATGCGACTATCTCTTTAGTCCCTACAAAATTTTGCTTTAAGGTAAATCCAACAGTGAGTTCAATGAGGCCGTGTACATAATTCTCAAAGTGCCCCATGTCAGTGGACATTAAATAACCTCTATAACATAATGCCTCTTATCTACTGTTTTCCCAAAAGTACTTGTTTCTTTTTAATATACTCCATAATCTTTTATGTTTATTTCTATTCTCTGACTCTCATCTCCACATTCTAAATATAATTACTATGAAGGTAGAAATCATTGTAGCTCAAGTGTTCTGAGAGTTCTTGGCACATAGGAGGTAGTCAATGAATACTGGAACAGATTAAACAGAGTTTTAAACCAGAGACAGGTGAGATTAAGATTTTAAGGACGGGGGAAAAAATCCCAAGAGACTGATTGTCAGGCTCATTTATAAGTTAATGAGAAAGGTCACAAAACGCTCTCCTAGGCATTCATAAACCCAGAATCAGAGGAAGTTAGCCTGAAGGCAGGGCAATGCAGCTGACTGGTGGATTCATAGTTCTATTTAAAAAATTATTTTAGGATAGAGATGGAAAGAACTTGAGGTTTATCACTTTCTTTCAATGTAAATCATCATAATGTACCGAAGGCCCCTGATTCCTCCTGAATAAAAACTGGTATCATAAATCTCTGACAAATCTAGGTTGCAAATAATTTAAAATTTCGCGTAATTTTTCTGGCTCACAAGTGATAATTTAGAATTACTAAAGTGAAGTAAAATACTTTTATTTAGAGAAATTTACTTAGATAAGTAGGAGGGGGGGAGAGAGAAAGCGAGAAAGACAGAGACAGAGACACAGAGACAGAGACAGAGACAGAGGCAGATATTGAAGAGAGAACACAGACTTCTCCAGAGAGAGCAAGTCTCTATTTCTTGTGAGGCTCTCCTGCAATATGTTTGTATGCGTGCTGGTGGTCCTTGGGGGCCACTGTCAGCAACACTCAGCCAAGTCCTAGAGACCTGACAGTTCAGTTTGCCTGCTGAGCTCCGGCAGCTAGGATGCTGGGGACTGAACTCTGTCTCATACTTACAAGGCATATGCTCCATTCTTTTATTTATTTATTTATTTATTTATTTTTACCAGGGGAGAGCGTGAACGCAGCTCTCAGTGTGGTAGCCCCCACTAGCACAAATTATGCAATCGAGTTTCCCACATTTAAGGAAATCGCAGGGGGTCCAGCACATCCGGAGTGCAATGGATAAGACTCGCCCTGGGGAAACCACCTTCGTGATCATGGTATCTCCCCTGCCAGGTAAGTATACATGCTCCATTCTTTTGAGCCTCTCCTCCCCTCCAATCTCCTCCCCTTTAAACTCTTTCCCCAGATGAACTTTATTTTTCTTTTTCCTTTCTGGTGGTGAGACTCAGTGAGGCTCAGGGTTACTCCAGCCTCCTGGCCTAGGGGATGCTTAAGCACTGCACAAAGGCCAGGGCTGTTCGGGGGATTAAAGTCAGGGATTTCACAGGCAAAGTATTCGCTCCACCCTCAAGTCATCTCCCTGGCACCTATTAATGAGTAACAGAAAGAAGAGTGGAGGTATGATTTACTCCAGAACTTATGGTTTGTTAGTTGCAAAATTTGGTAAATTGACGATTACTACATACATTGCACATTTCATTTTAACTTAAAACACATGAATCACATTTCCGAAGGAGAATCAAGGTCTTGGAGTTAATGCCTGATTAGTGATACTATTTTCTTCCTTTCTAAGCCACAAATACGCATTTCATTATTGACAGATTCCAGTTTCATTTATAAAGGTTTAGAAAAAACCTTAAAGATATTTGTGAAGAATTCTGAGTAGAACCTTATTCTGATTTATATTTTAAATGTAAAGTTTTATACTCTAATTCATATTTACATAATTAGATTTTATGATTCTATAATTATATTCTGAAGTAATTTCCTGGGTTATTTTATATTCCAGGAATGCAAACATTTTATCTTTAATCTTTCTGGAGTTAAATGCTTTCAATAGCTTAGAGTTGTCTCATTCAAATGAAAACTGGGAAAATATTTATTAAGACTTTCCAAAGAATTCGATTAATTTTTTAATAATTTTTTAAATTTCAATTATTTTTTTAAATTTTTAATAAAAATTGTTCTTCAATTTCATCTTATATTCAAAATATCACTATTTAATTAAAACATATAACTACTGATTAAAACATATTTGAACAAATACAATTAATTAAAGAGAAGCAACAACACAGCTGGTGGAAATAAAAAGCAGAGTTCTCTAAAGTGATGGGTTCACCATTCTTATACATATGGATGAACCAGTGAAAATGGGAAAAATATTCGGACCTGCTAAGGCATAAGTATAAATATATTGCACTAAAATATGTGTCAATATTTATAAAAATACTGCTAGTGATACAGGCACAACCTATTTTATCCAGTAAAAACTTTTATAATAGTGGGGCATTTGTTTAGGTCAACACCTTTCCTCATGCTCACTGTTCACACCTTAAACAAAATTCACAGTGTTTTACAGAGAGAATAGTGAACCCCGGTGTTTATTTTTTTGCAAATAATATGTTCTCCAATTCTTTTTTTTATCAGTTTGCCAATTTGAGGGACACCCCAGACGGTGCTCTGGGCATACTACTTGCCTGTGTTCAGGTTTCATTCCTCGTAGGCTTGGAGGGACTATAGAGATTGACACTGGTTCAAGCTCATGCAAGGCAAGCACACATCTGATATACTATTGCTCTGGCCTCAGAAATACTCCAATTCTTAGTACTGACATGTCTACAGATTCAACCCAATTTTGACATCTCAACTGCTCAGGAATTAGCACAGACCCTCCACATTGAGAGTTCAGATACCGAAGTCTGCCCTCACATCAGACACCTCACCTAAATCCCAGGTTCCCAGGCTACCAACACTTTTGTCTAAATAGCTTATACATTTGGGGTCTTCCCTCTTCTCTATTACAGCTTCAGTATGCTCTACAAAAATTCATGAAGCTCGGGAAACTGGTAAGAATATAGCTATCAGTTTATTATAGAGAATATGACTCACAAATATTGAAATGAAAGACACATACAGATAAGACAGAGGGGTTAGATCGTAGTTCCAGACCACCTACCTGGTGTCACTTTTAATACACTAAAGTGCTCATCAATCCAGAAGCTCTCTTAGTAATTTCAGGATCCTTAACTGCAGACTCATTAAATACTCATATACATTAGATCATTGATAAATGAACTCAATCTCCAATCCTTCTCCATTTCTGGACATTGAGTACTGAGATTAAAAGTTCTAAAAATTGAAAATATAGGGGTCTGGAGCAATAATAGTGTGGCTATAACTATTGTTGCATGCAGCAGACCCAGGTTTGATCCCTCAGGCCCTATACTCCTGTCTCCCACTAAGAGTGATCCTTGAATGCAAAGCCAGGAGTAAGCCCTGAGCACAGCTGGCTGTGGCCAAAGCCAGGAGTAAGCCTTGACTACAGTTGACTGTGGCCCCAAGACAAACCAAACAAAGCAAACAGAAAACTAAAAAATCTTCTTAATCTCAAAAAGAAACAATGACCAAGATTCAAAAGACAGTCCACAGTATGGGAAAGAATATTTGCCCAATACCTATCTGATAAGGGGTTAATATCCAGCATATATCAGACACTGGTAGAACTTTACAAGAATAAAACAGCCAATCCCATCAAAAAATGGGGAGAAGAAATGAACAGAAACTTTGACAAAGAAGAAATTCGAATGGCCAAAAGGCATATGAAAAAGTGCTGATCATAATTAATCATCAGGGAGATGCAAATCAAAACAACAATGAGATATCACCTTACACCACAGAGACTGGCACATATCCAAAGAACAAGAACAACAAGTGCTGGCATGATGCAGGGAGAGGGACTCTCATCCATTGTTGGTGGGAATGTCGACTGGTATAGCCTTTTGGGTAAACAATATGGATGTTCCTTCAAAACTAGATATTGAGCTCCCAATTTGATCTAGCAATACCACTCCTGGGCATATATACCCTGGGAGACCCAAAACACACAACAGAAAGACCATAAACACTTCTATGTTCATAGCAGCATTATTCACAATAGCCAGAATTTGGAAACAAGCAGAATGCCTGAGAACAGATGACTGGATAAAGAAACTGTAGTACATCTACACAATTGAATACTATGCAGCTGTTAGGAAAAAGCGAAGTTATGAAATTTGCCTATAAATGGATGGTCATGGAGAGGATCATGCTGAGTGAAATTAGCCAGAGGAAAAGGACAGATATAGAATGACAGCATTTATTTGTGGGATATACAAAAAATAGTATGATACCATTATCCAAGGCAGGCAAAACATGGATCTGGAGGTCTTGTCTACTATAGAATCTACTGCAATTGTGTGGGAGTCAGAGGTTAGGTAAGACAGAGAAAAGAAGTGTACTAATAATTGTTGGAAATGATAATACCAGTCTAAAACTGAGCATTGAATGTAGGCAAAGGAATATACATGATAACTCTAAATGTATGTATTGCAAGCTACAATGTGTAAGAGAAGGGAGATAGAGATAGAGAGAGAGGAGGCAAAGTATCTGTCATAGAGGCAAGGTGGGAGTGGGGGGGAGGGAATCAGGGGACATTGGTGATGCGGAATGGGCACTAGTGGAGGGATGGGTGCTGGAATACCATATGACTGAAACCCAAACATAAACATCGTTGTAACTGTATATCTCACGGTGGTATAACAAAAAATGTAAAAAAAATTAAAAGAAATACAAAAGAAAAAAATTACCCAGAAAAAAAAGTTCTAACCCAATGTAAAGCAAAACAATAAATTCCATACATGCTTGGAATTTTTACACCCTTCGAATACAATTAGTTGTTTCACTAGTAGACAATTAGTTGTTTCACTAGTAGACTAGTAGACACACTCTTTCAGAAATGAAAAAAAATTAAGACCTTTGTGTCTGAGATACAAGGATAGAGGATGTGGATAGTGATAAAGGACAAACACCAAATACATTTATTTCTCGTCCCACAGTGATCATGATGCTTTATTTCACAGCTTTTCTTTTTGTAGTGTGAATGTGTTGGGGGAGGTTTCTTTTATTTGCTTTTTGTATTTTTCTCCTGACACACAAAGAAAAATCTCAAATTTTTAAAATAAAGGGTTATCCAAAGGAAAAATACAAACATTTAAGGTACTACTTACTAATAAAAATATGATAGCTCTGGACATTTCAGCTAAAATGAAACAATTATGGCACTGTATAATAATTCAAATGAAACATTTTAATTACCTAAAGATTGGGTTACAGGGAGCCGGAGCGATAGTCCAGCGGGTAGGGCATTTGCCTTGCAGCGGCCGGCCTGTGCTGGCCTGGGTTCAATCCCTGGCATCCCATATGGTCCCCGAGCACCCCAGGAATAATTCCTGAGTGCAGAGCCAGGAGTAGCCCCCTGAGCATTGCCGGGTGTGACCCAGAGGAGCAAAAAAAAAAAAGATTGGGCTACAGAAAATCATTATGTAGGTCCAGATTTGGCGCATACATATTATAGCTAATTGTATCACTTGTGTCACTTGTCTTCCCATTGCCCATCAATTTGCTCGATCGCGTGCCAGTAATGTCTTCATTTATTGGGAATGAGGTTCATTAATGTTACTGTTATTGGCATAGTGAATACACCACGGGTAGCTTGACAGGCTCTGCTGTGGTTCTGGTTCATTCTGAGGGGGAGCCTAGTTTTTTCTATGTCAGATCATTAACCATCCAGGGTCCACAGGGCAGAGTCCTGGGTGTAGATAAGACTGTCTCCTGTTTGCCACCTGCCAGCGCAGCCGTGTACCGCAGCTACACCTACAATCATCTCGGGGGATATAAGGCTAATTGTACAAATGGCTTATTTTCCTTGGGTCTGAATGTTCTCAATTGTAACAGACAGGGAAAAAATGTCCTTTCTTATCATGCAGTAACTTTCTGAAGTTTCAATAAGATTATGCACTAAATTTGTTATTTAAAAAAGTCATGTAATAATAAGATGTGCTTAAGTAATATAAACTAGACCAACTCCGAATAACAAAGCATATCAATTAAAAGTACATATAGATCAACTATAATTGTTATAGTGGATTCTTGGAAGGATGGTTCAGAATATGCAGGGGGTGGAGTAGGGGGATGACATTGTCCTTTTTGGGGTAGAGAGGTTGGTTCAGAATGTGCAGAGGCGGGGTAGGGGGTAAAGTTAACCTTTTAGCCCACATTTGTATCTCTCTACCTTCTCTTTACCTTCCCTTCCCTTCCTCTCCTCTCCCATGCAACAAAACTTTTGACATTTTGAGCAGCTTCAACTACTAACTGACCATCTTCCAATGTAAATCTCCTTAGAGAATCTTTTCAGTTTATATCAGGTATATTCCAGTAAAGCAATGAGTTCGTGTGATAAAATTTGTAGTGTCAACTATTGGCACATCTCATAAAACAGAGCCCCAAAACTTGGGCCTGAGTGAATGTCCAGTGGGTAGGGCACTTGTCTTGCAAGCGGCCTACCCAGGTTTGATCCCCAGTACCGCATATGACATATACTTGTCGGCAGAGCCTGGCAAGCTACCTGTGTCATATTTGATATGCCAAAAATATTCAGCAACAATTACAGACTTCATTCCCATGACCTGAAGGAATGGTTTGAGGCTCTTCATGTTCTTGGGGTGAGCAAATGCCCTTGAGCTACCACGAGCACTGCGACAGGACTTATGGAGATGTTACTGGTACCCACTTGAGCAAATCAATGAACAACAGGAAGACAAATGGTCACTGTCACTGTCTTCCCGTTCATCATCGATTTGCTTGAGCGGGCACCAGTAATATCTCCATACACCCTGTCTCATGCAAGCAGAGCCCAAGGGCACCTGCTTGCTCCAGGAACATAAAGAGCCTCAAACCATTCCATCAGGTCATGGGAATGAGGTCTATAATTGTTACTGGTATCTGGCATATCAAATATGACACGGATAGCTTGCCAGGCTCTGCAGAGACAAATGGTAAAAGTGATAATTGTTATTTCATCCTGTAATAAGAGACTGAATAGTAAGAGCTACATAGTTCTGCCTGAACTTCCAGCTATCAGTTTGAGAAGGCTGTGTTACAGGAGTAGAGGAGAAATTGCAAAGTATATTGGAAAAATCCCTCATCTTCAATCCACTTTGAGTGTCATGATATAATCCAGAAAAATTTCCTTGCATAAAGGTTGGAGGATATAGTCTATCAACACTTTCCAATAATATATTTATGGATATCTCAAATTTCCCTTATGTTTCAGCAAGATTGTAAAATTAATTTTCCTACAAAGTAGCTAGTCGAGTAAATAACACTGCAAACTTCTGTTACTATACTTTTCTTTTTTATCCTTCCTAGTATTGGTGGCTTTCTTTTGAGTCCCTTTGAGTCTCTGTAAGTTAGCTATACAAGCTTCCTTTTATAAGGCTTCAATTAAGTCTTACTATTTCCATTATAATATTTTCTTCATAAAGAAGTATTTTTAAAAAGTAGAGTGAATCAGTAGTTCAATGATAAAATCAGAGATAAGGTAATACATATCATGATGAAACATTTTCTCTTGTAGACAAAAGTTATCAGTTGACACTAAAACAAAAATAATATTAGCTGTCCACAGAATCTGAAAACACTTTATTAGAATATATAACAGAAACACATGAGCTGCATTAGAGCCATTCAGTTGGTTCCCTTAAGAACAGTAATAGTGAGGATGACTCACTCTTTCAGCTTTGAGCCAAGTACTGAGTCAGAAGTTTAAGCTCCCAACACTGGCTCAGCTCATACACTGTAATGCAGTGGTTCTCAAGTTTTAAAAACTGCCTCTTGGTGGGTAGGAAAAAAGCTCTCACCACTCATCTATTTCATGTTTCCCTTTCCAATGAAAGATACTGGTGATAGAAATATACCAAACATAAGATGTGACACTGTACTAGTTTATAATATCACAATGTTATACAGATAACATTTTTTCGGGTCAGGAAAATAAACATTTTTGTTACTGGTTTTGGCATATCAAACACGCATTGGACAGCTTACCTGGCTCTGCCATGCGGGCGCTATACTCTCATTACTACATTAACCCATTGGGCTACATTGGCACATGATAGGGTCCAATGGAAAAGTTACTGGCGCCTGCTCGAGCAAATCGATGAATAACGGGATTCAAGTGGTCAAGTGATACGGTTAACATATCTTAACATATAATTTTTGAAATTCTGTATCACATAACTCTGCCATATCCTATGTGATTTCTGAAGGAAGTTTGGGCATTATATATATATACATTTGTGATATATTATTACATATATACATATTACATACATATTATTACATATATAAACATTTGTATATATATATGTAATATGTATTACATATATATACAAATGTTTATATATGTTTATATATATAAACATTTGTGGCAGTAGTGCAAACTACTGCCACAAACATATATATATGTATGGTTTATATATGCATATATACATATATATTTATAGTATGTATATATATGTATACATATATATATATAGTTTACTACTGCCAAGAAACATATATATATATATATATATATATATATATGTTTGCAGCAGTAGTTTGCATGAATGACCCATTTTCACATCATAATATACATCATTTGAATGCCTAACAAACTGAATAGGACGATTACACTTGAGGAGATGTGGTACACTGCCAGCAATTTCTATCTTCATTGTCTATGCACCAACATCCACATACAAAGAAGATGAAATTGAGAAATTCTACATGGAATTGGAGAAGTTCTATAAAAATGATCAAACTTCTACAAGATCATAGTCGGTGATTTTAATGCCAAGATAGGACCGAGAAGATTGGCTGAAGAACTCCACATCGGACCCATGGCCTAGAATGGAATGAACAGGGTAAGAGACTATCTGAGTTCATCATGTCCACCAAGACTATTCATGGGAACTCACAGTTTCAGAAGGCTGAAGCGAACGTTGGACATGGGAATCTCCTGGCGGACAGTTCCACAATGAAATTGACCACATCATCTTCAATCGACGGTTTTGTCTGACCCATGTTGCTGTCGTCCCCAAATTCCAAACAGGATAGGACCACCATCTCCTTCGTGCAAAATTCTACTTCCATAGCGGGGAGAAAAAGCTGCAAAAGTTTAAGAAGAGAACTCCCAGAACAACCACCAACTGGGAACTCTTTGGCACCATTGCAGCAACATGGGAAGATACCATCATTGACGACATCGATAAAGAATACAACCGACTGGTTCAGCACCTCCATGATTGTGCGAAGAATGCAGAGAGAGAGAAAGACACAAAAGGACGCTTGTCTTCAGAAACTCTTGAGCTCATTCACCAACGTGGCAAGGCACAAGCCTCAGGAGACCAAATGCTAACGTCCAAACTTGCTAAACAGTGCAGAGAAAAGATAAAAGAAAACCTCAGACAGAAGAGCAGAAATACTGGAAGATGCAGCAGAGGCCGGGAAAAGCATTCACACCGCCCACCTGTCCTTCGCCAACTATAAGACCAAGATGACTGCCCTCCGACACCCTGATGGATCTATCACATCTTCCAGAAAGACAATGGAGAAGATTATCCAGGACTTCTACTCAAATCTCTTTGATAGCCATATCCACCTGCCCACATACCAAATTCCACAGGACGGATGTCATTCCCAATGTTCTCCCTTCTGAAATCCGACATGCCATCTCGTCGGTAAAGAAGGGAACAGCACCAGGCCCAGACAAAGTCAGACCCGAACACCTGAAGAATCTGCCATCAGTACTCATCAATACACTAGCTCGGCTCTTTACATGCTACCTGTCCGAATGCAAGGTGCCCTCCCAATGGAAAACCAGCAAGACAGTTCTACTGTTCAAGAAGGGAAGACATTCACGACATCGGCAACTACTGCCCCATCTGCCTGTTGTCCGTTATCTACAAGCTGTTTACACGAGTCATACTGAACAGGATTAGCAGAACACTAGATGAAGGACAACCATGGTAGCAAGCAGGTTTCCGGAAAGGATTCAGCACAATCGACCATATCCACATAGTAACCAAGCTCATTGAGGTTTGTAGGGAGTACAAGATGCCGCTCTGTCTCACGTTCATTGACTAACAGAAAGTCTTTGATTCTGTGGAGACTGAAGCAGTCATCGAAGCCCTAGCCAAACAGGGTGTTCAAACCCAATACAGCAAGATCCTTCGTGAGCTGTAATATGGATTCACCACCAGGATCTCACCATTCTACAAAGATATGATCATTGATGTCAAAAGAGGGGTTAGACAGGGTGATACCATTTCACCAAAACTCTTCAGTGCCACCCTCGAGAACATCATGAGACAATTAGAATGGGAAGGAATGGGAGTGAAGATAGATGGTTGGCAACTACACCACCTCCGCTTCGCTGATGACATTGTTCAATAACACCAAACATTAGCCAAGCGGCACAAATGCTGGCTGACTTTGACTGAGAATGTGGAAAGATTGGTCTACAGCTGAATCTGAAGAAAACTATGTTCATGAGAAATTAACTAGTTCCTGAGGCCCCATTCACTCTCAATGGAACAAACATCTCTGAATGCAGCAGTTATGTATACCTAGGTCGAGAAGTCAACATGATGAACGACCTAAAACATGAGCTGCGCAGGAGGAAGAGAGCAGCACGGAATGCCTTCAAAGGCATCGAAGAAATAGCTAAAAGGACAAAGAACCTCTGGCTCCGGGTACATCTCTTCGACTCCACCATTCTCCCTGCATTAACATACGCCTCAGAGCCCTGGGCCCTACTGAACGCAGGATGAGAATACTATTCGGGTCTCCCAGAGAGGCATCGAAAGAGCTATGCTTGGAATATCACGTCTCACTCAGGTGAGTGAAGGAATCCGGAGTTCTGACCTCCATCGCTATTCCAGAATCAGGGACGCTGTCTCGTTTGCCAAGGCATCGAAAATCAGGGGCCGGAGCGATAGCCCAGCGGGTAGGGCATTTGCCTTACACGCGGCCGCCCATGCCGGCCAGGGTTCGATCCCCGGCATCCCATATGGTCCCCGAGCACTGCCAGGAGTAACTCCTGAGTGCAGAGCCAGGAGAAACCCCTGAGCATTGCTGGGTGTGGCCCCAAAAGAAAAAAAAAATAAAGCTTGACTGACCTATAAAAAAAAAAAAAGAAAATCAGATGGGCTGGACATGTAATGCGATTTGGAGACAACCGCTGGACTAGAGCCGTTACCGACTGGATTCCACGGGATGTCAAAAGATCACGTGGCCGCCCACCTACAAGCTGGTCAGACTTCCTTGTTAAGACCCTGAAGGAACGGTTTGAGGCTCTTTATATTCCTCAATCAACCAGATGCCATTGGGCTACATTGGCACGTGATAGGGTCCAATGGAAATATTACTGGCGCCCACTCGAGCAAATCGATGAATAACGGGATTCAAGTGATTAAGTGATCAAGTGAACATACATCATGTCTTAAATATAATTATTTCAAGTTATAGGTTCAAAACAATTTAAAGTAGCAATCACTGAACACTGCAGGATTCATTAAATACTTCACAAATTAATTATGAATTCCAACTAACAACAATATCCAATAAGAATTGGAGGCGACTGAAAACTTTCACCAACCACACTGCTGGGGAGCTGGCAATGTAACGTCTCTGAAAACTGAGTAAACTAATGTTCTATGTGCATTTGCAGAGGACTTGTGACTATTCTGCCCTGTGGTCAAGTTTTTTGGTCATGTGGTTAACAAAGTCTTATAATCATCAAGTTTAGTATATGAGCGCCAAGGACTGGGAGAGATGGTACAAAGGTTAAAGTGCTGTCCTAACTCCTAACTTGTGGCTGTGACACTGGTCAAAACCCAGCATTACATATGGTTCTCCTGCACTGCCAGGCATGGCACCTGCTCAACCCAGGTGGAGCTCATAGACACTACCAGGCATGGCTCACAAAACAAAGTGAAAAACAGCAGATGAATGACAAGTTTAAACAACTATTAAGAACCACTCACTATTAGCCTTAAGAGTGTGTTTTCTTAGGAATATGGCCATCTGAAGGAGTGGAGATATGGGCATTGGTGACTTTCCTAGACTATTACTTATCATATACCCTTAGCAGTAAATATAAATCACATCATTCATTCATTGTCATCATCCAACCACAGCAACAAAAACACCAAGGCCACATGCTTCACGGTAAATATGGATGGTGCTGAATTCATTTTTACTACATACTGCTTTTCATCAGAACAGAAGAAAGTCAGAGCAGGGGCCAACTTATGTCCTACCAAGAGAGCCTACGTTTTAACATTGCCAGAGGAATTTAAAAGTCCACACCCTTAGAGGCTTACAAGTTTTTTAGCTTTGCATGGTAGGAAAGAAATAGTCTGGCCTCCTTTATTTATTCAATGATCCCAGAAGACCTTTTTATTTCTTTATACTTCTTTTTCAATTTTATGAAGGGACAACAATGCCTGCTTTAATTACTTTATACTTTTTTATGTGTAAATTTTACCTTTGTAAATTTCATCTCATGATGCAAAATGATACTGTTAATTTTGCTATTTGTTAGACCCTAGAGGTTGTCTTAGATTATATGTTCAATTCTCAAATGTGATAGTTAAGCCTCAACAAACACTCCCAGGCAATGAATGCAATGGATCTTATTAAAGGCAAACAGGGGTGGGAATGGATATAGGATTAAAATTCACAAGAGGCCACTGCAATTACCAGAATGTAAACAGCTGACTAACTCTGTTTTTGTGGAATTGTGGATAGGTGTGTCTTGTTGCCTGTGTAGATTTTCAGAATCCCTTCATTATTTTTAAATAGGAAGTGCCTAATGTCTTCCCTTGATCTTTATTTTTAGTGAAACCATACATTTTCTGCAGTCAGTTGAGTACAATTAAGCAAAGTTTTGTTAAACAAATTAAATGCAGCCACAGTGTAAATTTAGAAAATTATTAGTATATATTTGAAATCTTTAAAATATTTACATTCTTCATTTCCATGTTAATTACTCTAAGAAATCATTGTCAACTTTGTCTTCTACAATCTTAAAAAAAAAACCTCAAACAGAAACACTTTCCCTGAGTGTAATTTTCAAGAATTTTTTCCCTTTCTGACCTAACTTTATTTTCCCTTTTATAAAGTTTCTCTTTCTATACTCTTAAACTTTTCTGGCGAACACTGTCTTTCGCCTTGCCAACTCTACTAAATGGTCTTAGAATAAACAATTTGGTATTCAAATTCCAGATACCCAGTTTAATAAAAAAATATTAAGTAGAAGATGAAAATGCTTTTTGTTACAATCTTAGTTTGAAATCCTTTATGAGAACTTTTCATTCAAGTTTAATTTAAATATAAGACTAAACAGAAGAATATAACTTCAATATCCTGGGAACTTAATAAAATTCAACAGGGCCAAGGAAAGTAAAAGAGGTCTGTGGTGGAGCTGGAGCAATAGTACATTGGGTAAGGTGCTGGCCTTTCACACTGGCAACCTGGGTTCGATCCTGGGCCTCCATATGATCCCCTGAACACAACTAGGGGTAAGGCTTTAGCAAAGAGGCAGGAGTAAGCCCAAGAACCACTGGGTGTGACCCCACCCCCGCCAAAAAAAAGAGTGTGGGGGGGAAGGGGAAGAATAAAGAGAAAACCATAACAGTGTGAGCTGGTGGGCAGTGGGAGAGTGTATTTTTCTTTTTTAGGTGATAATTTGAAAAATCCTTAATAGATTCTACCACATATATGTGAATGGCAGAGGGAAGGTAAGGGAGAGAAGGGACCAGTTTGACAATAATAGTTCAATATAGTAATGTTAGATTAGAAGTGAGTATTCAAAGTAGGCTAATCATAATCCTTCAGTGTCTGTATTGCAAACCAGAATGTGCAAAAGGAGAAAGAGAGAGAGAGAGAGAGAGAGAGAGAGAATACCACTGTGCATGGTCCATTGCACAGTGATTCAATAAAATAAAATTAAAAAGCAACAAAACCAAAAAATAAAAAAACATGAAACAGGAAATAAATCAATAGCATAAAGTGTACTGTGTATACATCTTTGATTTACGAAACTTATCTAATTTTATCTGATTCTAATAGAACGTCATGTGATGCCTGTGTTGTTCATGGTCTCTTATTTTTTTTCTGTCAAAGCCTAAGGTGGTGAAATTTATACATTATCCAAGGATAAGATGCAAATATTGTATTGTGAATGGATCAAAGGCATAACATGGAAATGGTATTACTGTGCTTAGATAAGATAATTATTACTAACGGTAATTACAAACTGAAATTAGGAAATAACAGTTCCATAAGAGAAGTGATTTAGCTGCTCCATTAATCTTTGTGGCCCTCTAGGTATATTCCACATTTCCTTGCATAAAGTGGAAGCAAAGGCCTATTGTAGTTTAGAATTCAATTATATAATCAACAACAAAAATGTATTAAAATATTTTATCACAATTCATGTCTCAAGAAATTCTACTTATTTTAGCCACTGGAACAGCTTCTCTGGTTTTGAGAAAATAATAGACAAGGAAACTATAAGTACTTCTCTAGCTTAAGCGTTCACCATGTGCACACCAATGAATATGACAAGAATTGAATTATTAAGGTCAGCATTAAGTAAATATATTCTAAAAGCTAACCTGACACTATACTACATTTCTAGATGACAAACACACCCTCTGATATAACCCTAGGAACAAGGATTGCACTCTTCTGGTTTGCTCTTTAAGATATAACGTGAGTGTAATAATCATTGTAGGTGTGACTGAGTAGTTTGTAGGTGTAGTTGTAGGTGTAGTCATTGTAGGTGTAGTCAAATGGGGTGACTGATGGCAAATGCAGAATGGTAATGTCTGACTAGAACTCACCATTAAATGTACACATAGAGACTTACATGTTAAATTGTAAATATCTGTAGGGCAAGTCACAATGTGTAAGAGAAGAGAGAAAGAGAGAGAGGATGAGAGAGGTACAGAGATAGAAGGAGAGAGAGAGAAAGGAAAGGGTCTGTTATAGAGGCAGGCTGGGTGGGAGGGGAGTGTTATGTGACTGAGGCACTGGTGGAGGGATGGGTGCTGGAACACTGAATGACGGAGACACAATTATGAACATCTTTGTAATTGTATATCTCACGGTGGTATAATTAAAAAATTCCTGCTTAAAAAAAAAGAATAATGTGAACTAGAGCTGATGGAGAGAACAGGCAGCATATTAGCCCCAAACAATTATATTTAGTTAGTACTACCTCGGCTGTGAACAAATAGTGACAGGCTTTTAGTAATTCAGAAGCAACCTGTTATATATATTGAACGGTTTAGCTGTAGTTGCAACAAATTCTTATTTAAATTGAGACAAAATATGCAGTCAGAGTTTCTCTACTCTCTCTCTGTGCTCTGCCTTTAACATCAATATAATACTCCAAATTGCCCATGATAACCTTGAAATACTGAAGACAATTTTCATCTCTCTTAAAATATTACATCCTTCAGGCAAAAGTTCTCATTTTATTTAGGGAGCTCATAGAGACCTATTATCTCACACCTCTTATAGTTAAAGGTAGACTGTAGATCTCAAAACACCATAGGATATTTTAGATTCAGCTTTTGAAATGATCAACTTAGAATAAGAAAAGTCATCATCCAGTTTGATATAGACGTGTTCATATTACAAACTCAACAGAATATCATGTAAACCTATTTCTGCATTTATGTACAGAAAATTTTTACTCATACTGAGTCAGTAAATTAATACTTTAATTCCAGTTTCCATTGTATGAATTATTCCTAAATCTCATAGCATCTACATATTTGTTTTCTGGGATATGATACATTCCTAAGACTCATTCCAGAAGCACTTTCACAATAACAAAAGTAAGGACTAATGATATAGTTTAGTGATAGACACATTTTTTTTGTATGTTTGAGACCCTGTTTCAATTCCTGACTTCCACCAAGGATAAAAATGAAGATAAAATTTTACTGACATTTTATATGATGCTTATATATTTCATTTATATTAACTCTAGAAATTTTATGAGTCTCTTGAATAAGTCTTCAAATATTAAGTAATGCTTCATTAAAATAAAAAGACCCCTTAAGATAAGTGTTTAAGGGGCCGGAGCGACAGCCCAGCGGATAGGGCATTTGTCTTGCACATGGCCGGCCTGTGCTGGCCCAGGTTCGATCCGCCAGCATCCCATATGGTGCCTCAAGAACCGCCAGGAGTAATTCCTGAGTGCAGAGCCAGGAGAAACCCTTGAGCATTCCCGGGTGTGACCCAAAAAAGCAAAAAAAAAAAAAAAAAAGATAAGTGCTTAAAGAAACAAATCGCTAATTTTTAAAAAATTATTTTATTATAACCATGAGATAAACAATCACAAAGATGTTCAAGTTTGGGTCTCTGCCATACAGTGTTCCAGCACCCATCCCTCCACCAGTGCCCATTTCCCACCACCAATGTCCCCAATTCCCTCCTCTCTCCCTAGCCTGCTTCTATGGCAGGTTCTTTATCTCTTTAGCTTTTTTTTTTTCTCTCTCTCTCTTCCTTCCCTTACACATTGAGGATTACAATACATACATTTAGAAGTTGTCATGTGTATCTTATTGCCTGTACTTAGTGCTCAGTTATAGGTGGGTAATAGCACTTTCGACAATTATTAGCACACTGTTCCCTTCTCTGTCTTACCTAACCTCTGACTCCCACATGTTTGTGGTAATTTTCAACTTTGACAAGACCTCCTAATCCATGTTTTGCCTGACCTTGGATATTGGTATCATAATATGTATGTGTGTATATATATACACATATATATATGTATATATATACATACATATATATATATATGTCTGTGTATGTCATGCAAATAAATGCAGTCATTCTATATCTGTCTTTTTCCTTCTGGCTAATTTCACTCAGGATGATCCTCTCCATGTTCATCCATTTAGAGGCACATTTCATAACTTCATTTTTTTCCTAACAGCTGCATAGTATTCCATTGTGTAGATGTACCAAAGTTTCTTTATCCAGTCATCAATTCTCGGGCACTCTGGTTGTTTCCAGATTCTGGCTACTGTGAACAGTGCTGTTATGAACATAAAAGTGGGGATGGTGTTTCTGCTGTGTGCTTTTGTCTTCCCAGGGTATATTCCCAGGAGTGGTATGGCTGGGTCAAATGGGAGCTCAATTTATAGTCTTTAGAGGAATGTCCATATTGTTTTCACAAAAGGCTGTACCAGTCAACATTCCCACTGACAATGGATGAGAGTCCCTTTCTCCCCGGATCCATGCCAGCACTTGTTCTTGCTTTTTTGGATATGTGCCAGTCTCTGCGGTGTGAGATGATATCTCATTGTTGTTTTGATTTGCATTTCTCTGATGAACAAATTGCTAATTCTACAAGCCAGCTTTTGTTCCTGGATTACAATGGAGGCTCCCCAATTTTTTTTTTCATTTATGATACTAAAGTGATACAGAAAATACTTGGCATTACAAACTAAGCCAGAAGAATCAAATAGAAGTAAAAATAGATTGAATGCTCAGAGGCTTTGGAATTTCTGATCATGCAAGATAACTGCCAATGGATAAAATATAACAGGAGAAAAATATTCCCAATAAGTGACATGTACACATGTTATATGTCCCACATTGTTTTGCTGCCTTAAGGAAAATATAACACGAAGGCATAGTGTTACACTGTGAGTTGATTTTGTGAGAATAGGCAACTATCACATGGTATTTCAAACATGGCTATGGGCATGGTTTGTAACTGCCCCTCATTCATTTCAGATTTGTGTTAATGAGGTTCAGAGTTGTTATCAGGTAAACTGCTCACTTACATAACTGAGGTCCTTGGTGGACTGGAAGTAAGGGCCTGTTCTGCAGAAAATGGAGTTTGTTCCAAATGAGGGTAGGATAGGCTTCTATAAAACTGTTAATGTGGTCATAGTAGATATATCAAACTCCATTTTCTTTTGTCTATGGAGATTTTTGGCTATTGCATTGTTACATGGAATACGGATTGATTCTGCTGTTTTACTGTCTTTTCTCACTTCTCCAGAATAATGAGCACTCTTACTCTTTTCACTGAACCCTAAGATCAAGACAACATTCATTTTACATTAGTCCTGTTGAGAAAAACAAAAAATGGGAGTTGGTGTTGACAGTTTATTTTCGTTAACAAATGTATTAGTTTATAAGTGCTTTTGCACATAGAGGATGTCCAATATAATTAATTTAACCTTTTAATTTTCTTTTTTTTAGTGATTTAGATATGTTTACATTGAAAATTGCATCAAACATATGTTCTCTCTCTGAACATTTAAGCTAAAGTGTTAGCTCTATATATTGCCTAGTTTGTTTGACCCTTAATTGTGTATTGCAATAGCCCTCATGTTTCTCAATATGTCCTTTTTGCCTTTTAGGTGTCTGTTTTGAACCACAGATACAGACTTCTCTGCAATTTCCTCCATTTTTCCTTATTACTTTGCAATTTGGGTTATTTCTTCCTGGACAATTGGCTCTCAAAAATATCAGCATAAGATACACTTCCAAATTACTTATATTTTCCCATGGAACACGAGGAATATGGGCTATCTTTTATATGAAAGAAAGGCCAAACCCATAGCTCACATTCCAAATCTTCCACTATTTTTTTCTCTATAAGCGTCCAATGCATCCTTCCATCCTAGTCAGTTTCATCTGAGGAAATCAAGCATATTGTATTGTAACATTCTACCACAATCTGTGGTTCTCTGCACCTTGTTCATTTGACACTTAATTTCCACCTCCATTTACCTATAAACAAACTCCCAGATCCTTTCTCCATGGTGGTAATATTCTATTTACTTGTCTTTCCTTATTTTTCATAACTTTGACAAGTTTCATCTAATTAGTATTATTGCATTTGAAGATATATATTCCTCACTCTTGCAAGTTTCCAGAAAGATTTACCACTAGGATGTGCTTTTATTTTTTTTTTCATTGAAGTAGTAATTTTTATTTTTTTTTTTTTTTTTAATTTTTTTATTATACCACCATGAAACATACAATTACAAAGGTGTTCATAATTGGTTCTTGGTAATACAGTATTCCAGCACCCATCCCTCCACCAGTGCCCCATTTCCACCACCAATGTACCCCCTCCCTCCCATCCCCCACCCGCCTTAATAGCAGGTACCCCAGTTTCCTCTCTTTCTCTCTCTATCTCTCTCTCTGTCTCTGCATCTCTCTCCCTCTTATTTTACACATTGTGGCTAGCCCTGCAGATATTTAGAGTTTATCACTTAAGTCTCTTTGTGTATATTCAGTGGTGAGTTTTAATCTGCCATTACAATTTCCCATATTTAGTAAAACATTGGTATCTATATCCTATTAATGAATGCTATTTATTTATCTATATCCTATTAATGAATCCTATTAATGAATGCTATATCTGTCCTTTTCCTTCTGACTAATTTCACTCAGCATGATAGACTCCATGTCCATCCATTTGCAGGTAAATTTCATAATTTCATCCTTTCTGACAGCCGCATATTATTCCATAGTGTAGACGAACCACAGTTTCTTTAGCCAGTCCTCTGTTCTCGGGCATTTAGGTTGTCCAGATTCTAGCTATAGTGAATAGCGCAGAGATGAATAAAGAAGTACAGATAGTGTTTCTGCTATGTGTTTTTCGGTCTCTAGGGTATATTCCCAGGAGTGCTATTGCTGGATCAAATGGGAGCTCAATATCTAGCTTTCGGAGGAATGCCCATATAGTTTTCCAAAAGGGCTGGACCAGTCGGCACTCCCACCAGCAGTGGATGAGAGTCCTTTTTCCCCACATCCACGCCAGCACCGGTTGTTCTTGCTGTTTTGGATGTGTGCCAGTCTCTGTGGGGTGAGATGGTACCTCATTGTTGTTTTGATTTGCATCTCCCTGATGATTAAAGATGAAGAGCACTTTTTCATATGCCTTTTGGCCATTCGAATTTCTTCTTTTTTGGAAGCTTCTGTTCATTTCTTCTCCCCATTTTTTGATGGGGTTGGCTGTTTTCTTCTTGTGTTGTGCTACCAGTGCCTGATATATCCTGGATATTAACCCCTTGTCAGATGGGTATTGGGTGAATATCCTTTCCCACTCTGTGGATTGTCTTTGTATCTTGGTCACCGTTTCTTTTGAGGTACAGAAGCTTTTCAATTTTATATAATCCCATTTGTTTATCATTGCTTCCATTTGCTTGGTCAGTGGTGTGTCGTCTTTAAAGATACTTTTCGTTTCGATGTCATAGAGCGTTTCTCCTATGTTTTCTTCGATGTACCTTATAGATTCATGTCTGATATCGAGATCTAGAATCCATTTTGATCTGACTTTTGTGCATGGCGTTAGAAGGAGGTCTAAGTTCATTTTTTACATGTAGCTGCCCAGTTTTCCCAGCACCATTTGTTGAAGAGGCTTTCTTTGCTCCACTTAATATTTTTTTGTTCCTTTATCGAAGATTAAGTGGTTGTATATTCGTGAGTGCGTTTCAGGATACTCAGTTCTATTCCATAGGTCTACGGGTCTGTCTCTATACCAATACCACATTGTCTTAATTACAACAGCTCTGCAGTAGAGCTTGAGGTTGGGGAAAGTGATACCTCCCATCTTCTTTTTCCCAAGGATTGCTTTAGCTATTCGTGGGGTTTTATTATTCCATACAAATTTCAGGAGTGTTTGTTCAATTTCTTTGAAGAACATCATGGGTATCTTTATAGGGACCGCATTGAATCTGTATAAAGCTCTAGGGAGGAATACCATTTTGATAATGTTAATCCTTCCAATCCATGAGCAGGGAATGTGTCTCCATTTCCTCAGGTCTTCTTTTATTTCCTGAAGTAAAGTTTTGTAGTTTTCTTTGTAGAGATCCTTTACATTCTTTGTCAAACTGATTCCTAGGTATTTGATTTTCTGCGGTGCAATTGTGAATGGGATAGTTTCTTTAATGTCCCTTTCTTCTCTTTCGCTGTTTGCATATAGGAAGGGCATGACTTTTGGGTATTGATTTTGTACCCTGCTACTCTACTATAAGAATGTATTATTTCTAGGAGCCTCTTGGTAGAGAGTTTTGGGTTTTCCAGGTATAATATCATGTCATCTGCAAATAGTGATAACTTGGCTTCTTAGGATGTGCTTTTTATTCCCAGCTGTCACTAGCACATATTAGGATCTCGATAATTATTACTTAAGTACATGTCAGAAACAATTAGAAAGAATAGTAACAAAATCATTATTATTAAGCTATTTAATTAAAATAGTTAATTAAACTCTGAGCTGTGTGATATAACAAATTTAAGTCAGAAAATTTACCAAGGCCATGAATCTGTAAGACAGAAAGTTCTCACTGAATTTACTATTTTGAGTCCATATTTTCCTAGGTATCTGAGTAGGACTCATAGATGCTCTCACCCCTGGAGGTGACCATGCTACATGGACAGTTGATGACTACATGGAAGGGGACACAAGTCTCAGGGAATGAATCTCACATCATTTACTATTAAATTTCTACCAATATACTTCACGTGGATTTCTTCCTGAGTACCTGCATAGATTACAAAGCTAATTACTCTCACCTTTTTTATATCATAATTTTGGTCCTATAACTCAGACTCAGTTAACAAACTTGTGTAATATTCTTACCCAAGAAACTTGGGACAGCAAACTCCGTTCTTCGCGAACCCTAAATATGCTTTTCCCACTTCTGGTCCTACCTATCAGCTTTGGCTGGTGCTGAATAAAATCTGGTTCTAAGAGACTGATAGGTATGTCAGAGTGTAATATTTAAAACAAAGGTGACATCACTCACCTACTCTCTGATATCTCTAGTTCCTTGCCATCATGGATTTTACCACTGCTTTGACTCATCTGGCCCTACTAAGTCCCGCTGCTCCCTCATTACTCCAGGGATCAGGAGAATGCCTTTAGTATGCTGTCATATCCACTACATGTTCTTCTGGGCATCAGAATTCTGTGTTTTCTCCATTAATCCTTATTTCTAAGACCAAGCATAGTTCAGCATTGTTCATTCTCCTATGACTCAGATGTCCTTACTTACTTCACTTCCTAGTTTCAAATTAAGTCTGCTTTCTACTTATCTATACTTCCTACAACTGACTGCTTTTATTACCCCTTGTATTACCATGTGCTTTCCCCATTTCTGTCCTACCTATTAGCTATGGTCAGATAAATATTATACCCATGTTTTGGGACCACAGAAGTTTTGTCTTTTTTTAAATGGAACTGTAATTTCAGACATCTGAAAGAGACCATTCCTTAATTCAGCTGCATACTTCAAACATATTCTGACAGGTATAAGAAAAATTGAACTGATATCTTAACAGAAGCAATGCTGCATAAATTTTCATTTTCTCTGGAAGGCCTCACCACAAAGGAAAACATGCGTAGTAGGGTCCCACAGCGGTGTTATGATATTAGACTTAATAAAGCACGAAGAACTCATTAATAAATAATGTTCTGCTACATTAACAAATAAAGCTGAATGCTCTGGCTAGATGCTGGAGTAAACCAAATCATACATACGGCTGTGTGTCTAGTTAACTTGCAGCTCTCTCAGTGCAACATCTGGCAAAAGCCAGTGCAATAACCACAAATAAAACCAGTATATTATGTATTTGTTTACCAAAAATTATGATATGGACTGTCAATTTTTTTCACATTTCATGGACCAAATATGGTATCAACAAAAACCTTTAGTGATACTAATTAAGGGGCATTTCAAGGACATTTAATCTTTGACAGAAAAGAATTTACTCAACATGTCTATACAACCATAGACAATCACATCTTTTCATCTCACATCTTTTCATCTCAATTGTCTACAGATTGGTAAAAGGAATGAAAGAATAAGCCCATGCTTATGGCAGCCTAGTCCATCTTGTCAAACAGTTATGATGAATTTTCTTTAGTCTGCCCAGAAAATCTTCAGGAGGATTCGAAAAGAGAAAAAAAAAAAAAAAAACATGCCCTTGTCCCCATATTAAAAATAAAAAGATAGAACAGTTGTCCTACATAACCCTTCTCTGGATTCAGAGGGTCCATGGGTTGTCAGCGAGCAATTCAGGACTGCCCTGTGGAGATGAGAGTGAGGGAAGGGAAGCTCTGGAACTGGGGAGTGACGGTTCTCTTGGTTCTGTGATGCTGAAAGCAGCTGTGGTTTCATGAAGTTTTCTTTTTTTTTCTCATGATTAAACACTGATGGACAGCTGTCAATTGCCAGTTAAGTCCGACTCTCTCCAGCTGGTGAACAATCTGCAGGGACCGAGTCTCCTTTCCCAGATTCTCTGACTGTCCACTTTCTCTATTCACTAGCAGTTTAGCTGGCCTGCCAACTACCATGTAATAAAACACAAACATTTCCAGGCACTGTTTTGATGAAACAACTTGTTGGGTGGGTTCAATTTCAATTGCCTCGCCAACCATGCCCATAAGCATGAGTTTCACATCTTGCTAAACCTTTTATGTGGCTGTGATGACAAAGCTATCAGGTTGCCATTTAAATCCTGTTCCAAAGCTTCAGACTTAAAAGCAACCATTACACCAAGAATGAAAGTATTCTATGAATAATTTTAAATATTTTGATAATTCCCATTGACTTTCAGGTGTCAGATACAGTGATACTCAGGACTTACTTTTGGTGGTCAGCAATCACTCCTGGCAATTCTAGAGGACCGAGAGGCAGAAGTAGTGCCATAGATTCAAACCAGGTAGACAGCATGTGAGTGAGCGCTTACTTTCTCTACTATCACCCGACCCCTATAAGTGCATTTATAGTAAGTGGATAGAGAATTCTGTAAAGTTATATACTTACAGACTTTCTTGTAGGCTATTGGTAACAATAAAAATGAATCGCATGACAAGGCATTATTTTTGAGAAAACAAAAATGCCATGTGTCTAGTACAAGTCTGAGTAACCTATCTCAATGAGCCTTGGATTTCACTTTACCTGATTCATCTTCTCTAATTACAACACCCCATGACAATGGCGGTAGGGTTATTTGCACTATTTTATTTTTATAAGGAAACCTAGCAACTTGAAGGTGTTTAAGGACTAACAGATAGCAGACTGGGGATTTTAATTTAGTCACCATGATTCTAGAATCACATATTTAGGACCTGTTATATCATCAGGAAATCAGTGATGGAGGACTCTGGCACTATCCTGAAAAAGGGATTTCCTTTCAAACCTCATTAAAATGAATTTAGAATTAACCTAAATATTTTATTTACCCGCCTAGCGAGGACAGTGACGATCACTATGTCATGCTGCCTTTGGAGCAGTTCATGGAGATTCCCAGTATGGACCAGAAAGAGCTGTTTTTTCGAGATATCGAGAGTGGTGATACCATCATTGGAAGGATCACTTCTATTCAGGAATTTGGGTTTTTCATGGTGTTGATTTGTCTAGGCAGTGGCATCATGAGAGACATATTCCACTTGGGAATCACAGTAAGTTTCTCAGTTGCTCTGGTATTTCAATGAAAGAATTGTCTGCATCTATTTGAGTCTAAATATGCAATAAGACAGTTAGAAATGAAATCTAAAAGCATGGTTTAAGAGAATTATGAAATGGGGGCCGGAGAGATGGTCCACTGGGTAGGGTGTTTGCCTTGCACACGGCCGACCCGGGTTTGATTCCCCTGGCATCCTGTATAGTCCCCGAGCACCAAGCCAAAAATCAGCCCTGATCATTGTTGGGTATGACACCAAAAAGCAAAAAAAATTATGAAATGTTAAGGGAGTTACATGGTTTCCTCCTACATATCTAGGTTTTGTGTCAGATGGGCCCTTTTTTTAAATGATCAAGAAGAAATCAGTGGATACAGAGAGATTGATGTTCTAGGCTTATTTTTCTTTATTATATGTGCTATTGGTGTTGCAGGTATGGCTGCAGTGCCTGGATGCATAGGCAGGTAGCAGACAGGAGACAGGCTTGTCTACACCCAGGGCTCTGCCTCATGGACCCTGGATGGTTGATGATCTGATATAGCAAAGACTGGGTCCCCTGGGATGAACCCAGAGTCACAGCAGAGCCTGGCAAGTCACCCGTGGAGTATTTTATATGCCAAAAACAGTAACAGTAATGGACCTCATTCCAACAAATGGAGACGTTACTGGCACCCGCTCAAGCAAATTGATGAGCAATGGGAAGACAAGTAATACAAGTGAAGTGATTCTATTATACATTAAGCAAGACAGATTAAAATTTTGTGCTTTCAGCAGTACTGATTCTGAATGCCAGGGTACAATTTTTTTTTTTTTTTCGTTTTTAACCTGAACAACTAAGCAATTCTAGTTTTTGTAACTAGACATTTCACTTAACAAATATGGGTATGGAAAATTTACACAGAAATTTTTAAAGTACTCAAAAGCTTAGTGTTAAAATTAAGTTTATGGTTGGTTACAGGAGCTAGTTTGGAGTGAGAGCACATTCCTTGCATGTAGAATGACATGAGATTGATAACCTGACACTGACCTGGCACCATGGTCCCCAGTATACTCCTGGGTATAGCTCTGTATACACTTCCAGTACCACTGGGTCCCAGCGGCTCTGCATTTCCAGACCTCAGCATTAGAATATCCTGAGCAGGAGCCCAACTATCACTGGGGATGTTCTCTGGCTCCCAATCACTGCTCAGGAGGCTCAAACAAGTACAAAACAGGTTCTTTTGACAAGAGAGATAACTTATTTGAAAAAAATCCACTGTCTTTCAGTAGTTATGAAGTTTTGAAGTCCCATTTTCTGGTAAGTCCAGAACCAGCTAGTATTTAGCCTACTCAGAACAACTAGGTAAGGTAAAGCCTTGAATAGACCACTAAGAATATATTAGTTGATCCATGTTAAAGAATCTAGAGACTAGGGATCTAGCTCAAAGTACTGGAACATGTGACTGACACTCAGAATTCAGGCTCAAGGGACCGAATTCTATCACAGGTTAGAATAATGTCCTCCCTTTAGTTCTCTGGGGATGGCCCTGGGGCCAACTGATCACTGAAATCTTGCTAGTCAGCCAGCCCGGAATTTCTAGGACTGGCCCCCTGAGGACTCACTTGATCACTGCTTAAGATACTTCCTCCTAAATGATTTACATACCTAACTCTTTTATGTCCCTAATTCAGGTCATTAGAAAATATGCTTGGCTGCCAAGACATAAATATACAGTTTTGAACTCTTTTGCATGTGCTAAACTTCTTTATATATACAAATGCAAAAAAATAATGTCCATTTCAATCCTTTAGAGTTTAATTGTTATTAACTCTTGTATAATCTGATTTATTACACCTCTTTATTTGCCCATATAAATGAAAAACTCTTTCATCTGCTTTCCATAATCTTTCAGGAGGCAACCACACTTAGTATTTCTGTAAACTGGTAAGTAGAATATTTCGAAAACAATTTTGTGTTTTCATAGTGAGTTTTTTTTTAGTTATGGAAGTCTAAAATCCAGACCAAAGATAGTTTAAATGCAAACATTGATTCAAAATAAAGGTGTTGCCCCAAGGCATTATTTCAGGTTTATAAGCATTTGTATCTTATGTGATACTGTCTGTCAAACCATATTCCAGCTACATCAAGTCTGTTGTTATCAATTTACATAATGAAAATGAAAGGCAAAGTATGTTTAAATTTACTTAGCTTGAGACATTAAAATATTTTTGGACCACATAAGTTTATACAGAAGGGAAGTTTGATCCACAAATTTCCTGGCTATGGGGAGAAAAATTAATATATGAAGTGACTAAAACGAAAAAGTATGTTCATTTGGGAAAATAATATGCAAAAAAATTGTTTGTGGTTTTCCAAACTACATAAATGTTCATGGTAGGAAGAAGAGGGATTGGAAGTTGATAGAAACTTTCAAGAATACTACTAAGGGATGCAGACAAAAATGAAGTCACTCAAAGCTGAGCATTAAATCAGTTTTCTTCCATTAATAACTTGAAATATATTAGTTTTGTATATCTTAAACATCTTTCTTATTGTTGAAAATAATAAATGATCAGTATTAAATGTCTAAAGATATAAAGCTAATAACTTCGTCATCATATTAACAGGAATAAATGTAGTTTTAAATTATAATTTCCAATTAATTTATATATTATAAAGGACCTTAATTAAACATGTCACATATAATAGAACAGACAGCATATCCATTTTTTTTTTTGCTTTTTTAGTATTATAAAATATGGCAGAGCCTGGAAAGCTACCCGTGTCATATTTGATATACCAAAAACAGTAACAATAATAGACCTCATTCCCATGACCTGAACAAATGGTTTGAGGTTCTTTGTGTTCCTGGAGTGAGCAGATGCCCTTGGGCTACACTAGCATGCCACAGAGACAAATGGAGATGTCACTGGCGCCCACTGAGCAAATTGATAACAACAGGAAAACAATTGATACAAGTGATACAATTAGAACTTACAAATAATCATCAAACAAGTAGTAAATGAGGAGAATCATTTAATTTGCTACTCTACTTCATTACCAGGCGTAACCCATCACAACCTGGGTTAATTCATAGAATGGTCATCAAATCTTCTAGCACTGGATATTTATAGCTGTTTTCCATAATCATGTTCATTAAACATTCGAAGACATGCTCCTAATGCTATATATATTGTGCAATTAACTTAAAGTATAGATTGCACTGGTTTATTTAAAGGAAGTGCTAGAAATAAACATGATGTTTTTATTTAGTAAAGAAACCTCATTTTGATCATTATATGAACACACAGTACATTCATTTTAAACAAATTTAGAATCAATTTAAAACAGGATACTTTAAAGATTTTTATATTGTTTAAACTAAACTGTTCTAGAAAATTAATTGATATTTATGTGATTTTTTTTACATATGAAATTCCCTAAGCTTAGCAGACAAAACTTTTTTTTTTATACTTTTCTTTTGTTGTTCTGAATATATGTCCTCTTTACTCTATTAAATCTACTAAAATCGTTTTCTAGTGAGTTATACAATTTTCCCTGTGAGAGTTCAGAGAGTTCTCCCGTGACTCTGGATCATTTCTAAGGACTCTGAGGAGCCCAGAGTCCAGATGTTTCTTAAGCTGTTTCCCTAAATTCAGCACTTTACTATTTATAACTTTCTCCTTCCACAATTCACTGAAAATAATCATTAAATTGTATATACAGAACATACACCAAATAATAGGCGATTTCACAACTTAAGCATTTAGGTATGGTCAATTCCTTAGTTTAAAATAAACATTTTAATTAAAAAAAAATGGAAAGTCTCAGTACAGTGATATACAGAAAAATGTATAGGCTGGAATTTTAAAGAAAAAAGCTCTTCTTTTATAATTAACCAACTTCCTGATTATGGAAACAATGTCTAATCTACACAAATGTCTTCATTCACTCTGGCAACCTGTTTTGACACATGAAGTAAAGGCAGTTAGACTAGAATTTCAGGACTCCCCTTAGCTCTAATAGGTTATGGCTATATAAAATCAGTAGTTAGGGATATGCATTGGTCATCAACATGAAAAGAATTCTTTTTGCTTGTTTTAGGTTATTGCTAGACAGTGCCTACTTCTAGCTCCATGCTCAGATCACCCCTGGTAGTGCTTTGGGGGATCAGACGTGGCTTAGCCGTCTCCCATCCTCCATTCCTGCCTCCCCAATTATTGAGGTAGTTCTCTCATCCTAAAAAACTATTCTTAAAGTTGTAATAGAAAAGTAACAAAATTAGAAATAACTAAATTAGGACATTACTTGTCAAAATATTTAGTTATATTATTTTCTGAGGTTCAAGTAAAAATCTTATCTAGAGTATCTATAACTCAGCGATTTTTTGAAGTTTAATTCTAAAAAGTCAATGTGTTCTTAGCTGACATTTCTATTTTTTGGATTAATTCAGCAATGTTTAAAATCACTGACAAAGATTATGCTTATAAGTGATACTATAATTTAAAGTTTCCATTATGAGAACCCTAAAATTGTAT
>JAJIBD010030778.1:0-52424 GCA_021461705.1 Cryptotis parvus
AGTTACCTTGGCCTCAACATGGGACAGAATAAGGGTCCTGAGCAATATAATAAGCTCAGGAAAAACCAACCAGGCCAGGAACTGTAGTCTGGACTATATAGTGAAATGTCCGAGGAATAGCCAACTTGTTAGCTTAATCAGGGGGTGTAAATAAATGTCTGTATCTCTTGCTGTTATTATACAAAAATGACTATAAATATTAAGATGTTTGTTTATCAACTAAGAAAAGGAGAAAACCACACACCAGGATTCTGCCTCTGCACTGCGTGGGTCTATAGCCCCTGGGCAGGGATCATTCTCTGGGGAGAGGTCCCTTTTTTGGTTTGTCTCAGAAAGGAGTTCTTTTTTTCATTGTTTCAAATTAAGGTCCATTACCTCTTTTGTAACTCTCACCCAACCTTTTGTAAAGTATATAATGAGCAGACTTGACTCAAGGTGTGTAGTGGTGGAGTAACTAAATGAGGAGAGATTGTAAGGAGAGAGCTCTGACTTTCAAGACCCTGTGGTCTTGTTCCTTTGTCTATTGATGTGGGAGTGCATAGAATGGTTATCAGTCCTGAACATGACCTGAGACCCTTGCTTTTTGGGGACATAAGCCTTTGGGAGCTAATGTCCCCCCAAAGCTCATATCTGTTGGGGACCTACTAAGTCCAACACATCATGCCTCTGAAAGTGAATCGTAAATTTATAACTTGACTACTTTGGAATTCATGATAATCCCATAAAAATAACAAAGAAAGAAAAAGAAAAATAAAACAAAAAACAGTATTTCCATCCGCTTGAGTGGAAGCAGTGGGTTGAAGGTCACCCAGAAGACTAGGATTTCAGAAAGCTGTGTCTTCAGCCAGCCACATCCCACTGCAGAGGAGTCTGGAGCACTTTTTTTTTCATGGGTGGCTCAGAGTTTGTTTGAAGATTACTTGAGATTTCTCTTACTATATCTCTTAGTACTTGTCATACTATAACTCTCACTTAGTCCCCTCACTCTGGAGCAAAGCTGAGCAGCTCTCCCTAATTGTAGGGTTTTGGTTTGTTTGTTTGTTTTCGGGTCACACCTTGTGGTTCCTCAGAGGTTACTCTTGGTTCTTCACTCAGGAATCACTTCGGAGCCTCTAAGCACCATAGAAGGGATGACAGTGATAATTCCTGATTGGCTGTATTCAGGGCAAATACATGTTCACTGTACTTGTCCAGACCCCAGCCTACATATAGGTTTTAAGTCAACATTTCCCTTCTTATCTATCAGAACAACAATCACAAGAAAATTAGGCCGATTACTATGTTTGCATAATGTGTCAAATGTGTATCTTAACTTAAGTGAATCAAGAGGAGAAAGACAAACAGTTATCTAAAGCTGTTACATTTGTAAACATGTAAATATTTGTGTTCTAAAGTCTTTCCTGCAAGTGTCACCTGGAACATATTGTCCATACCTATCTTCTAAGCCACATTCAATAAGGTTTCACTCTGTTGATCTTTTAACTCCAGTTAAAAGGTATCAACAGAATGAAAATCAACATCAATCAATATCGGCCTTGTCAGTTTAAGATTTCAAACTGAACACTATGTTTTCAGACATACTTAAAATATGGTGAGCAATTTCCTTTTTAAGATTGAGTATGTCTAAGAATATTTTTGGATAATTCCATTTGGCATTTAGTTGTATCTGGCAATATAAAATAAATTATTTTGGATCTGCTAAGGAGGCAGGCTTGGTGACTAGATGGAAAAATGGGTATGGTGGAGGGAAGGTTACATTGGTGGTGAGGTGTTGGAAAATTGAATGCCCCCTATAACAATATTCCAACACAATTTTGTAATCACTAGATCACTAGACATCCCGTTGTTCATCAATTCCTGAACCCTGAAGAATCTGCCACCAGTACTCATCAATACACTGGCTCGACTCTTCACACGTTACCTGTCTGAATGCAAGGTGCCCTCCCAGTGGAAAACCAGCAGGACAGTTCTACTGTTCAAGAAGGGAGACATTCACGACATTGGCAACTATCGCTCCATCTGCCTGTTGTCCATCATCTAAAAGCTGTTCACGACGGTCATCCTGAACGGATTGGCGAAGCGCTAGATGAAGGACAACCATCAGCTAAGCTGGCTTCGAAAAGGATTCAGCACAATCAACCATATCCACACAGTAACCAAGCTCATTGAGGTTTGTAGGGAGTTCAAGATGCGCTCTGTCTCACGTTCTGTGAGTTAAAAAAGAAAGCCTTTTGATTCTGTTGAGACCGAAGCAGTTATTGAAGCCCTAGCCAAACAGGGTGTTCAAACCCACTACATTAAGATCCTTTGTGAGCTCTATTACGGATTCACCACCAGGATCTCACCATTCTCCAAGGAAGTGATCATTGACATCAAAAAGAGGGTTCGACAGGGTGATACCATTTCACCAAAACTCTTCAGCGCCACCATCGAGAACATCATGACAATTAGAATGGGAAGGTATGGGAGTGAAGATGGATGGTGGGTAACTACACCTCCGCTTTTGCTGATGACATTGTTCTAATAACACCAAACATTAGCCAAGCGGCACAAATGCTGGCTGACTTTGACCGAGAATGTGGAAAGATAGGTCTACAGCTGAATCTAAAGAAAACTATGTTTATGAAAAATGAACTAGTTCCGAGGCCCCCATTCACTCTCAATGGAACAAAGCATCTCTGAATGCAGCAGTTATATTCTTGCTAGGTCAAGAAGTCAACACGATGAGCGATTTTTGTAATATGGGTTTAAATAAAGGAAAAAAAAGCCTGAATTAATTTGGCCACACCCAGTTGTGCTCAGGGGCTTACTCCTGATGCAAGGGATCAAACCTGGGTTGCACATACAAGGAAATAGCCCCTACCCACTGTACTATGGCTCTGGTCCCTGGTATCTTTTTGGATAAAAGGTGTGCATATTTCATTGAAAAATGAACTATTTTTAAAAATAAAAAAATTTAGAATTGAATCACCAGGAGGTAGACCATCACAAAGTTATGCATGATTGGGTTTCAGTCATACAGTGTTCCAGCACCCATCTCTCCACCAGTGTGCGTTTCCTACCACCAATGTCCCCCAGTTTCCTTCCACTTCCCTCCACCACCCCACCATCCCATCCCACCTATCTCTATGGCAGGTACCTTTCTTCTCTCTCTCTCTCTCTCTCCTTTTTTGTGTATGATTTGCAATACAAAGAGGTCATCGTGTTTGTTGAGGGTGTTTGATATTTTTATCTGGAAGGGACAGCTGATGTAGTTTTTTAACAGGTGGTGGTTTTGGGAGTGCGTGAATGTGACTGAGGAACTTCCAGGGAGGGAAGTGGGCAAGGTAGCCCATCCTGAACCTGCCTGGAGATTTCAGTCACAAAACCCACATACCCAAATTCTTAGAGATTAGTATCATGGTGAGGTCTGTCCCAAGATGGTGGAGTACAGCTGGGGCATGGTGAAGATTTTGGATTGTGGGAGCATGCGGTTGCCAGGAGCTCTGTCTGGGTGGGCACTGGCAAACCCCCACTCTGATGTACCCCATCTGTTCAGCGCAGGCAGGTCCGAGATAATTGAGGTATTTGCTCTCTTTCATGATTATTTATGGATCTCTGAAGCAAGGCTTGTATGACTGAGCTGGAGGTGTTTTATGGGCATAACTCCCACATAATTAAATTTTTTTTTTTTTTTGCTTTTTTGGGTCACACCAGTGGTTACTCTTAACTCTGCACTTAGGAATTACTGCTGGAGGTGCTCAGGGGACCATATGTGATGCTGAGGGATTGAACCTGGGTCATCTGTATGAAAGGCATTTCCTTCCCCTATTGTACTATTGCTCCAGCCCCTGTACCTGATTTTTTGTCCTTCACTATTTGCAGGAAACTTCGTCCCGAGAGAGTTGTTGGAGACCGGTAAAGACCCACAGTGATCTGGGGGTAACAGGAAGACTGAGGGACATCATCAGGCTGCTGATGAACTTGCCTCGTGGGTTCAGTTTATCTGTCCATGCCCCCCTATAGTGACCGCCACAGTGCTCCGGCAGGGGCCAAGACCAGGACCAGGGCTGCTACCATTCCGTCTTGGGTGCTCTGGGTGGGCCATAGACACCAGTTCAGCAGAGACTGACCAGGTATCACACGACCCTATCCTGGGTCTCCTAGACAGTTGACGCTCAGGGAGGTTTCCTCCATAATATGCTCTGGGCTGGTCTGGAGAAGAAATGGTGGCAGGGCCGCCTCACCATCAGCAAATCACTGGAGCCCAGAGTGGAAATTCAAGGTTCCCCCTCAACTCAATTTCCACCTGCAATCCATGATGGTACTGATCTGGAACAAAGAACCCTTTTCAGACATGTTAAAACTCTGCTACTGCCCATAGCGTGGAGAGCTCGGGGGCTCTGCCACCTGGCGGCCACACCACCACCACACCGCCGGCATCCCCATGAGCACTCCAGGTCAGTGCTCCGTGGCTGGCACCCAGCCTGTTCTGTTTAATGGTGCTCTCCCTGAGACAGAATATCAAGGGGCTCCCTGTTGACTCAAGCAGAAATTTTATAACCCCATCGGCTATTCAAAGTGCTGAGAGCTGCTGTCCCTCTGCCAGCTCTAGCGCTTGCCACTGCACTGCCGCCATCTTGACCAGAACTACCTCAAACTTGAACATTTAGGGCCTTCACTCTAAGATAACTTATGTTGCACCTTGTCTAAGACCCACCTAGGACATACTATTTGTGTGGCCATTGTCTGTACCTGCAGTGTCTGTGGCCCAGTGTATGTGTCTGAGACCCAGTGTCAGGATGTGGACTTTTTCCATCTGTAGGTATGGAACAACAGCTTTTGTAGTGCAAATGAAACTGGAAACGTGGAGCTCAGCCGAGCCAGTGGATATGCAGTGTCAGAACAAAGTTTTCTTGTGCTTCATACAGCAGCAGTGAGCTGCAGATGGACCTCTGGCCATCACCTCACTTTCTGGGTAAAACCACTTCCACTCACCTCTCAGTGGTTCCAGACTTTTGTCAGTGGTCCTCACAGTGGCCACAATGAAAAAGAGGCAGTTGAACTGTGGGCATGCACGTAGAGCATGGTCAGGACAAATAATACATGATCTCTCACCTTATGAGGCCCTACAGTCAACCCTGAGTTTGTCTAGAGGTGCCAGGAGCTGGAGCAGTAGGCTAAGGAAGGGGAGCTGCTCACCAAGTCTAGCCGGAGGAGAGGGCTGTCACCCCAAATGCTTTTTGCCTGTTATAGTCAGCTATGCTGCACTGTGCATAGTACAGTTTGTAAAGTCGAATCACATGTTCTCACAGTAAAATGAAAAATGAAAGGAAGGAAAGGATCTGATTCTGAGGCCCAGGATGTTATCGTCCCCCCTGTTCTGCAGGGGGTAGCACCCTGGAAGAAGTTGGAGCAGACTTTAATTCTATCCTCTGGCAGTTCTTCCTGCCCCCTAAAGGCAAGGCTCTGGAGACTTCCCTTGCCACCCTTGCATGATTCCCTGGAGCCCTCACCCCCCAGATCAGCACTGATGCTGCCTATAGTTCCTCAGTTTTGCTCTTCCACAGTAGAGGCCTTGAAAGCGGCTGTTTGGGAATGGCAGGATACAGCGGGGCAGTCTCTGGCGCAGCTTGATATGACTGCTGCTCATGGAATGATTTGTATTTGTCCAGGCATATTCATTGAAATCAAAGGGAAATATTGCTTAGGACATATTCATACTCAAATATTCATTGCTTATCTGAAATCAATTTTATGTTACTGATGATTTGACGCTCCTTGTCATTCTTTCTTTTTTGTAGAAGTTGCTTATGAAATTCCTAGCAGATGCAACCATTTTTCACTTCCATTGTCACATACCTCCTAGCAGTCACATGACCCTGGTTTTATTCGTTTTGGCAGATGGCTTCACTGTGGAGGAAATACACTCACATCAACATCTTGAGCTGGTTTACAGACCATGTCTCATTATACTGTGGGCAACTCATAACTGACCCATCATATTAGTTTCTAGAAATACTTAAGATCAACATTCCATGTTATGGTCAGGTACTTTTTACTCAAGAATTCTGTGGTATCTACTGCAGGCGATGTAGAAAGAAGAGAGGTCACGATCACGATCCACGATCTTCCTGTTCATCATCTATTTGCTAGAGCAGGCACCAGTAATATCTCCATATGTCCTGTCTCATGCTAGTAGAACCCAAAGGCATCCGCTTGCTCCAGGAACATAAAGAGCCTCAAACCACTATATTAGGTCATGGGAATGACCTAATATAAATATTACTGGTATTTGGCATATCAAATATGACATGAGCAGCTTGCCAGGCTTGCCATGCGGGTGGCATACTCTTGTAGTCACCTCTAAATAAAGCCTGATTGATGAACCGTGCGGCCGCTAGTGGCCGAGCAAGCCGGGCTGTGATAGTCTGGTATGCTGGGTGGAGTTGTGACGAGAGGAAGACCAGATGTGGAAAATGGCTGCCCCCATGGAGTAGGGGCCACCACCTTCCCTCTTTATCCACTTCAGTCACCCGGGGACACTGGGAAAGTCAGGGCTGATGAAACCTGCCACAAACCCTACAGAGCATGGATACAAGCATCCCACCAGTCCCACTAGGAAGTTGTCAGACTGTGCTTGAGTTATATCTCTTCTACCTGGTATAGGAATGAGTTCCAACCACCTGATTTTTCAGGAAACTGTAGAAGTCAGACTGGAGAAATGAATTTTGCAGCAAAGGAAAGGTCAGGCTTTGCCTCCACCTATGTCACTAGGTCTACAGTAGAACCTTGCAGGAAAGCATTTCCAGAAAGAGCAGAGCGAATGGTGTACAGTTGTCTATGTGGTCTTTATTGAAGGGAAAGTGAAGGGAACTCTTTCTGGGGGAAGAGGGCTTCCCCATGGCGACAGAGTAGAGCACACTTCTCAGGCGGATCCCCAAGGTGGATAACATATGCTCCTTGCTAAGGTAGTCACTATTAGAGAATTTTCACAAAAATGATTTCCAAGTTCTGCCACTAGGTTGTTGTCAAGAGGGAGAATTATTGATGTCTTTGATTTTCTTATTATGGCCTTTTTCTCTGCTTTGGGAGCCTCTCCTCTTAGGGGTCCAGTCAGTGTTCAGGGCCTGCAGATTCTGCATCTCAGAAGATCTCCTGGCCTTCTCAGTGAACTTCTGTATTTCAAAGGGGTTTAATACCTTTTGGGCTGGGAAAGGAATGAAAAAAAGGAAAAGTTTGGTTTTAAGACTGATTTTTTAATCCACAATACCAGGGGCTAACCAATTTATTCACCTGCAATAGCTTTCTCAATGACTTTTAAAACCACAACCCACAAAACAACCTACAGTTAATGTTTATCCCCTTCTTCCTTGTGGGGTTGACCACCCAGGGATGCCAGATGTAGGGAAGTTGCTGGGGTCCTCAACAGTATTAGGACAGAAGTTCTCTTCTACCTCCAAGGCTGTCAGGGGAATGAATGAAAGCTCACGAGTCCGGCACAGTTCCAAAAGGCTTTTAATAGTAAAAAGCTCTACCACTGTAATCCAATATAATGAAAGAGCTCTAGCTCTGGCCAGAATGTAGACCATACAAGAGAGAGAGAGCCCAAGTCTCCCACCAAAGAGAGAAGATCTCACCTGAGATCTTCTCTGGATCTCAGGACTGAGAGGAGTCCTACCCAAAAGAAGGAGAAAAAGGAAAAAGGGAAAGGGCCGAGTTCCCCAAGTCAGTCCCTTATATACACCAAAGTTCAATGTGGCCAGGTAATATCTAGCTAGTCCCATGATGATTGTGGTAGCATGAGAGAAAATATACCAGCTAACATAGACTACATGGTAAGATATACTGTCACATTCAAACTGTCCTCCTCCCATCTACAAAGTGGCCTGCAGGAGGCAATTCCAGGCAAGATGCAGAGCCCCTGGGCAACAATGTATTGAAACACAATCTGCTGAATCCTGAGCACTGCCCAGGATAATATACCTTCACACAGCCCCTCTCCAAAGACCCTGCAGCCACATACCCACTCTATGTCCTCATCCCTCAGCACCAGTCCCCAGTGCTCCCAACAGTCCAAGCCTCCAGGAAACCAAGAGGCCAGCTCCCCGTCAGGGGAGCCACTGGGGTACCCGACAGTATAAGGACAGCAGTTCTCTTCTACCTCCGAGGCTGCTGGGAAAATGGATGAAAACGGATGAAAATGGATGAAAAATCACAAATCGCAGTTCCAGAAAGACTTTAATTGTACAAAAAGCTCTACCACCGCAATCCAATATAATAAAAGAACTCTAGCTCTGGTCAGAATTTAGATCACACAAGAGAGCCCAAGTCTCCTACCAAAGAGAGAGGGATCTCACCTGGGAGTCCTACCCAAAGAAGGGGGTGAGTGTCTCAAGTCAGTCCCCTTATATACACCAAAGTAATCCTGTTGACAGGGAGTGTCCCGTCAACAAAGAACCTTAAATAGCTTCTAGATAGTAGAAGAGTGTAGAAGGGTGATGCCACACCCTATAAGTATATACAAAGGAGTGTACCAAGGTCTAATCCCTTCTTCAGAGATTATCTCTTATGTAAAACACTGGAGAGAGCTGGTATAAAGTAATACACTCTTAATTTCATGGGCTTCATGTAATCTAGATGGTACCTACAAGGTCCTTATTATTTATTATCTGCACCAGAGTGATTCTTAGTATCTTGTTCCCGTATACTGAAAGGGTCATGCTCACCTGTTTGAGGGCAAGCTAGTATGATCTTTCCTATAATCTTAAATAATAGTCTCAACGTAGCCAGGGTGGTAGTCTCCTGGTAAATTCTAACTGTCCCACGCTGGGTGCAGTGGGTATAAAGAAGAGCTGTATCCAATCTAGATAACATACGAGTCTTAGGAGATGTATATAAGTCAGAAGTTATTCAGAGTCTAGGTGACTTCTGTAACTGCCACACCCTCTATCAGTGTTTACATAGAAGAGAGATCTCATTGGAATGAACCTTGGCTTAAGAAGATGTAAAAGAGATTAGCTGGCTAAGCCTGTCATCCAACACTTCCCTCAGCATTATAAAGATGCTCTGTTACTCCTAGAAGAGGATTTATCTACAGTCCCTTAGAAGACAACAATCTAGAAGGCGTGAAATCCATTTCAAAAGTGGTTATGGCAAGTGCTGTAATAGCAATCCACTTTGCCTTATATCTTCTCTTCTCATTGTTAATCTTGTTGACATTGGAAGATATATTTTCAATTATTTCTTTAAATAATATATTCAATAAGTTCTTTTAAGTAATGGAGTTGTCAATTTACATAATCTTGTTGACAAGTGGACATTAAAAATTCTGAACAAGAAATAAGTAAATGCCACTCAGCAAATAATTTACAAAATCACCATAAATTTTAGGACTTTTCTTCAGAATTAAAGTATTATTCCTTTGCTTTAAATAAATTTATTTGGTAAATAACTGATTTGACAAAGTCTGGTTGCCATGCTTCAACTGCCAGTAAAAGCAATAGATTTTTTTTCACTCTTAACTCACTGAGAGAATTTCTACAAAAAATAAAAACAATCAGCACTGTGACTGCATGGTTCCACTGCCCCTCCAGGGCCCAATCAGGTGAAAAATAGAGACAGGTGGAGGAATAGCTTTATTCTGCTTTTGCTTAGGTTGGAAAATGGTGCCTTTCAACCTCAAAGGAACCATCTTGTCACATGGTCACAAGAAGTGGTGCTTAGTGGTAAACAAGAACAGAAAAATACATTTCAAAGACTGGAAAGCCTCAGACTAGTGTGTCAGAGTGATGAATAAATTCCCTCCAGGGCTGATGCCTGGGGGCAAACCTAAACAAAGGTTCTTGATTTAGGGTTCAGCCATCTTGTCTTTAAAAAGACAAGGGAGACAGATATTCTCAAAATCACTACCCGCCACCAACCTCCCCACCCCATCCCACACACACACAAGAACTTGCTGGGTTTTTGTCATTTTGAATTAAACTCTTAATTACTTTGGAGGACCCTTCACAAGGCCAAAACTTGGGCTCTTATCTAACACTTGGGAAAGATTTATCTTAGATGCTCAGGTACTGATAAAACAGAAGACTTATTGTGGGGGAGGGGGGGGGGAAGTTAGTTAGGAGAGCTGGAGGAAAGAGCAGCAGGGCAAGGGACCCGAGGGAGGCGTTCTGCCTTGTGACCTGTACCCTCAAGTTTTTTAAGGGGATCAACTTTGTGGGTAATGAGAAGTCTGTTGACTTGGTTGTGTGGCTTGATCTGGTCTGGACCCCTTAGTCATCAGGTGCTCATCATGGGGGCTTCTAGGAGATTGTCAGTACCAATGATGGGAGGTATCTTTTGAGGTGAGGGCTGGTGAGTAGGTCACTAGATTTCTGTGCTCTTGGTGTGTGCCTGAGGACATCATCCTGCAGTTTGTGATGGGTGGGTTTCCATAATTTCTCCCAAACAGCTAGACTGCATACATCAGTTTATGAAAAGGCTAGTTTTCCACCAAATGTGGTAGATAAAAGCATTCATTTTCCTAAGAATACCTGTCATTGAGCAAGGAGAAAGGGCATCCATGTGTGAATAGAAACGATAAACACACAAAGCATTTCGGAATGAGATTAATGAGAGCTGTTAGGAGCCACAAGGTTCCCAGAATTTGTCAAAAAGGAAAGAAATAACAGAGGGAACTGTGTGACAGGTTTATAGACAAACAGAATATTGAAAAATGTGATTTCTTTCCACCAACGCAAAGTCAAACCTTTAAAAATCTTAAAAGAATTTAAAGAATTGGAGAGAAAGTTCAATTCTGAGACTCTCAGACATGGGGCAGAGCTGCTACTTGCTCTCCCTGTGCCCAGCCACTCATGAGGCGCCCAGGAGGCATGGCGGGTTCTAGCCCTAGCCTGCCACCCCAGCAGAGCCTCACAACAAGCCAGACGACCCCCCGACTCCATGGAGGCCGCCATTTTCCACATCGGACTTCTTTCTCTTGACAACTCCACCCAGCAGACCAGACTATCACAGCCCAGATCATTGACACCCACCCTGTAGCAGTTTTTTTTCAATCCGGCCCAGGTATGCTGAACCAGAGACTCTCAGACATGGGGCAGAGCTGCTACTTGCTCTCTCTGTTCCCAGCCACTCATGAGGCACCCAGGAGGCATGGCGGGTTCTAGCCCTAGCCTGCCACCCCAGCAGAGCCTCACAACAAGCCAGACGACCCCCCCGACTCCATAGAGGCCACTGTTTTCCACATCTGGACTTCTCGTCACAACTCCACCCAGCAGACCAGACTATCACAGCCCGGCTTGTGCGGCTGTTAGCGGCCGTGCGGTTCATCAATAATTGCTTTATTTAGAGGTGACTACAAGAGTATGCCACCCACACGGCAAGCCTGGCAAGCTGTTCATGTCATTCCCATGACCTAATATAATGGTTTGTGGCTCTTTATGTTCCTGGAGCAAGCGGATGCCTTTGGGTTCTACTAGCATGAGACAGGACATATGGAGATATTACTGGTGCCCGCTCTAGCAAATAGATGATCAACGGGAAGATAGTGATAGTGATAGTGATAGAGAAAGTTCTGTGGGTAAGGCTCTTGCCATACATGTGTTGGCTGGCCTTGCATGTGTTCGATCCCCACCAACCCATGTGCCCCCAGAGCCTTGAGAGTGATTTCTGAACACAGAGCCATGGTAGGTCCTGTGCACAGTCAGGTAAAGCCTCCAACTCACCTCCATCACTCCTCCAAAAAACCCCAACATAAAATAACAACACAAAGGGACTTAGGAGTAAATGAAACTTTCCAGAAAGAAAAACCTGAAGATAATGGCAAATATATTTGCATAGTTATTAATGAGAACTGGAGATAACTCATAGCTATCAACCTGAGTGGAGGAATTCAGGTTCTTCAAATTAGTTTTGAAAAGTGAAAATTCATAAAGGCAGAAAAGGACAAATGCCAACACAGATTAAAGGAAAATAATGAAAGCACACAGTACTTGTGACAGAAAGGAAGGACAGAAGGATTTGTTAGTGAGCACTGCTGAAACAAGTGCATAGCAATTGGCAATATACGTGATTGGTTGTATATATACACCCTTCACTTGCTAAAGTGAACTCTAGCTAATTTAAAGAAGTATACAGAAAAAGCAAACTTTGGGAAACTATTAGAAAACATAAAATTATATTCTCATTGAATAAAATTTCCTTGGCTTTGAAACAATGGGCAAAATCACAAAGGAAAATTGACTTTAAAAATATATAATATAATACCATTACTTCACTTGTATCACTTATCTTCCTGTTGTTCATCGATTCACTTGAGTGGGCACTAGTAATATCTCCTTATATCTTGTTGCAAGCAAGTGTAGCCTAAGGGCATGTGCTGGCTCCAGGAACAGAAAGAGCCTCAAACCATTTCTTCAGGTCATGGGAATGAGGTCCATAATTTTTACTGGTTTTTGACATATTAAATAAAACACAGGTAGCTTTCCAGGTTCTGTTGTGTAGGTGGTATAATCTCAGTAGAAGGCTGTCATCTCGAGCATTTACTGATGAAACTCAATGGGGAAAGATCAGCTTTTCTCTTGGGTGGAGCTCTGAGGAGCTGTGGAGTCTGGATATTGAGAATGACTGACCTCATGGCATTGGGTTTCCTCTGGCTTCTTGCTAGGCTCACTGGGATGACGAACCACTGCTAGAACCTGCCTAGAATTGTATAGTGTATAAATGTGAAAGATCCTGGGAAGAAACCTGATCCTAACATCTAGTACTATCTAAGACTGTTGCACGGCCACAGAGCAGCAGCAATATACCATCACTTGATCACTCGATCACTTGAATCCTGTTATTCATCGATGTGCACAAGTGGGCGCCAGTAACATTTACATTGGACCCTATCACGTGCCAATGTAGCCCAATGGCATCTGGTTGATTCAGGAATATGAAGAGCCTCAAACCATTCCTTCAGGATCTTGACGAAGAAGTCTGACCATCTTGTAGGTGGGTGGCCACGTGATCTTTTGACATCCCGTGGGATCCAGTCGTTAACAGTTCTAGTCCAGTGGTCATCTCCAAATCGCATTACATGTCCAGCCCATCTGATTTTCGATGCCTTGGCAATCGAGACAGCGTCCCTGATTCTGGAATAGCGATGGAGGTCGGAACTCCAGTTCCTTCTCTCACTTGAGTGAGGCTTGATATTCCAAGCATAGCTCTTTTGATTCCTCTCTGGGAGACCCAAATAGCATTCTCATCCTGCTTTCGTGAGAGCCCAGGTCTCTAAGGAGTATGTTAATGCAGGGAGAACGGTGGAGTCAAAGAGATGTGCCCAGAGCCGGAGGTTCTTTGTCCTTTTAGCTATTTCTTTGATGCCTTTTGATGCAGGTGGGCCCACACGTGGCTTATGTGAGGCCGGAAGGGGAGAGAGATGGTCGCTTTCTCCCCCAGCTGCCTCTGCTGCCCCGGACCCGCTAGGCAGGCTTAGGACTGATAAAGTCTGCGATGAGCCCCTGCACAGCGTGGGCCTGATCCCCACCAGCCCCACAAGGTGGCCGTCAAGCCACACCTGATGTCCGTTTGATCTCTAGGCACAGGAGTTGACCCCCACCACCCGAGGTTTCTTGTGGAGCCACGGACTCAGGCTGGAGCTAGGAATTGCTCTTTGCAGGAAAGGAAAGTCAGTCCTAGGCCTTATCAGGACTGCCTTAGGGTTCTTGTCTTCCTCCGGAAAAAGAATTTTCAGGAGTCAACTAGCAGTGAAGTAAAATAGGTTTTATTAAGGAGGTTTTTGGGAGGGAAGGGGGAGAGAAAGTACACATCTCAAGAGGGAAGATGCGGGCAACACATGTGCTCAGGCACCACATGTGCTCGGCCACATGGGCTCAGGCAGCATGTGTCCATACAGCATGTGTGCCCTGTCCTTTGGTCAGGACGGCTTTTATAGATTTCTCCCCAAGTTACTCCCCATATGGGGTTTTAACCTCGGTTTCTAGGGCCATTGCCAAGGGAGTAGACTTTGGGAGTGGCCTTCTTTGACTGAAATGCTTTGGAGTCTTCTGTGAGCTGGATCCTGGGCGGGAAGGCTGATTTATCTTTCTTGGGAGAGTTAATTCTCTAAAGCCTTTAGAAGGGTCAGTGGCCTACGGGCTTCACACACAATCCCTTTGACCTTCCCTCCCCAGGATTTATTGTTGATAATGGTCTTGTCAAGTTTGCTTTTGGTTTTCAATCAGGTGTGGCTCTGGATTTCTTCTTCAGGAATTTTATTGCCATGTGGCACTCCCCCTCCCCGTCTGCCTGCCTACAACACCTTTGAAGGCATTCCATGATGCTCTCTTCCTCCTGCGCAGCTCAGGTTTTAGGTCATTCATCATGTTGACTTCTCGACCTAGGTACACATAACTGCTGCATTCAGAGATGTCTGTTCCATTGAGAGTGAATGGGGCCTCTGGAACTAGTTCATTTTTCATGAACATAGTTTTCTTCACATTCAGCTGTAGACCTATCTTTCCACATTCTCGGTCAAAGTCAGCCAGCATTTGTGCCGCTTGGCTAATGTTTGGTGTTATTAGAACGATGTCATCAGCGAAGCAGAGGTGGTGTAGTTGCCAACCATCTATTTTCACTCCCATTCCTTCCCATTCTAATTGTCGCATAATGTTCTCGAGGGTGGCGCTGAAGAGTTTTGGTGAAATGGTATTACCTTGTCGAAACCCTCTTTTGACATCAATGATCACTTCCTTGTAGAATGGTGAGATCCTGGTGGTGAATCTGTAATACAGCTCACGAAGGATCTTGATGTATTGGGTTTGAACGCCCTGCTTGACTAGGGGCTTTGATGACCGCTTCAGTCTCCACAGAATCAAAGGCTTTCTTTAAATCAATGAATGTGAGGCAGGCGGCATCTCGTACTCCCTACAAACCTCAATGAGCTTGGTTACCGTGTGGATATGATCGATTGTGCTGAATCCTTTTCGGAAGCCAGCTTGCTCGCATGGTTGTCCTTCATCTAGTGTTCTGCCAATCCTCTTCAGGATGACTCGTGTAAACAGCTTGTAGATGACGGACAACAGGCAGATGGAGCGATAGTTGCCAATGTCGTGAATGTCTCCCTTCTTGAACAGTAGAACTGTCCTGCTGGTTTTCCACTGGGAGGGCATCTTGCATTCGGACAGGTAGCTTGTGAAGAGCCCAGCTAGTGTATTGATGAGTACCGATGGCAGATTCTTCAGGTGTTCGGGTCTGACTTTGTCTGGGCCTGGTGCTGTTCCCTTCTTTATCGATGAAATGGCATGTCGGATTTCAGAAGGGAGAACGTTGGGGATGACATATCCATGCTGTGGATTTGGTATGTGGACAGGTGGACATGGCTATCAAAGAGATCTGTGTAGAAGTCATGGATAATGTTCTCCATTGCCTTTCTGGAAGATGTGATAGATCCATCAGGGTGTTGGAGGGCAGTCATCTTGGTCTTATAGTTAGCAAATATAATACCATAAAAAAACTAAAGTCATGGCTGGAGTTACAGAACAGGGATGAGGTGTATGTTTCCAATTCTGGTTCAATTTTCAGCACTGCATACTGTTTCCCTAAACACCACCAGTGTTCATGTGATCAGTGCTCACTTATCACTGAGCACAGGGCCAGGAAAAAACCTCGAACACCACTAGGTATGTGTTGAAAATCAACCATTTATCCCTCTCCCCAAATCTAAAGTCAAAAGACAAAAATTACTGAAAATATCTGAAGCACCTCGACAACTGAGAGGTCCTGGTTTACGTGATTTTAATTTTTATTTTCCCCCAGGAAATTTTCTGAGACCTTGTGTCTTAGAATAATTATCCTGTTTCCTAGTCTCCTGGGGTAAGTAAATAAACAATGATAATGGAATTAAAGTGGCTGGTTGCCAGGTGTCAAAAGTGACAACTTGCTCTCTCAGTGTCCCACAATATCTCTATGAAATAATGCAGTCCTCATTGAGTATTAATACGATACTCAATAAGTATACATAAGATTTGGTCTTCTTCTGAATTCTCATTGCAGCCCTTTCCCTGTGCTGAAGGTTTTCATCTCCTCAGGGGGACCAAACTTCCCTGGGCCAGTTAGACTCACCAGGCTACATTTCTTGCATCCTTTAAGCAGGTCTGGCCTTTCTGCTGTCAGGCTATCTTAGCACTGGTGACAATGTACATCCTCATCTTATCACTTCCTGAGAAACTCATTGCTAGGGGCCTCTATCTGCCTATTGCTTCATTTTTATTTAAATTGTTTTCCTTTACCAAAAAAGCTAGATTACTTTACTAGATTACTATAAACAGCAATCAACCAACTGAGAAATGGTGGACTCTGTAGCGATCTCCATATGCAAATTACGGACCTTTGAGTATTTTAAGCCAGTTCAAGGTTTTCAAGTAAGTAAGTTTTCAAGTAAGTTTTCAAGTAAGTAAAAATTGATCACTTGATCACTTGATCACTTGAATACTTCATCGATTTGCTCAAGTGGGAGCCAGTAACATTTCCATTGGACCCTATCACGTGCCAATGTAGCCCAATAGCATCTGGTTGATTCAGGAATATGAAGAGTCTCAAACCGTTCCTTCAGGGTCTTGATGAAGAAAAGTAAAAATTACCAAATGGTAAATAGTCATCTCCTGCATGAAAGCCAGGAACTATCTACACTTAGCAGACATACCTATTTCACCATCCATCTGAAGCAGAATAGATTATCAAGAACCTGACTCCATGCCTAGAGTGTTTAAAAACAGGTAACTGATTTTTGGTACAAACGTACATTCTTCTGACCCTATAGGGCTTGCTGTATTTTTATTGTTGTTTTGTTTATCTAGTCAAATTCAGATATGCTCAGTGCTTACTCCTGACTCTGCACTCAGAAATCATTCATGATAGTGCACAGGGGACTATTTGGGATGCTGGGGATCAAACCCAGATTGGCTGCATGCAAGGCAAGTGCATTTCACACTGTACTATCATTCCAGCCTTGAGCTTTGTTATATTCATAGACATAAGGAGAAATCACAGAGTTTAACCAACAGTTTGAATTCCTAGCCTAAAAACATGAGAGACTCCCATCAAAAAATGGGGAGAAGAAATGAACAGAAACTTAGACAAGGGAAGAAATTCAAATGGCCAAAAAACATGAAAAAATGCTCATCATCACTAATCATCAGAGAGATGCAGTCATTCTATGTAAATGCAGTCATTCTATATCTGTCTTTTTCCTTTATATAAATGCAGTCATTCTATATCTGTCTTTTTCCTTCTGACTAATTTCACTCAACATGATCCTTTCCATGTCCATCCATTTATAGGCAAATTTCATAACTTCATTTTTTCTAATAGCTGCATAGTATTCCACTGTGTAGATGTACCACAGTTTCTTTACCCAGTCATCAGTTCTCGGGCATACTGGTTGTTTCCAGGTTCTGGCTATTGTGAATAGTGCTGCTATGAAAATAAAAGTGCGGATTGTGTTTCCGCTGTCTGTTTTTGGCTTCCCAGGATATATTCCCAGGAGTGGTATGGCTGGGTGGGAGATCAATTTCTAGTCTTTGGAGGAATGTCCATATTGTTTTCCAAAAAAGGCTGTGCCAGTCTACATTCCCACCAACAATGGATGAGAGTCCCATTTTCCCCCGCATCCAAGCCAGTACTTGTTGTTCTTGCTCTTTTGGATATAAATGCCAGTCTCTGTGGTGTGAGATGACATCTCATTGTTGTTTTGAAGCTCAATTTCTAGTCTTTGGAGGAATGTCCATATTGTTTTCCAGAAAGGTTGTACAAGTCGACATTCCTACCAACAATGTCTGAGAGTTCCCTTTTCCCGCATCTTTTTTTTCCCGAAGGATTGCTTTAGCTATCCGTGGGGGTTTATTATTCCATATGAATTTCAGAAGGGTTTGGTCAATTTCTTTAAAGAATGTCATGGGTATCTTTATAGGAACCGCATTGAAACTGTACAAAGCTCTAGGGAGTATTACCATCTTGACAATGTTAATTCTCCCCCATCCATGTGCAGGGAATGTGTTTCCATTTCCTCGTGTCCTCTTTTATTTCTTGAAGCAGTGTCTTGTAGTTCTCTTTGTATAGGTCCTTTACACACTTGGTTGAGCTGATTCCTAGGTATTTGATTTTCTGTGGCACAATTGTGAATGGAATCGATTTCTTAATATCCCTTTCTTCTCTTTCGTTATTTGTGTATAGGAAAGCCACCGACTTTTTGTGTGTTGATTTTGTACCCTGCCACTCTACTGTACATATCTATTGTTTCTAAGAGTTTTTGGGTCGAGAGTTTAGGGTTCTCTAAGTATAATATCATGTCATCTGCAAATAATGATAGCTTGATTTCTTCCTTGCCTATCTGGATGCCCTTAATGTCCTTTTCTTCTCTGATTGCTATGGCGAAGTACTTCCAGTACTATATTGAATAAAAGAGGTGAGAGGGGGAAACCTTGTCTTGTTCCTGATCTTAGGGGGGAAGGCTTTCAATTTTCCCCATTGAGAATGATACTAGCTGTGGGCTTTTGGTAGATGGCTTTGACTATCTTGAGGAAGATTCCTTTAATTCCCATTTTCTGGAGGGTTTTAATCATGAATGAGTGCTGGATCTTGTCAAATGCTTTTTCTGCATCTATTGATAGGATCATATGGTTTTTATTTTTTCTCTTATTGATATGATGTATTATGTTGATTGACTTGCGAATGTTGAACCATCCTTGCATTCCTGGGATGAATCCTACTTGGTCATGATGTATGGTCTTCTTGATGAGTCTTTGGATTCTGTTTGCTAGTATTTTGTTGAAGATCTTAGCATCCGTGTTCATCAAGGAGATTGGTCTGTAATTTTCCTTCTTTGTGTTGTCTCTCCCTGCTTTGGGTATCAGGGTGATATGTGCCTCGTAGAAGCTGTTTGGGAGTGTTTCTGTTTCTTCTATTTCCTGGAAGAGCTTGAAAAGGACAGGCAGTAGGTCCTCCTTAAAGGTTTGGTAGAATTCACTAGTGAACCCATCTGGACCTGGGCTTTTGTGTTTGGGCAAACTTTTAATTACTGTTTCAGTTTCCTCAATGGTGATAGGCTTATTTAGGTATTGGAGGTCTTCTTGTTTCAGTCGTGGGAGGTTATAGGACTTCGGGAATTTATCCATTTCTTCTAGGTTCTCATGTTTTGTGGCATACAGGCTCTCAAAGTAATCTCTGATGATCTTTTGGATTTCTGTTTTTTTCTGTTGTGATGTCACCATTTTCATTTCTGATTCTGTTTATTTGGGTTTCTCTCTTTCCCTGTCCTTACAAGTCTTGCCAGTGGCTTGTCGATCTTGTTTAATTTTTCAAAGAACCAGCTCTTGGTTTCATTAATCTTTTGGATTGTTTTTTTTTGGTTTCCAGCTCATTGATTTCCTCCCTAAGTTTTATTATTTCCTTCCTTCTGCCTGGGTTGGGCTCCTTTTGTTGGTCTTTTTTCTAATATTTTCAGCTGTGAGGTCAGGTTATTTATGTGGGCCCTTTCTTCTTTCCTTATGAATGCTTGCAGAGCTATGAACTTTCCTCTTAACACGGCTTTTGCTGTGTCCCACAAGTTCTGATAGTTGGTATCTTCATTGTCATTTGTTTCCAGGAATCTTTGGATTTCCTGTTTGATTTCCTCTATGACCCATTTGTTGTTCAGGAGTGATCTGTTCAGTTTCCAGGTGTTTGGTTTGGCTCCCTGTTTCTGTGTATGGTTAACTACTATTTTCAGTGCATCATGATCTGAAAAGATAGCTGACACAATTTCAATCTTTTTTTATTTTGTTGAGGTATGCTTTGTGGCTCAGCATATGGTCTATCTTGGAGAATGTTCCATGTGCACTGGAAAAAAATGTGTATTCAGCTTTTTTTGGGCATGAAAAGCCCTGTATATATCCACTAGCTCTCTTTCTTCCATTTCTTCCCTCAGGTCCGTATTTCCCTTGGTGAGTTTCAGTCTTGTCGATCTATCCATCGTCGATAAGGCAGTGTTGAAGCCTCCGACTATTACTGTGCTACTGTTAATGTCTTCTTTGAGGTCTCTTTACAGTAGTCTTAAGTATTTTTGGCCCCTCGTTTGGTGCATATATGTTTAGTAGTGTGATTTCTTCCTGGTATACATACCCCTTAATTATTAAGAAATGGCCTTCATTGTCCCTTCTAACCTTTTTCAGCCTGAAGTCTATACTGTCAGATACAAGTATGGCCACATCACCTTTTTTGGAGGGGTTGTTTGCATGGAGAATGGTCTTCCAGCCTTTGACTTTGAGTCTGTGTTTGCTCTGGTTATTCAGATGCGTTTCTTGTAGGCAGCAGAATGTTGGATTCAGTTTTTAAGCCATTTTGCCACCCTGTGTCCTTCTTAATTGGTGCATTTAGACCGTTGACATTGAGAGAGATTATTGTCATTGGATTTTGTGCCATCTTTCTGTTTTAAACTTGTTGTGGTTTTGGGTTTGGTCGTATTTTACAGTAGACCCTTCAATCCTTCTTTTAAAGTTGGTTTTGAGTCTATGAATTTCCTGAGTTGTTGTTTATCCATGAAGTTGTGTATTTTTCCTTCACATCTGAAAGTAAGCCTAGCCGGGTAAAGAATTCTTGGTGAGGCCTGCAGTTCATTGAGCCTTTTCCCAATATCCCACCATTGTTTTCGGGCTCGGAGTGTTTCATCTGGAGAAGTCTGCTGTAAATCTCAGGGATGCTCCTATGTATGTGATTTCCTTCTTTGATCTTGCTGCTTTCAGTATTCTATCTCTGTCTATCGTTTTTGTCATTTTTATTAAGGATGTGTCTTGGAGTATTCTTATTGGGGTTTCTTTTTAGCTGGTATCCTCCGGGCCTCCTGGATCTGGGGAGCAAGCATTCTTCAGTTCGGGCAACTTCTCAGCGATGATGGCTTTGACAGTTTCTTCTTCATCAGGGTTTTCTTCTTGCCCTTCTGGGACCCCAATGATCCGTATGTTGTTTCTTCTGGCTTCATCCCCAGATTATCTCTTGTTGTCTGTTCGGTAATTGTGAGCCTTTTTTTTCTATCTTCTGGTGTTGTGTAGAGAATCTTTGGAACTCGTCTTCGAGATCACTAATTCTTTCTTCAGTAGCTATTATTCTGCTATGATGGCCTTCCACTGTGTTTTTTTATTTCATTTACCTCATATTTAATATCTGTCATTTCCCTTTGCATTTTCCTCACTTCTTCTCTCATGTCCTCTTGTATTTTATTGATTTTGCATTCCGTTGCTTCTTTGAATTCCTTTTGAATCCTTAACAGTTCTTTCCGAAATTCTTTTTTCGAGAGGTTATACAACTCATTGGTATTGCTAGACTCATCTGGACCAGTGACTTCACTCACAGAGCTTGATGGATTTTTGCGTTGCTTTACCATTATGACTATTGTAGGTTGCAAATGTGAGTTCTTGGGTGACTAGATAGTACAGTTTGTAGGTGTCTGGTCTATTTGCAGAGTTTGGGTGGGTGGCAAGGATGTAGGAACCAAGGTTCACTGGTACCTCATGCAAGGTAGGTAGTAAGAGGGCCGTGCGCGCGCTCTAGCGTCCATGCGGTTTTGAGTTTTGGGATGTTCCCAGAAGTGCAGGGCCCCAAGGGTCGGTCCGGGGTGGAAACCAAGGCAGTTTGCCTTGGTTCCCATTGATGGAGTTTCCGCTCTTCCCTGGGGCAGCTTGGGGTCCCGCGGAGATGCAAGAATCACACACACACCTGGTGGGAAGCGCGGGGATCTGCTGGGCGTCGGGGCTGGATGGCGTCAGAGGGAGGTCCTGCGCCGATGGGTGGGGGCTCGGTCCCTCCTCCAAGCTGGAGCCTTTTCTCCTGGAGCCGAGTGGTCAGGGGCTGCCCCCGCGGGAAGCACCTGGTGGGAAGCTAGATACAATTTTTTAAGTTGTTTCTCTGCCCCCTTGAAATGTATGGAAATTCACTGAAAAACAAAGTCCTCAAACACCAAATGATCTCTTTCATATGTGGTATGGAAAGACACAAAGCACAAGACCAGGCAATGTCCAATGAAAACAAACTCTGACACTCTGAGGACAGAACTGAGCTCACCAAGGAGGGTGGAAGAAATGTTGAAAGCAACTGGACTATAGTGGAATAATCCTTGTGCTTTGGGGATAGCATGCCTTTGGTGACAGTATGGTGTGGTAATAATGCCTAACACATTATAAACTAATGGTAACTCAAAAAGCAGTTGAAAAACCAAGTAAGTTACAGGCTTTACAGAAAGGGTCTGTCTTTCTCCAGTACCTGGAAACATTTCTTTCCGAGTCCAACATACCTCCAAGGGTTCGCTCACATGTGCAGTTGGGGGGGGGGGGTGTCACGCTGGCTGGACTTGGAGCAGGAATTTGGGCCCCTTCTCCCGTTCCTCCACCCGCCGCCTCCATAGTATTGTGGCTGCTCTGCAGCCACATGACAGTCTTAGATAGTACTGGATGTTAGTACCAGGTCCTTCCCAGAATCTTTCATATTTATACACTCTATACAGTTCAAGGCAGGTTCTAGCCATGGCCTATCACCCCAGCGAGCCTAGCAAGAAGCCAGAGGAACCCCCACACCATGAGGTCAGTCATTCTCAACATCCAGACTCCATGGCTCCTTGGAGCTCCACCCAAGAAAGAAAACCTGATCTTTCCCTGTTGAGTTTCATCAGCAAATGCTTGAAATGAGAGCCTTCTACTGAGAGTATACCACCTACATTGCAGAGCCTGGCAAGCAACACGTGTTTTATTTGATATGCCAAAACCAGTAACAATTATGGACCTCATTCCCATGTCCTGAAGAAATGGTTTGAGGCTCTTCTTGTTCCTGAAGCAAGCACATGCCCTTGGTCTACACTTGCTTGCGACAGGACATAAGGAGATGTTACTGGTGCCAGCTTGAGCAAATAGATGAACAATGGGAAGACAAGTGATACTTTTTAAAGAATTTTTTATGATCCCCTGGAACAGTGCTGGTAGATGAGCTTAAATGGCAGCAGTGGTAGCTTGTGGGCATGGCTGTGAGTCTTCCAGAAATGTGGGGAGGTGTGGGGAGGTTGCTCACCCCTGACTCTGAGAAAGGCCCTGGAAATATTCCTCAGGAAACATTGGGACATTTAGCCCCTCTCCACAGTTTTTGTGGGAGAGTTTCTTCTGAACCCTAACGTCGGTACTTGGCTCCAGGTTATAAAACACCTCTTGTCAGAAAGGAAGACAAATCCATGTTTCTAGGCAAATCAATGAGTTCCCAAAAACAGTCCCCCCAGGAGCTGGGAAAATCTAGGCAGGATGATGTGGAATAAAGAGTGTTGCAAGTCTTTTACCTAAGGACTGTTAGCTCCTCTTGACAGCACAAGTGCAAAGTGCTGTGCTCAGCTGGAGTGGGGAGGAAAGAGCAATCTCCTTTCTGCATCTCTGTAGTTTTTACTTCCTTAGGAGCCACAGCACATCCTTAATGACATCTTCAAGATACAACTATTTCTTCCCCATTTTTTCCTTTGGTTTTGATGCCAGACCCTACAGTGTTCAGGGCTTTCTTCTGGCTCTGTGCTAAGTGATCATTCCTGTGGTCCTGGGGGAGCATCTGGGATGCCAGGGATAGAACTTGAGATGGCTGCATGCAGGATTAGCACCGTCCCTGCTGTGCTATAATTCTGGGCCCTCTTCCTCATTTTAATGGAGAAGTTTTCTGAGTTGGGAGAAGCGTCTGGTTTTAAATGACATTTCTGGGTAGGGGTAGCAAGTCATAGGAGTCCATGGATGCTGGCCAGGGGAGGGCTCACTCACACCAAACCCCTGCCTCTCAGTTCAGTTCAATGCAAAACACAGCAGCATCCATTTGGGACTATGCGGCCGGATGGTATGTGAAATCCAGAGGTTTATTTACATGAGTGACAGCCCTCCCATGATTGGATGTTTATTCTCTATTGGGGGAAATAGAGTAGAAGCAGATGGCAGAGTGTGTGGAGACGGCAGGAATGTGCTGACCAGGGGTTTCTGCTCCCAGAGGGATCTGAAGAGCCACAGTGTCCTGGGCCTCTCCAGTGTGGACCTGACCCAGCACACTGCATGGCCTCTTACCTCCCCATTTCCCCACCAGCATCAGTTTCTCAACGCCCAGGTGTGCTGAAATGGGGAAACAAGATGAAATGTGAAGAGCAGAGCTATTTCAGGCACTTTTTTAAAGCACTTGAATTGCTGATCTTATGTGGGAGCTTTCCTCTCTTGGAAGACAATAATGCTAATTTTGCACATTTAGAATATAAGCCAGGTAGGCAGAATTTAGAACAAAGTTCAAATTTATGAGTCTTGCTATATCACAAACAAATGCCCAAGTTTCATAAAATATGAACAAAGCCTCTGGGAAGAGATTTCTAGGCCTCTGCTGGCTATTGGCAGAACCCAGATCTCAGCCTTCTGTTATCTGAACACTCCACAGACATGAAGTCAGGGGAAGGCCTGAAAAGTCATTCATGAGGGACTTCTGACCAGCTCCTAGATTCCCACCTCTGAAGTCAAGCAAATAATCTGAGGAAACAAGGTCGGTGAACCTCTATGACACCCAAACTGGACAAAAGTGCACCAAAACACACAGCTCCCAAAGTTCTGTGAGATGGGTCACAGTGGAGCAGACAGAAGCTAGGTCATATGCTGTGGGTGGCAGGAAAGGCCTCTGAGCTTCTTGCAGCCTGACTGGGAAGGGCGTGGGTGGGAACCCCTCTGGCCACCATAGAGCAGGCCAAGACCTGATAGGACACTGGAGCAAAGGACAGGAAGGGGTGAGGAACAAACCATGAATGGTGATTTGTCGCCTCCCTTCCTGCTCCAGGGTCCCAGCCCTCCATTACCTGCATCAACTACACCCACAAATATCTGGACAGACAGTTCTCAAGTGTCCCACTTTTCCCCCAGGTGAGGCTACCAGGCTCTCATGAGAACCTTGAGAGACTCTGTTGGAACTCTGGCGAGACTCCTGTGAGACTCACGGGACTGATGTGTGCTTAAGCTGAGCTGGACCAGAATGCTGATGTTTGCGGGTTTCTGCTGACCGGGGAAACACCTCAAGGTCGTACCTCTTCATTCTAATCATTCTGTGCTGGGTACACGATCCAACTGTTTTTAGCAGGGAAGAGCATACAGCAGCCCCTGTGCAGACTCCAGGCTTTGCAGAAGAGCTCTGGCCTCTGCAGAAGCTGCTGGGACCCGTCTTCTTTCACAGCTCCTTTGAGGTCATTAGTGGACCAGCTGACCTCGGAGGAGAGCTCTGCGGTTCAGTCTGCCAGGTTCCTGGGCTTCCGCCTCCTCTGGGAATTGGGACTCACTGCACCTCCCTAGTGGCGGATGGCACAGAGCCTGACCTCTGGCTGCCTGTAGATGTCTCCTAATTCCTCAGCTGCTGCTGACAGTGACTGTCATTGTTCTCATCATTGTCCTTGTTCTGACACTATCAGTAGCAAACTCACACAATCAACATTAAAGAAGTGTTTCTAAAAGGCAAGAAATGTGTGTTCCTATGATTCCTTGTTCACAGGGTCCTGGGTAGTTTCCTATGATCTCTTGAGGAAGAAGAAACTCATCAGTGCAGTTCAGGAAGGGAAGCAGGGAGTGTTTTGATGAGTGAATTACATGAATATATGCATGACTGCCCTGTTATTACCTACCATCAATGGAGTCAGCTCTAGCAGACTGCTGATATGTGAAATAAGTTAGTGAGTTTGTAGAAACAAATCTCCAGCAATGCTTGCCTCTGGTCCAAGTTTATGGCTTTTACAGGTTCCCTGTAGGACCTCAAAGGGACAGTATGGAGCAAACTCACAGCACCAACTCTAATCAAAGGAACAATGAATGGCCCTAACACTGTGGCCTTGCCATTTAATTTATAATTTATTTACTTAATTACTTAACTTTTTTTGCATTTGGGGTCACACCCAGAGATGCTTAGGGGTTATTCCTGACTCTGCACTTAGGAATCATTCCTGGCGGTGGGGGACAATAAGGAATGCCGGGGATCAAAACCGGGTTGAGTGCATGCAAGGCAAATGCTCTACCCTCTGTACTGTTGCTCTGACCTGTGGCCTTGTAATTTTAATGCTTCATTCAAGGGAAGTATTGTTACTAAAACATGCCCAAGGGAAGGCGAATGTTTCCTCCCTTTGGGGATCAGTTGATCCCCCTGGGATTCATCTTTTGAGCAGATTTATCTCTGAAGTTCTTCTTTCCTGGGATGTCTAAACCTTGCTGTCAGGACTTTGTGGAGCATTTGGATCTGGGTTCTCTTTCAAGAAGAATGAAAACGTCTCAGCACTGTGCTCTTGTGTGGGGTGAGAATGTGTGGAGCAGTGCTCAGATGACCTCAGCACGACAAATGTGCCAACTGAGCATGGGAGGGCAGAGGCTTTGTTCTTGGTTTTTGGGTCTGCAAAGTCATCAGCTCCCACGGGACCTCACAACAGAGAGAGGACACCTGCAGGCACAGGACCTTGGCTCTGGGAGGTCAGTGGCTATGATGGTGCCCCAGGAGCACAGCCTGCCTGGTTCTGGGGAGCCCTGGCTTCGACTCAAGAGCATGGCAGTATCCTGATGCCGGGGCCCCAAAAGACACACTGCTATGAGCAGTCAGGAAAATGTCTGGGAAAGGGAACATATCCACCCCTGAAAGGATCAGGAGGCTGTTAGGGAGGCGTAGGCCACTGACCAGATGTGCTTTTGCAAGTAAGGGGGTTTCATCTGGGGGTAGTGGGTGGGTGTGAGAAATCACCAGGAAATAGAGGTCATTGACTGACTCTCTTTTGTTTTAGTTTTTGGGCCACACTTTGTAGTGCTCATGCTTACTCCTGGTTCTGTGCTCAGGGATTACTCCTGGGAAGGCTCAGGGTATCGTACAGCTTGCTGGAAATGGAAACTGGGTTGACTGTGTGAAAGGCCTACTCATTGTAATATCAGTCCAGCCTAATCACTGATTCTTTGTAAAGGAAAATCCCTCAGAGTGCAAGGTGGGAAACCCAACTAGGTGCTTTCATGGAGGGTGGGGGCAGGAGGAGGGAGAAGCCTTGGCAAATGCAGGGGAGTGGGAAGGGGGCCAAGAAACTTACCAGGGGGACACTTTATTCAGACTTATTGCAAGGTCCTCCATGGGAAGTGAAGCACCTCTTAGCTCTGTCCAGGAAAGCCTGAGGACCACATCCTAGCAAGGTTCTGGACCACATCCAGAACAGTATCTGCAAGAGGGAAGAGGAGCAAAGGGTCTCAGTAGGAGGGAACAAGGGAACAGCTGTCCAGTCTTAGGGTAAGGTCTTTGACTGATTCCTCCATTTTCAGGAAGTCTTGGGTTCAAGTCCACTGTCCAAATGCCAGGCTCAGGTAGGGAAGTGTCCACTACTGTGACCATTACCCATTTATACCAGCTTGAAGCTGGTATAAATGCACTGATGCAAACTATTTTCTCCCCAGAATGAGGGGAGAAAGTACATCTGGGAAGGCTATTGCCTTACATGCAGGCAACGCCCACTGGACTTTTTTTTGCATTTTGGGTCAAACCCGGTGGCGCTCAGGGGTTACTCCTGGCTCTGCACTCAGGGATTACTCCTGGCAGTGCTCGGGGGGACCATATGGGATGCCAGGAATCGAACCCTGGGCCGGCACAGGCCAGCCGTGTGCAAGGCAAATGCCCTACCGCTGGGCTATCGCTCCGGCCCCACTGGACTTTTGAAATTGCATATAGTCCCCGGGCTCTGGTAGGAGTTATTCAGAGTCAGGAGTGAGCCCTGAGCACTGCCAGATGTGCGGCCCCCTCCCCAAATAAAAAGTGCTCTATGCTTCCCACCTCCCCATCACTTGGGACCTCCCCAAGGAAAGGTCTTCACCCCCACGCCCACAGACACCCGCTTCCAGGGCTCCCAACAGAGTTTCCTCAAATTGGATTGATCCCACTGAGCCCCAAAATCCTGTCTCCAGAAACGCTTCTGCTTTCTGAGTCACAGGAGAGAGCTATTTTGGATTATGCTTTGTTTCCCTAAGGTAGTGGTAATGGCCACAGTCAACAGCTCATCTCTCTAATATAGGTGTTCTAAGAAGGGTCCTTCTAATTTGTTAGAAATAGAGGGGTGCACCCTACACCAGCAGCTCCTTCCTGCTCTGAATCCCCAAGACAGGCACCTTCTCCCACATAGAATCTGTGCTCACCTCCAGAATATACTGACTGCTGTAAAATAAAATAAGTAAAATAAAATGAAATGTCCTTAAAATGAAAGTGATGTTCACCCTTTCTGACCATGAACTGAACATGTTTTCACCAACTCGTGTCCCAGTGAGTGATCCATAGATAATCTGAAGGTTTGCATGCACAGTGATATTTGCAATGTGGTGCCTTGCAAAATTCAATGTTCTAATACGAGGGTCCATTCAAGAAGCATAATGGCTGGGACAAGGACCCTCTCCTGACCAAACTTGTCCAAGCTCCTCAGAACTTTTCCATTGGCCTTGATTTGGGTTTCTGGGTCCTTCCAGGCAATACCTATTGTAATTAGAACTGTACCCAACTAGCTTAAATAAATGTCCCCATGTCAGTGTTTGATGGGGTTCCTCACCATCACCTGCCCAGGTGATGTTGGTCCCTCAGCATACCCTCAGCAGAAGGATTTTTAGCCACAATCTCCTCTCCTCTGAACTCTTCTCTTAGTAATTTTCCACCCACTGACCCCTGCACCTGCTCCTTGGCTGAACTCTCTCCTGTCTCTCTGGATTTAGAACTGACCCTCCTCCACTGAGTCCGTTTGCTGCCAAGTTCTTGAGTCAAGTCTGTATTCAGCCCTTGAGCTCTGTCTAGCTCTGGCTCCATTGAACAGCCTTTAGCACTGACATCTCCCCTAAGTGGCTGGGAGACTGCTCAAAGGCAGTGAGATGCTTGTCTTCTTAACATACTCTCTGTCAAGCTCTGCACTTCAGCTGGAATGTGACCAGACAGGACTGAGGTCGGACTCCATGGGTTACAGGGAAAGACCCCAGTGAGACCATTACCACCTTGGAGGTCAGGCCCCAGAAGGACTCTCACCCTTGCCAGGCTGCCAACCAATTTAGGATGTCTCACAATGCCTTTTAGGTGCAGTGAGCTGTGAAACACAGAGCTAGGGAAGGCCCAGTCCAGCCATCAGTGATTTACCACCAAGGCTGTGGAAGAGGAGCCCAAAAGCAATGTTTGTGAGAGTTCCAATCCAGAACATGCTATCCCATGAGGCAGTGCCAGCCTCAAGCAACTTCTCCCCAGTTTAGAAGCTCCTTGGTCTCTGATTTTTTATCAAATCTCCATTAAGTGGTAGCTTTGATCACAGAATTGGTTTTTACCTCGAGGCTCCAGGCTGGGTTCTATCTGCACCCCTGGTGGTTCAGCCTCTGATCACAGGATTGGTTTCTCTGCCAGCAGCCCCATCCCAACACTACCCAGGGGTCCCCAGTAGTTACCTCATTAGCATAACACAGATACTCCTCTAGCTCAGAGAATTCCTGAAGTTGAACCAGTGGAAGGCCTGATGTAGTTTCTACTTATTTAATCCCACCTTGAGCAGAGGCAAGGTGCAAGTGAATGGAATACACTGGTTTCTTTCTCTCCTATTGTTCCCCACCCCCATGAATACACACACACACACACACAGTTCCTGAATTTTTTCTTTAGGATACATTTAAAAAATGAGATATCCCCAGATTTTCCCATAACAAACCAGAAAAAAGAAGCCCATGACTTTATCAATAACATTGCCATATATGGGCTGTAATGGTCAATATAATTAGTGCTGGCTAAGGGAGCAGGCATGGGATGGGGGTGGATGGAAAATAAGGGTCTTTGGTGGTGGGAACATGCTGGTGGTGGGATTGGTGTTGAAAGATTAATGCTTCTAACAACTGTATTGTGAAAAACTTTGTACTTTGTAAATCATGGTGTCTTAATTAAAAATATGAAATCCCATGAGAGAGATCAGAGAGGTGCATTGAAATAGATTTTTTTCTTTTTGGGTGACACCCAGGACGCTCAAGGGTTACTCCTGGCTATTTGCTCAGGAATTACTCCTGGTTGTGCTTGGTGGACCATATGGGATGCCGGGATCGAACCCGGGTTGGCTGTGTGCAAGGCAAACGCCCTACCTTCTGTGCTATCTCTCCAGCTTCCTGCATTGACATAGACTTCTATGGAACCATTTTAGTGGGCCTTGAGTTTAATTCAGCATGGTATGAGACAGTTTGTGCAAATGTAATTTGCCTTAAGAGAGGAGAAATGGAGTGCACCATGAAAGTGGCAGAGCAGCAGGCCTCAGACAGGTCCTGGAGCTACTACAACCACGTGTTAGGAAAAGAAACTGAAACAAGAACTCCCAGAGTTCCGAGGCTGCAGAGGAAATTAACAGGACACTTTTGATCCTTCCAAGGCCAGGATGCCTCCCCCTCAGGTAACCTTCCTGGGGGGGTATGGATGGCCAGAGTGGGCAGCTGCTCACACCATCGCATATTAATGTAAAAAGCAGGAAATTCAATACCAAGAGGAAGGTAACATTCTTGAAGAGGGAAGAGAACACTGTTCTCTGGAGCATCTCCAGAGTCCACCTGACAGTGAGAAAGAAGTGCCCCAGAGGAATCTACTCTTGGACTATGACAGCACTGTGGGGAAACAACACAGATCCCCAGGTGAAGAAAACAACTCTGAAGAGCAGGTGAAGAAAACAACCCTGAAGACTCAAAAAGAATACACACATAATCTCTCTGACAAAGAATTCAGAGAAGAAATGGTGAGGATGTTTAATGAGCTCAATGACAAAGTAGAACTGATGTCCAATAAAATACAGGAGGACATAAATAAAGCAGTGGAAAGGGCAGTCAATAAATTATGGGATGAAATGAGCAGAAATGAGAACACTACAAACAGAAATATCATCAATAAAAAACTCAGTAGATGAAATGAAAAAATGCAATGGGGGCTCTCAACAGTAGGATGACAGCAGCAGAAGACAGAGTAAGTGAGAATGAGGATAAGCTGCAGAAAACATCAGGGAAATGCAGCAGATGAAAAAAGACAGAAAAATGTATCAGCAGCAGCAGAACAGAGAACATTTAGATGAATCCAAGAGGGAGCAACATAAGAATCAATGGAGTCCCAGAGGAATAGGAAGGCAACCCCAAGGAAATAGTTACAGTTAAAAAAAACTTGCAGAAAAGTTCCCAGAATTAAAGGACGCGGGCATCCATATCCAAGAAGTCTGAAGGGTACCAGCAAGAAGAGACCCTAATAGAAAAACTCCAATACATATCCTAGTCAGAATAATGGATGCCATAGATAGAGACACAATTCTTCAAGCAGCAAGATCAAAGAAGGAAATTGTATACAGAGGGAGCATTCATTCAACTTTCAGCAGATCTATCAGAAAAAGACCCTCCAAGATTAAAGGCAGTGGTGGGATATAGTGAAAAAACTCCAGTGAAATGAAGGCCTCCCCAAGAATTCTTCTTTTGTTTTTGCTTTTTGGGTCACACCCAGCGATGTTCAGAGGTTACTCCTGGCTCTGCACTCAGGAATTACTCCTGGTGGTGCTCGGGGGGACCATATGGGATGCTGGGGATCGAACCCAGGCCGGCAGGCCGCCACGTGAGCAAACGCCCTACCCGCTGGGCTATCGCTCTGGCCCCACCCCAAGAATTCTTTACCTGGCAAGACTCTTATTCAGATTTGAAGGACAGATACACGATTCTTGGATAAACAATAGCTCAGGAACTTTATAGATTCAAATAAACCTTAAAAGAAGAGCTTAGGTGCTGGAGTGATAGCACAGCGGGTAGGGCATTTTCCTTGAATGCGGCTGACCCAGGTTCGATCCCCAGTATCACATATGGTCCCCAAGCACTGCCAGGAGTAATTCCTGAGTGCAGATCAAGAATAACCCTGAGCATTGCTGGATGTGACCCAAAAAAAAGCAAAAAAAAAGAGCTTAAAGAGCTACTGTAAGAGAAGACAAAACCCCAAAGAACAAACTTATACAAAAAAGATGGCACAAAATTCCATGACAATAATCTCTCAAAGGTCAACGGTCTAAATGCGCCAGTTAAGAAACACAGACTGGCCAAATGGATCAAAAAAACTGAATTCAACATTCTGCTGCCTTCAAGAAATGCATCTGAGCAATCAGAGCAAAGATAGGCTTAAAGTTAAAGGCTGGGAAACAATCCTTCACTCAAACAACCCCTCCAAAAAGTGCAGGGTGGCCATATTGGTATCTGAACACATAGACTTCAGGCTGAAAAGGTCACAAGGAGCAGTGAAGGTCACTACTTAATAATCAAGGGATACATATATCAGGGAAGAAATTGTACTCCTAAACATATACACTCCCAATGAGGGGCCAGCAAAATACCTAAAAACACTGCTAGTAGACTTCCAAAGAAGACATTGACAACAACATGATTGTAGTTGGAGACTTCCAACACTGCTCTATCAACTCTTGATAGATCAACAAGACTGAAACTCACCAAGGAAATACTGTCCCTAAAAGGGAAGAAATGGAAAAAGAGGGATAGTAGATATATAAGGGCATTTCATCCCCAAGGAGCTTAATACACATTTTTCTCCAGCACATATGTAACATATCCAAGAGAGATCATATGTTGAGCCACAAAACATTCCTCCATAAAATCAAGAAGATAGAAATTGTGTCAACTGTTTTTCAGGCCATGATGCACTGAAAATAGAAGTTAATCGCAAACAAAAATGGAGAATCATACCAAATACCTGGAAACCAAACAGCTCATGGCTGAGCAACCAGCAGGTCATAAAAGTAATCAAAGTGGAAATCTAAAAATTCCTGGAAACAAATGAGACTGAAGACACAAATTACCAGAAGTTGTGGGGATACAGCAAAAGCAGTGTTAAGAGGAATGTCCGTAGCTCTTCAAGCATTCCTCAGAAAAAAAGTATGGGCCATCATACACAGTCTAACTTCACAGCTTAAGATCTTAGAAAGTGATCATCAAAAGGGCCCAGCAGACACAAGGGAAGAAATAATAAAACTTAGAGCAGAAATTGATGAGACGGGAATCTAAAAAATAATCCAAAAGATCAACGAAACCAAAGAGCTGGTTCTTTGAAAAAATAAATACGATTGACAGCCACTTGCAAGACTTGCAAGGAAAGGGAAAAGAAAGAACCCAAATAAATAGAATCAGAATTGAAAAGGGTGACATCACAACAGAAACCACATAAATTCAAAAGATCATCAGAAAATGCCTTGAGAGTCTCTATACCGCAAAACAAAGAGAACTGAAAAAATGAACAAATTCCTGAACAAAAACCTCCCTAGCTGAAACAAGAAGACCTGCAATACCTGAATAAGCCTATCACCATCAAGGAAACGGAATCAAAAGTCTGCCTAAATCAAAAACCCAGGACCAGATTGATTCACCCAGTGAATTCTACCAAACCTTTAAAGAGGACCTACTTTTAAAGGACCTACCAGTCTTTTTCAAGCTCTTCTAGGAAATTGAAGAAACAAAAACACTCCCAAATAGATCCTATGAGGCACACATCACTATGACACCCAAAGCAGACAGAGATGTCACAAAAATAGGAAACTGCAGACCAATCTCCCTGATGAACACAGTGCTAAGATCTTCAACAAAACATTAGCAAACAGAATCAAAGAGTCATTGAAAAGATTATACACCATGACTAAGTAGGATTCATCCCTGGAATGCAAGGATGGTTGAAGATCCGCAAGTTAATCAACAAAACACATCACATCAAAAAGAGGAAAAATAAAAATCATATGATCATATCAATAGATGCAGAGAGAAAGTATTTGACAGGATCCAACACCCATTCATGATAAAAACTCTCCATAAAATGGAAATTGATGAAACTTTCCTAAATATAGACAAAGCCATAAACTCCAAGCACACAGCAAGCATCATTCTCTGTGGGGAAAAACTAAGAGTCTTCCCTCTAAGATTGGGGACAAGACAAGGTTGCCCACTCTCACCACTTCTATTCATATAGTACTGAAAGTACTAGCCATAGCAATCAGGGAGAAAGGGACATTAAGGGCATCCAGATAGAACAGGAAGAAGTCAATTTGTCACTATTTGTATATGACATGATATTATACTTAGAGACCCTAAATTCTCTACCAAAAATCCCTAGAAACAATATATTCCTATAGTACAGTGGCATGGTACAAAATCAATACCCAAAAGTCAATGATTTTCCTATACGCTAATAATGAAAGAGAAGAAAGGGATATTAATAAAACGATACCATCAACAATTGCATCACAGAAAATCAAATACTTAGGAATCAGTTTGACTAAGAATATAAAGGATCTGTACAAAGAAAACTACAAAACATTGCTTCAAGAAATAAAGGGACCTTTTAAAAGATGTGTGGGGAAACCCATTTCCTGTCACTTGTGTTTCCCCTTATTTAAGGAAAGACCTGCTCATTGATGTCAACCGCCAGCAGAGGTGCCCACCAATGGGGTCTGTGGGAAGACTTGGAGGCCAGACAGTGACCAGCCCAGAAGGATCTTCCATGGGGCCTGGTCTCAATGTAATCTTTGTTTTCTAGCCTGCTTCTGACTTGCTGATCTTTATTTTTTTATTTATTTTTGTTTAAATTTTATATTTTTACAATTACAAAGATATACAATTTAAAAAAGTTCTTATTTGGATTTTTGGTCATACAGTGTTCCAGTACCCATCCCGCCACCAGTACCCATCTCCCACCACCAACGTCCCGGTTCCCTACCCCCAGACTTGCTGATCTTTAGTCACATGTCTCTACATCTTTATATTCTGATCCTGAGTGTTCAGAGACATCACCTAAACCTGATAATCTCTCGAAGCCCAAATCATCACATGAAGGTTTAGGGCTCAGCTGTAATTTGTGGGGTGTGGGCACAAACATTTAATTCATAACATGGTGCCAGCCAAAACCGGGGTCCGCAGGGAGCACATGGTGTCAGTTACTGTCACTTCATTTTGTGCATCTCACACAACTGAGCCCCAGCCTAGGGCTGCTCATTCAGGCTTCACTGCCTGCTTCACTCATCGAGCATTGACGTTTGCCCACTGTGCTCCCTCTGAGCCCAAGACATCTGGCAATGGGGCTACTGCATTCTGCCTTAGAGAGAGGTACTGTCAAATCCAGAGTTGGACCGATTGATTTGGGGTCAGTGGCCATGCCATGTGGATACGAGTCATTGATTTTATGGCAGTTCTTGACATACAGAAGCATTAGTTTCCTGGGGCTGCCAAAGCAAAATGAGACAGACTAAGAGGATAAAAAAAAACTATCCCTCATAAGTCTGAGAGCCACAAGAATGACATAAGTTGTCAGCAGGCTGTGCCTCTGAGATTCTAGTGGAGGTACCTCTCTCTCTGAATCTCTGTCTTCTAGAGTAATATTGAACTCATGGCTTTCATCATTCTTGGCTTCTTCTTTCATGGCTCTCTGCTCTGTGTGTATCTATGTGTCTCATCACTTCTCATTAGGACACCAGAGAACCCAAGGACCCACCTTAAATACAGGCTGGTGCTATTTAGTCTTAATTAGTTATACCTGCAAAAGCCCTCCCTCCAAATATAATCCTGTCCTGAGATTCTGCTCACTTCATGGTGGAGAATATTGGTGGATACTAAAACTTTTTGAATATATTTTCTTACACCCCTGACCCATCACAGAACACTTTATCTGGAAAGTGTTCTATTTGCAGGTCCCCATATCTGAGACTATTTCTGGAGCCACCAGTCTTCAACAGGTCCTAACAATGATAATAGAACCTGAGAGAATTCTCAAGCTACCCATAGTCAACACTAGTCAATATAACCAGACACCAGCAGGTGGACTGAAATAGTCGTCAGGTAGGGGTGTTCTTGGTAATGCGTTTGGGCGTAGTAAAACCAAGACATTAACTTAAAAGAAGCCGTTCTGTTGCCAGTCCTTTTGATGGGTAAAAATGGGAGAAAGGTTGGACTTACCTACAAAGGAAAAATCTCAGCAGGAATGAATCTGGATGCTCCAGGGCTCAGAATACCCAAAGGGTAAGGGGTTAAATCTCACACCATGCAGATCCAGTGGGCCTCAGGTGCAGTGTGATGGCTACCTTGGGGACAGGAAGGACCTTAGTGTCTATACCATTCAGGAACTTTTTACAGACTTTTACCTATTCTGTCCTCCCTGGGCACGTCACCAGTAAGATTGAGGTCAACCAAGCAGGAGGATAATGGCATTCTGTTGTGGCTGCTGCCTCCCAGCTCTCTAGGTCCCTAGTTCTTCATACCTCCTTCTGGTATCAGAACTAACCAATTGATGTTCATATTCCAGTTGGAGCTCAGGGGGAAACAAGAGGCTATGTAGGGCCGAAGTCAAGGAAAGACCCTTTCTTATAAGTTGAGTGAAGGTATTAGTGTTAGGGTCAGCCACTTTATTTCACCTCAAGATTGTTAATGGTCTTAAATGTTAACAAGAAATCAAGCCACTGATGTATTTTGTTTCCCTGGAATTTTTTCAAAATCAAGGCAGGAAACAGCCCTGAGTGTGCTGGGATTGCCAGAAATGGACCTTAGAAGGTCATAGATTTGGGAGCTCACAGAAAACAAGTGCCAAGCACAACATGAGGATGTTCAAAACCTCACGCTTAATTGCTCCAGAAAGTGCTGGGACATTAGAACTATATTTGGACTAGAATGGCTTATTGGCCAAATATTGCAGCAGATGCTGCAGAGAGCTTAATTAGGAGTCTGCTTAGCTTCCAGAGAGTCTGAGTTTAATACAATTTAATTTTTTCAAAATATCACGTCTTTTAAAGGTTGAGAGCTACAATAGAAACCACTTATAGTTGTTAGAGAGACATTTTCTTTTTCGAGTAATTTAAAATAATTGCTAATGACAGAAAAAGAAATGTAGTTTCTAGGAGAGTGAAGGAAGCCCCACAGCTGCAAGCTCTATGTTATTATTTAATTTACCCTTCACACCAAAACCCTGAAAATTAAATAATTTTCCTTCTCCTTTTCAAAATAAATTAGGCATCACAGAGTACCAGTGAAGAAAATTGATTCTATCATTTCTAATGAGGATAAAACACTGCACTTGAGAGCCTTAGAATTTTCAAGGCACATTTGCAAATATATTTATGGAGTGCTGCAGGAGAAATCTGCTCAGCTTTCTTCTTTAAGAATCAAATGGGACTTCAGCAAACTAAGAAACTCCTGCACCACAAAAAAATGATGGCTAGAATAGAGACAAACAGCCCATAGATCAGGAGAAATTATTTGACAGCCACTCAAGTGTTTGACAAGGAGTTAATATCAAAGATACAAGAACACTTGTGGAATTTAACAAAAACAAACAGCCCTGTCCAAAAAAGAAGTTTTTTTTTGTTTTTGCTTCTGGGTCACACTCGGCAATGCTCAGGGGTTATTCCTGTATCTGCACTCAGGACTTACTCCTGGTGGTACTTGGGGGACCATATGAGATGCGGAGGTTAGACCTGGGTCAGCTGTGTGCAAAGCAGATGTCCTATCCACTGTACTATCTCTCAGCCCCAGAGAAGTACATTTCCTTGAAGAAGATATACAGATAATGACCAATAGACTCGTGGAAAAATGCTCCTCCTCACCTATCAGGAAGTGCAGATCAGACTAACAATGTGATATCACTTCTAACAAACCAGATTAGGACATATGAAAAGAAGCAAAATCAGTCAGTGCTGGTAGGGATGTGGAGGAAAATGGCCCCTCAGCTACTGCTGGTGGGTCATGTTAATTGGTTGAACCTCTCTGGTAAATAATATGGACATTTCCCAGAAAACTGAGAATTGAAATTCCATACCACCCAGTCATTTCACTTCTCAGCATTTGCCCGAGGAGAGTCCCCAAACACTATTTCGAAAAATACTTTTTCTTCCCTATATTAGTACAGCAGTGTTAATGGCAGCCAAGATCTAGAAGCAATCCAAGGATCTAAGAATAGATGATTGGATGTATAAATCATGGTCTATGTTCACAATGAAATACTAATCAGCTAAAAGAAAGGTGAAATAATACAATTCACTGACTCATGGATGCAACCAGAGGAGTATGATGCTAAGTCAGGAAGAGAATGATCTCTTTCTTAGGTGGGATATAAGAATCATAGTTAGGGAGAAACAAATGTCCAAATGAACAGGACTTGGGAATTGTTCCTATAGGGACTGAGCCTACCTAGAAAGGGCATGGAACCAAGGAGGTTCCTGGGACACCCAATGGAGGGAAGTGGGCACTCTGGTGGTGGATGTGGAGTTGGAACAATATGTTAATGAACTGCTACTATTAACAGTTATTTGAGTCATGCCACATTCATAAAACTGGGGCAGGGAGAATTCCCATATTACTCTTAGAAATTTGTCCTAGAGACTTTGCTGATAACCCAGGCTCCCTGCAGTTCGTTGAAGAATATCTAAGTGGAGACAAACTAACTTTCTCTGCAGGTGTGAACAAAGGAAGCCAAGGATCTCTACCACAGCAGCCAGTTCTGTTACTTTGGCTGCCTGAGTGAACAGGAAAGTTTTCATGGCTGGGCTGTGCAGGGACTCATGTAGACTTTCAGGAGGCAAGGTGGATGCCTAGGTAGATGAAATCGGCTAAGCCAGTCTCCACATAGGTTCAGGCTTTTGTCTTGACTACAAGAAAAAACATATGTAGAAGATAAATAGCAAAGTAAAATAGTTTTGTTTAGAAAATGTGAGGGAGAGAGAGAGACAGACAGATAGACACTAAAGGAAGTCACATCATGAAGGAGGTACAAGTGATTCCAAGTGAGTTTCACTTCAAGGAGAGCTCTGTACCTGGAGTTGTAGTGTAGGCACTCCCAGGGAGGTGCACTGACCTGATTTGGGAAGTCATGTTTATAGGTTTTGGGTTTCCCTTCATGCTTATAAGAAGTTTTTCAAGGAGGAATACTTTCAGTCTTGGAGTTTTTTGTTCCCTTCATTCCTATCAGGAATAATCCTCAGAGATCACAGACAAGATCTTGAGCTAATTCTAGGGCAAAATATTTTTCAGGTCCATCTTGTCCCTTCAAACATTTCTTCATTTGGCCTTTTGCTTCCCCAAATATTTCTTCATTTATGGCTTTTAGTCTCTCCAAACAGTTCTTACTTGGTTCATAATTTTCTGTGTCTACCTGAAATTTACTGCCTAGGTTTCCCTAGCTGGCTGTCCACTCACTTCATTATGGTCCTGACCCCCCCACCCCCAACCTGAACTGGCCAGGTGGTGGCAGCCAAGCTGAAGGGTGGTGGTGCTCTCTGGTGCCTACTTCCTGCTCCTTGTAGTTCCCTCTCTGCACCCTGACAATAACAGTTAATAGAAGTTTCCAAAAAATGACATATGGAGAAGCCAGAGCAATAGTCCAGGTGGGAGGGCATTTGCCTTAAGTGCAGCCGCAAGGCAGATTGGATTTCTAGCATCCTATATGGCCCCCTGAGCATCTCCAGAAGTGACTCCTGAGTGCAGAGCCAGGAGAATGCCAGAGCACTGTTGGGTGTGGTCCCAAACAAAACAAAACAAAAACAAAAAACAAAAAAACAAAACAAAGCAAAGCAAAACAAAGCAAAGCAAAGCAAAGCAAAACAAAAACAAGCAATAAAACAAAACAAAGCAAAACAAAAAACCAAACAAAAAACCAAACCAAACCAAGCCAAGCCAAACCAAAACCAAGCCAAGCCAAACCAAACCAAACCAAACGAAACCAAACAAACAAACACAAACACAAACCTCTTAGAGTGGGGTAAGTGTGCTGTGAGCTTTTGGTCCTTAAATATTCTTTTCTTGATTTAATAGATCTTCCATTTAAAAGTGAGAGATTACACTAACTTTTTTTTTTTTTGGGTCACGCCACGCGGTGCCAGGGAGTTGCTCTGATGCACTCAGGGAAGTAGCCGCTGGTGGTGCTTAGGGGACCATATAGGATGCCAGGCATCGAAACCAGGCCGGCACAAGGCCAGCAGCAGTGCAAGGCAAACGCCCTACCGCTGGGCTATTGCTCTACTTGAGATTAGATTTTTTACTATTGAGTTAGGGTTCCTTTTCAGAGTTTAAACACTAGTTGTTGTTGTTGTAGTAGTAGTTGTTATTGTTATTCTCATTGTCTGAAATAGATGATTATCAGCATTTTCCCTTAGCTGGCAGTTTTCTTTTTATTCCTTTTGAGTAGGCTTATTTGTGGGAGCAGATTCTTAATTCTGATAAAATTCAATTTATCAACCATTTCTTATGGATTGTGTTTTAAGGGGAAGAGCCCCCAAGAAATAAACTTTGGATCCAGAAAAAATTTTTGTTATGTTTTTTGGCTTCTTTTTTCATCTATGCTTATGATCTATATTTAGATAACTTTGTATAGTGTAATGGGCATTGCTTTAAAAGCTATTTTTGGCTATGGACACAGCTTTTCCACCAATTTAATTGCTTTTTATATCTTTTCTAAAAGTACTTCCAACAAGTCTCTTCTCTAATGCTCTTGATTCTGTTAAGCTGAGCCCTGTGTATGTTTCTCTGTTGATATCACTGGACTTATTATTACTAGCTATAAAACCTCTTAAATCTTATTAGTTTCCCTCACTTTTATTTTCCATACAAAAGCATTTTATTTATACATTGAATTTCCGATGTTATTTTTAGAATAATGTTGCCCATATCTACGAAAAGTCACTTTGATGCTAATAGGATTATAATTAAACATGAGCAGAAGAAGCGAAGAAGCGAAGCGAATGTATCCTCAGAGGAGAGCCTTATACTGCTATTAAGGTTTCTCATGCACACACCACATGTCTCTCCATTTACTTAGATCTTTCATTCACTAACTTACCTCCATTGTCCTTTTTGAGTTCTGTACATTTTGTGACATTTATGCACAGGAACATTTTTAAAGTAGTTATAAATGGCATTTCAGTTTTAAATTTCAGCTCCCCATTTCATTTCTAGAACAGAGAAATTTTTAATTTTCCATATTGGTCTTACGTCTCTGCTTTCCCGAACTCACTTTTTAGTTGCCGCAATTATTTTGTAGATTCTGCAAATTGTTTGAAAAATTTCTATAATTTTTACTTGTGGACCCAATCTTGTCACTTGCATAGAGAGTTTATTTCTTCTTTTCATTTTCTGATCTTTTTAATTTAATTTAATTTAATTTTTTTTAAATTTTTTATTATACCGTGAGACATACAATTACAAAGGGTTTCATAATTGGTTCTTGGTAATACAGTATTCCAGCACCCCTCCCTCCACCAGTGCCCCATTTCCACCACCAATGTACCCCACCCCCCTCCCTTCCCCCCCAGGCTGCCTCAATAGCAGGTACCCCCGTTTCCTCTCTTTCTCTCTCTCTCTCTCTCTCTCTCTCTCTCTGTCTCTGTATCTCTCTCCTCTTATTTTACACATTGTAGCTAGCCCTGCAGATATTTAGAGTTTATCACTTAAGTCTCTTAGTGTATATTCAATGGTGAGTTTAATCTGCCATTACCATTTCCCACATTTAGTAAAACACTGGTATCTATTTATATCCTATTAATGAATGCAGTCATTCTATATCTGTCCTTTTCCTTCTGACTAATTTCACTCAGCATGATAGTCTCCATGTCCATCCATTTGCAGGTAAATTTCATAATTTTGTTTTTCTGGCAGCTGCATGATATTCCATAGTGTAGATGAACCACAGTTTCTTTAGCCAGTCCTCTGTTCTCGGGCATTTAGGTTGTTTCCAGATTCTAGCTATAGTGAATAGCGCAGAGATAATAAAGAAGTACAGATAGTGTTTCTGCTGTGTGTTTTTCGGTCTCGGGTATATTCCCAGGAGTGCTATTGCTGGATCAAATGGGAGCTCAATATCTAGTTTTCAGAGGGAATGCCCATATTGCTTCCAAAAGGGGCTGGACCAGTCGGCACTCCCACCAGCAGTGGATTTTTCTGATCTTTTTAGCTCACACTACTATCTTGGGAAATATTTCTACAAGTTTGTGGAATGCGTAGTGGAACTACCTTGACTTGATTTTAACCTGGGGGTGGCGGGGAAAGCATTTATTATTTAGTCCTGAAATATATTAGCTGTAAGTTTTTTGTACCTTTTGTCATTTGAAAAAATTCCCTTCCAGTCCCCCAAGTTTTGTGGATGATCTCCTTCTGTTATAATTTTTCTTTTCTTGGGGCTTATTCTTCAGTGTTCTGCGCTTACACCTGGCTCTACATTTAGGGATCACTTCCAGCAGGGCACAGGAGACCATACATCATGCTAGTTTTTTTTGAACCTGGCATTGGCTGCATGCAAGGCAAGTGCTCTACCTACTATTCTGTCACTTTGCCCCCCTCTTTTTATTTTAAAAAATTTAGCTCTTTATTTATTAAAGACCTTGACTTACAAAGTCATTGAGTGTTGAGTTTTATGCATGAAGTATTTCAACACCAATCCCACAGCCAGTGTCAACTTCCCTTCACTTTCGGTGCTCCCATGGTCTATCCAACCATCAACACCCCCTCCAAACACACACACACATATACATATCCTCACCCCACACCCTGCCTGCCATCTTCAGTAGGTACATTACAGCGTTCTGGTGGTTCTAGTATAGATGTCATGTTTTCAGTGTTGTTGAATTGTACCACCTTCCTATATCACCAAGTATAACTGAAGCCCTATCCACTACTTCCCTTTTCATCTTCTTCCTATCCCCCTTGGTTTTCTTTTTTTTTTTTTTTTTGGGGAGGTCACCGGCAATGCCTAGGGGTTACTCCTGGATCTTCACTCAGGAATTACTCCTGGTGGAGCTCAGGGGGACCATATGGGATGCCGGGGATCAAGCCGGGATGGCTGTATGCAAGGCAAATGCCCTACCCAGTGTGCTATCACTCCGGCCCCGTTTTGTTGTTGTTTTTAATTAGAAATTTTAAAATTACCCAAACCATTTTTGAATCAGTTGATGGAATCATGTGATTTTTTAGAATGCTAAAAACATACTTGAACCCTGGATTAAATCCACTTGGTCATGTGTATGATACTTTTTTTTTTCTGGTACAAGCAGAATATTCAAGATTTTATTAAAGGCATTTGGGGCTGAAACCAGTTTAAAGAGAGTTTTTGGGGATAGAAAGTACATGGGTTAAGGAACTTTGCTTGTGGGCCAACCCAAATTTGATTACCAGTACCTCCCTGAGCACTGTCAGGAATAAGTCCTGAACACCCATTGAGTGTGGCCCCAAAACCAACAGAAAAAACACATGCATTTATGCAACAATACACAGTGTACTGGGAAGTGAAATGTGGTAAGCAAGCAAAGCATAAGAGTAGTAATTCTTGCCCTCAGAGTGCAGATGCTGTAATGGTGTGATTAAAGAGGTATAGTGGATAACATGGACCTCCTCTGAGGCAAAATACCTTCAGACAGAATAAATAGAAAAACTGGAATACATGAGGGAAAACAAGGAAGAATTCTTGGGTTAAGTGCCCGGTGTGGGCTTAAGACCAACTTAGCCCACAGGAGTGGGGAGAGAGCTGGAAGGATTCCTAATGTGTGGTGGAAATGATGAGAGGCATGATCTGATTTACTCAAAAAAAGAACATCTTGAGAGGAGCAGTTAGGAGAGGAGAGAGGGGAAGAGGGGAAATACCAAGGGAAGACAGTACACGTAAGAAAAGTGAGAGCTAATAAGGACTGAACTTCACAGACTCATGAGACACCAGAGGCTTAGTTTGGTTTGTTTTTTCTTTGAATTTTAGGTACGGTGATTTACAAGACAGTTTCTGATAAGGTTTCCTGCACGACACACTCCAGAGAGTCCCCCCCTTCCTGCCACCAGTGTCCTAGTATTGCCCCACTATAATTGCCCCATCCCTCCCCTGTGGTAAGCTCAGTCTTCACCTTATAGATAGGTGGCACATTTTTTTTACCAAGACCATGACTTTGGTGGTGGGTTCCAGTTTGTAGCCATGCATGGTTTCCAGGTGAAGAAATGGTAATTCATACAAAGACAGAGATATTGAAGTTGAATTGGTCACATTTCTGTTTTCTTGAGTACAAACATACAAGGTTTGTTTTCGGCGCTGAAGGAGTGCAATCTCTTCAACTTCTGTCCCCTTTCTTCACACTGACAAAAGTCTGTTCCTTATTGCAGTCTCCCTTCCTCTACAGATTTCTTTCTTTATAGATCCCACACCAAAATTCCTATCACTACTGTATGGCTTGTGGTCCTCGTATTCCACCAGTGCTGAAGAATGCAGCAGACAGTTTTCGTGAGTGTTGATGTCCTCAGACCGTGCAAGTACAGGGCTCTGCGCTCAAGGCCTTTGGGCCCCAGAGTGCATGCTCTCTTTTCCATTCTTTCTGCAACCTGAAAGACATTGATGGGGTGCAGGAATGTTCCCAGGGAGCCGAGAGCCTCCTTGGTTGCTGATGCCAGGTCCCCCCCATGATCATGTGCTCTTGAGGAGCCTTGGCAGAGGTTTCCCTTTGCCTTTTCCAAGACTCACTTCTATATGTATACATTTATAAAGATGCTTATCCATCAGTGCATTGCTTTTGTAATATTTTATCATGCACTTTTGCATGCATACTCATGAAGGCTATTGGTTGATTTTTTTTTGCTATAGTCTTTGGTATTGGTACCTGATCCTGTGAAATAAATTAGGAAGAGTTAATTTTACTCATTTTTCAAAACTCAAATGCAATGTCATGCCTGGGGAGATCAATTCAGGAGACCCTTAGCATACTTATGTGCATAAGTACACCCAGTAGAAGCAACTACCAGTCCTAATGCACTTTTTAGACCAAAAGATCCCAGAAGAGCACAAGTCTTGAATCATGGATGAAGTAGGGAGTCACTGATTTTGCACTGGAGAGAGATGAATGAACCAGCACACATCTGATCATAAACTGGAATGTGGCTGTCAGGAGCCCAACCTTGGTAGATTGGATATAGCCCCCCCACACACACACACAGAGTCACAATGTAGTCATTAGGATATTCTCAGAGAGGGTATTGGAACAGCTCTCATTGTCACTTGTTTTTTGGAGACCAAGATGGAAAATGTATCTGACCCTCATGATGCTGGGAGAAGCAGACTTGGGAACCCCAGTAGTGATGAGTCATTCTTTCATTGGGAAGTTGCCTCCTTGAGCTCTAGTCACTGACACTGGAAGGTGTACCAGATCAAAGTGTGGTCAACTTGGTTTTGTTTCACTAAGGATATCTCAGGAAACAGGTTCTGATACAAGTGAGGGAGAATCTTGTTCAGGAGAGACTTCTGTTCATAGACTGGATGTATTTGAGGCAAGGGCAAGAAGTTTTGGTGTCTTGCTTCATCTTGGCAACAGACTACAAGGGACACTGGCTGAGACTGGACAGGGCTCTCCTGGTTCCATAAATGCATGAGGTCTTCTCATATGTTTCCAGAAACCTTGGTAATGCTATGGGGCTTTTGGGGTCAACTTTCACTTGATCACTTGATCACTTGACTTCCCATAGATCATTGATTACTCAAGCAGGCACCAGTAACATCTCAGTATGTCCTGTCACATGTGAGAGAGCCCAAGGGCATCTTCCCATGCCAAGAACATAAAGAGCCTCAAATCATTCCATCAAGTCATGGGAATGAGGGCTATAATTGTTACTGGTATTTGGCATGTCAAATACGACACGGGTAGCTTGCCAGGCCCTGCCGTGCGGATGTAAAACAATTAATTGTAAATAATATGAGCACTAGGATTATTTAACTATGTGAGTCCATGCTCTCTTTCCAAAATAGTAAAGAACTACTCACCAGACTGATTTAAAGAATCTTTAAAATAACCAAGAACCAGAATTTTGGTTAACAAAGCTGTTAGTGATGCATGTACATTTCTTTGTATTACTAATTTATTATCAAATAAGATGGATACTTACCCAGAGAACCTAGAGTATTAGCCCAAAGAGCCCTTGCCTAGTCACCAAATTCAAAATCTGGACATTTCCTGGTCAACTTTCGGAATGAAATTTTTCTTTAAGTTATAACTTCCAGAGACTACTTCAGAGCAAATGTGCCTCAGAGCCAGGTTTTGTGCTGCAATGATCTTCCCCATATTATACATAAAAACTTGAATGCTGTATTGTATTTAGCAATGTTACAAAGCCCTGCCTCACTGAGGCAGGCTTAATTATTTTCCCATTTACCAGCTGAGAAACAGAAAGTATGCAGGTTCTAAATGAGGCTCCAGATCGGGATCTGAAGCTAAGGACATAATCACGGAGCCAGTCCTGGGCTTACCAACCCACTTGCAGGTTCTTATTTGAGGTTCAGGTAGGTATTGGCTCTGGAGTGCAGGGATTATTGATTCACAATGTCTCCTGAACTGTAGATGGCTTTCATCTGATTCCTCAAAATGCAGCCAAGGGTTCAAGAGCCCACAAAACCCAAGAGATTCCTGGTTACTGGGCACGTAGAGAAGACTGGATGGTCATCTTGATGTTTCTGCTCTAAGGAAAGGTAAATGACACCAAGGGCAGGCATAAATCACCATGCCTCATGGACATCTGCAATGTCTAAAACAAAGGATAGGAGACACACATGCAATCAAACTGGGAGAACAATGGAGTAATCTTTTCATAATTTAGCCTATGTTCTTCTGTGCACAGCCCTATTGATTCTTGTTCTGAGTACTCACAGCCTCTTGAGTAAAGGAGATATTTATATGGATGATGCTCCCTATGGAAGAATTTTATTTTTTTAAAAGCAAGACTATTTTTTAAATTTGTTTTTTTATACCATTGTATAGAGTTGAAAAGATGCTCATTATTGGATTTCAGCTATACATTGTTCCAGCACCCATCCCCCCAGTGCCCATACCCATCACCAATGTCTGCAAATTCCCTCTCTCTTCTCTAGTTTGCCTCTAAGCAGGCACTCCCCCCCCTCCTCTTCCACATTGTGTCTTGCCCTACATACATTTAGGGTTGTCATTTAAAATCCCTTTGTGTATATTCAATGCTCAATTCTAGTGTGGTGCTACCATTTCCCACAATTAGTAGAATACTGGTATCTATTTATATCCTATTAATGAATGCAGTCATTCTATATCTGTCCTTTTATTTCTGACTAATTTTTACTCAGCATGATAGTCTCCATGTCCATCCATTTGCACTTACATTTTGTGACTTTGTCTTTTCTGACAGCTGCATAGTATTCCATTGTGTAGATGTACCACAGTTTCTTCAGCCAGTCTTCTGTTCTTGGGCATTTAGGCTGTCACCAGATTCTGGCTCTCGTGAATAGAGCTGTGATGAATATAGAAGTGTAGATCGTGTTTCTGCTGTGTGTTTTTGGGTCTTCAGGGTATATTCCCAGGAGTGGTATTGCTGGGTCAAAGGGAGCTCAAAGGGAGCTTTCTAGTTTTTTTGAGGAAGGTTCATATTGTTTTACAAAAGGGTCCGGACAGTTGGCACTCCCACCAACAGTGGATGAGAGTCCCTTTCTCCCGCATCCACACCAGCACTGGTTGTTCTTGCACTTTTGAATATATGCCAGACTATGTGATGTGAAATGAAATGATACTCATTGTTGTTTTGATTTGCATCTCCCTGATGACCAATGATGAGCACTTTTTCCATAGGCCTTTTGGCCATTCAATTTCTTCTTTTTGGAAGTTTCTGTTCATTTCTTCTCCCCATTTTTTGATGGGATTGGCTGTTTTTTTTTCTTGTAAAGTTCTACCAGTGTCTGATATATCCTGGATATTAATCTCTTATCAGATGGGTATTGAATGATATTCTTTCCCAGTCTATGGGCTGTCTCTGTATCTTGGTCACCATTTCTTTTCATTTGGTTATCTTTCCTTTCATTTGCTTTGTCAGTGATGTTTGTCTTTAGAAGATGCCTTTAGATTCAACGCTGTAAAAGTATTTTCCTGTTTTCTTCAATGTACCTTATAGATTCGTGTCTGATGTTGAGATCTTTCATCCATTTTGATCTGACTTTTGTGCATGGTGTTAGAAAGAAGGTTTAAACTACAAAATGTTACTTCAAGAAATAAAGGACCTGAGGAAATGGAGAACACATTCCCTACTCATGGATCGGGAGAATTAACATTATCAAAATGGTAATGCTCCCTAGAGCTTTATGCAGATTCAATGAGGTCCTAGAAGGATACCCATGATATTCTTCAAGAAATTGACCAACTACTCCTGAAATTTGTACAGAATAATAAAACCCACGAATAGCTAAAGCAATCCTTGGGGGGAAAAGACAGTGGGAAGTATCCATTTCCCCAAATTCTAACTCTACTACAAAGCAGTAGTAATTAAACTGCATAGTATTGGTATAGAGACATAGCCTGCAGACCTATAGAATGAGAACTGAATATCCTGACACACACTCTCAAATATATGATCACTTAATTTTTGAAAAAGAGCAAAAATTATTAAGTGGAGCAAAGAAAGCCTCTTCAACAGTAGGTGCTGGGAAAATTCGGCAGCTTCATATAAACAAGACTATTTTTTTAAAAGAAAACATCTCTAATTTTTAACATTAACTAAAATTTTGCTTGATATGGATTTTCAGAAAATATTATTTTTTTCTGTTCCCTTCCATATTTCACTATTGTTATTTTTATATGTTGGGGAAAATTTATTGCAAGGGTGTAGAAATAAATATTAATTCTAAATATTTATTGTGATGAGTTTCCCTAGTTAGAGTACTCTTGGACCCAGAGGTTCTCCAGACTGCATAGCTTAAAACTGCTCTGGAAGCAGAATTTGAGTGCCTGTGTTTTGGGAGCTTTAGGGATTGCTGCTTACTTAGCCTTTGGGAGGAGGATCATTAGGAAGTTTGTGAGCTAAAGCTACAAGACTAAGAAAGGACCTGAGGTGGGGTAAGTGGGCCAGGGCAGGAGGAAGGGAAATACACACAGTGTGAGGCTATGTGTGCAAGGCAACTTACTCTCTTTCTCTTGGCTTCTGACTCTGTTTATCTCTGTTTGTTTCTTTCTTCTTTTCTCTCCTTTCTTTGTTTCTCTGTTTATTTCTTTCTGCCTTCCTTCTTCTTCCTTCCTTCCCTTCCTTCTTCTTTAACCTACATTGCCTTCCTTCCTTCCTTCCTTCTCCTTCCTTCCTTTTTTCCTCTTCCTTCATTCCTTCCTTCTACTCCTTCACCCTCCCTTCCTTCCTTCCTCCCTTCCTCCCTTTCTTTCTTCCTTTTCTTCCCTTTCTTCCCTTTCTCATCTTCTCCTTCTTGCTTGCTTCTCTTTCCACTTTCTCTCTCTTTTCCTAACCCCAGGGATTAATTTCTAGCTCTGTGTTTGAGTCACTCCTCATGGTACTGGAGCGACCATAGAGTACTTAGAATTGAACTGTGGTCAGTTGGGTAAGACAAACTACATAATTTCTGAACTATTTCTTTGGCCTGAGGGTAGAAAATTATGGGAACTATGACACTCTCAACTGGATTTTGGTAGGGGAGCGGTGAGGAGTTCAGAAACATGTATTATTACATCGGTATCCAGAAGTTATTAGGGCCCTAGTTAGCATTAAGGATTATGTGACACTCCCACATGTCCATTTTAGCATAATGAGGAGAAAGCAAAAGTGGGTCCCAGATGTTTGCTTATTAGGCATGGAATAGATGCAGGAAAAGCAGAAGAATTTAGCATAGACCACACAAATATCAGGCGCTTTTCTTGGGAGACTGAACAGACAGAGAAACAATTTCCTGAACTAAAGAAAAACTAGAACCAAGCAGTGCTCTTTAGGAGAAATGGAATTTCAATTTTGCACAGACTCTTGAAATGCTTTTGCAATACTTGGAACCAAAAATCCTAGACACACTTTGCTGAGTGCTCAGGTAGGGAGTTCCATAAGAATGGCACGAGGGAATTTGGGGTAAATTGTCTCAGCTGCTGGATTTTTGTTCCCACATGTTTCTGATGTCCCAATTTATGACAGTTTTATGAGAAATAAAAACAAGAATGAACAACCCAGGCAAAGAGACCAGAATAGTAAGCAGATTTGATATATTTGATGTATAAAAGTCCTCCAGGATAAACATGAATAAATTCTCTCAAAAAGTTGAAAGTGCTATTTAATTTTTAAGGGAGTTAGTATGGCGTGGTTGGCGGGACCATGCTGAATCGTATATATGGTGGGCTGGTCTGGAGTGGATGGGAAATAGGAGAGATAAACTTTGAAGGAGAGGTAGTTGTTACCATCCACCCTGTTAACCCTTTCACTGGAAGCAAAGATGGGTGTTTGAGCAGTGATTCAGTGCTGAGACAGAGAGCAAGGCATAGAGTACCCATATTGGCGGTTTTCATCAATGAGCAGATGCACTCCTCTAGTTTTAGTCATGCCAGCAGGCGCTGATGGATGGTTGAATGAGAAGAGTACCTGAATCAGGACAAGACAGGAAAGGGCAGAGAAGTTATCACCTTGTTGGGGTAATGCACTAGTTTTCAAATGATAGAAACTGGAAAGTAAAAATAGATGTTTTCATTCCAGGATAAACTTTCTGAAATAACAGTTGTTGGGAGAAAGGTGTCTAGGGGACACAGTTCAGCTCATTATAATTTAAAAACCCAACAACTACACAGGCATTAACAATAGGATAACATTTTTCTGTCTTTAAATTCTTACAGCCACTAGGCAGATTAAAATGTTGAATATTTCTAAACATCCCAATCAATTAAAACAAATAAATACATAAAATGGGAGGCTAGGAAGAATAGTACATCAATTGGGTGTTTACTTGCATGTAACTGATTTGGGTTCAATCTATGGGACCTCAAATTTCCCCTTAGAAAACCAGTAATAGCCCCTGAGAAACATCTGGCCCAAGAAACCAAATTTTTAAAATTAAAACTAAAATAAAAAATAATGCACTGAAGAAGTACCTACAAGCTAAGATAAAGAACTAAAAATAAAGATTTGTTTACACTAGGATTCAAGGGTTTTATGAATTGAAAATGATAATATTACGATTACCCAGTACTTTTCAAAATTATCCAGACTCAATATAATCAACCAAAATTCTAATATTTCACAATGACAAGTTACATAAAAATTGTATAGAAATAAGGAAGCAAAGTATTAAAATATTCTACATCTCCATTTTAAATAAACCACTACATAACTATAAATCTCTGCTGTGTTTGTTAACTGATTTGGAGGTCCTTTCTGTTGTTCTTTATATATCTTTTCTTTGTCTTTGTAAATCTAGCCTGTTGCTTCTTGTTTGTTGATGAACCTTCCTGTGCGTTGGCCCCAAGGTTTCTGACTCAATTTTTGGACTCTTTACTTGCTGCTTTATACTTTAGCCTCCTTCATTCTCTTTAAATGAATTTTTTTGGTCCACCCACTCCAATGTCTACTTATAGTTTATTGGATTTCTCTTCTGATGCATCCTCAGTTCAATTGAACAATTCAGAGGATTTTGCTCTGGAGTCATCTTTAGACAGCAGAAAAGCTACGTTTTATGTTAAGTGAGTGAAAGGTCAGAAGAGAGGAAAAAATATCAGGTGATCTTACTCTCTATGGAAAATAAAGTCCACAACAAGGACATAGATGAGTGTCAGACAATAACAGACTTTCTGGCCTTGGGTCACTAAACATTAGCCAGCAGTGGTAGGAGGGCATGGGGAAAGACCAGACTAGAGTTGACATAGACTGTGGTGGAATGTCTGAAGCTTTGTTGGAGGTGGGGGTGTAATTTTGTATGTCAGGCACCTCGAAGGTTATGGCGTTGCAACTACCTAACTATATATGCATTTATAAAATTTTTATATAGGTATATTTTAAAACTATTTTAGATTTTAAAATGTTCTAATGTATTTGAGGAGCTCACAGGCTTCTGTTCCCATTTGTTCCATGAGCTGAAGTCCTTTTCCCCTACCTGCAGTGCCTGCATGGATAGTAACGGTGAACTCACGGGTTCACAGTGTTCTGAGCAATATCCCAGCCTAGTGTTCTTGACTTTTCCAGATTTCTATTGGCTGTTGAGTCACGTTTGTCAGGATTTTCTAAGTGTTTTAAAGATCATTCTGGTGCTGGTGACTCTGAGTATATGCGCATCTGGATGACTAGGGGTATTTGTGGCATGAGCTCTCTAGTGCTCTGCTTTCCAGTACAGACTGCCTGGGCTCAGCAGATTCCTGGTCTTGAACTCCAGCTATTGATGTAGCATCACAGTCAATGGACTACAGGGTAGGGACACCTAAAGGCAGGGTGGTCGCGGGTACCCCTATTTGCAGCTATTAGAGAAATATCAGCTGTGGGATTTATTTGTGCATTTGCCAGCACCAGTTCTGAACTCTGACTGTTGAACAGAGTTCACCTTTAAGGGGTATCTCTGTTATGTGCTGTACCCATTGAGATGGCAACTTCCATTTGCTTTTCTCGTGGTGGTTGGATTCACAGCTGTGG
>JAJIBD010030779.1:0-39079 GCA_021461705.1 Cryptotis parvus
TTCTTCTTTCCTTATGAATGCTTGCAGAGCTATGAACTTTCCTCTTAACACAGCTTTGCTGTGTCCCACAAGTTCTGATAGCTGGTATCTTCATTGTCATTTGTTTCTTGTGGAATCTTTGGATTTCTGTTTGATTTCTATGACCCATTTGTTGTTCCGCAGTGATCTGTCTGGGGTTTCCAGGTGTTTGGTTTTGGCCTCTTTAAGCTTCTGTAGGGATATTGGTTAACTACTTTCAGTGCATCATGATCTAAAAAAGACAGTTGACACACTTTCACCTTTTATTTTGTTGAGGCATGCTTTGTGGCTCAGTATATGGTCTATCTTGAGTATGTTCTATGTGCACTGGAAAAAAATGTATTCAGCTTTTGGGGATGAAAAGCCCTGTATATATCAACCAGCTTCCTTCTTCCATTTCTTCCTCAGGTCCGTATTTCCTGGTGAGTTTCAGTCTCGCTGATTCATCCATAGTCGATAAGGCAGTGCTGAAGCCCGACTATTACTGTGATATTGTTAATGTCTTCTTTGAGGTCTATTAATAGTAGTCTCAAGTATTTTTGGCCAAGTTTGCGGTGCATATATGTTTAGTAGTGTGATTTCTTCCTCGTATACATACCCTTTGTAATTATTAAGAAATGTCCTTCATTGTCCCTTTTAACCTTTTTCAGCCTGAAGTCTATATTGTCAGATACCTAGTATGGCCACATCACCTTTTTTTGGAGGGTTATGGGAGAATGGTCTTCCAGCCTTTGACTTGAGTTCTGTGTTTGCCTTGGCTATTCAGATGTGTTTTTGGGGCAGCAGAATGTGCTTGATCAGTTTTTTAAGCCATTTTGCCACCCTGTGTCTCTTAATTGGTGCATTTAGACACGTTGATTAGACGAGAGATTGTTGTTCACTGGATTTTGTGCCATCTTTCTGTTTCTTAAAACTTGTTGCGGCTTTGGTCTTATTTTACAATAGGACCCTTCCAACCCTTCTTTTAATGTTGGTTTTGAGTCTATGAATTTCTGAGTGGTTGTTTATCCATTAAATTGTGTAATTTTTCCTTCACATCTGAAAGTAAGCCCAATGGATAAAGAATTCTGGGTGAGGCCTGAAGTTCACTTGAGTCTCTTTCCAATATCCCACCATTGTTTTCGGGCTTGGAGTGTTTCATCTGAGAAGTCTGCTGTAAATCTCAGGGATGCTCCTATGTATGTGATTCCTTCTTTGATCTTGCTGTTTAGTATTCTATATCTGTCTATAATTTCGTCATTTTAATAAGGATGTAGTCTTGGAGTATTCTTCTTGGGGTTTCTCTTAGCTAGTATCCTATGGGCCTCCTGGTTCTGGGAGCATACTTTCTTCAGTTCCGGGAACTTCTCAGCGGTGATGGCTTTGACAGTTTCTTCTTCATCAGGTTTTCTTCTTGCCCTTCTGGGACCCCAATGATGCCCCTATGTTGTTTCTTCTGGCTTCATCCCGATTATTCTTGTTGGGTCCGTTCAGTAATTGTGAGCCTTTTTTTCATCTTCTGGTGTTGTAGAGAATCTTGAACTCGCCTTCAGATCAATAATCTTCTTCAGTAGCTATTATTCTGCTATGATGGCCTTCCACCGTGTTTTTTTATTTCATTTACCCTCATATTTACTATCTGTCATTTCTTGCATTTTCCTCACTTCTTCTCTTATGTCCTCTGTATTTTATTGATTTTTGCATTCCATTGCTTCTTTGAATTCCTTTGAATCCCAAAGTTCTTCCTAAAATTTTATAGAGAGGTTATACAACTCATTGGTAATACTGACCCCATCTTGACCTAGATATCCTTATACTCACGAGCTTGATGGAATTCCTGCTACTTTACCCTTCTCTGACTCATGTAGGCTGCAAATGTGGGAGTTCTTAAGTGACTAGATAGTACAGTTTTGCTTGTGTCTGGTCTATTTCATGGATTTGGGTGGGTAGCAAGGATGTAGAAACCGAAGGTTCACTGGTACCTCACAAGGTAGGTAGTAAGAGAGGGCCGGCGCATCGCGAAGGGCCCATGCGGTTTTGAGTTTTGGATGTCTTGTGAAGTGCAGGGCCGCCCAAGGGGGTCAGTCCAGAAACCAAGGCAGTTTGCCTTGGTTCCCATTGATGGAGTTTCCGCTTCTTCCCTGGGGCAGGCTTAGTCCGCGGAGATGCAAGTAAATCACACACACACCTGGTGGGAAGAGCGAGGCGCCGGATACGCCAGAGTGGGAGGTCCTGCGCTCGATGGGTGGGGCTCGGCCTCCAAGCTGGCACTTTTCTCCTGAGCCGAAAGTGGTCAGGCTGCTCCGCCGCTGGAACGCACTCCAGGAAGCTAGATACAATTTTTAAGTTGTTTCTCTGCCCCTTGAAATGTATGGAAATTCACTGAAAACAAAAGTCCTCAAACACCAAATGATCTCTTTCATATGTGGTATGGTGTGACAAAAGCACAAGACCAGGCAATGTCCAATGAAACAAACTTCACACTTTGAGGACAGAACTGAGTCACCAAGGAGGGTGGAAGAAACAGTTAAGCAACTGACTCAGTGGAATAACTTTGTGCTTTGAAGCAAAGTATGCCTTGGTGACAGTATGGGTGGTAATAATGCCTAACACATTATAAACAATGGTAACCTCAAAGCAGCTGAAAACCAAGCAAGTTACAGGCTTACAGAAAGGGTCTGTCTTTCCAGTACCTGGAAACATTTTTTCGAGTCCAACATACACCAAGGGTTCGCCACATGTGCAGTGGTGTCACGCTGGCTGGACTTGGAGCAGGAATTTAGCCCCTTCTCCTCTTCCTCCATAGGCCGTGGCTGCCTGCAGCCACATGACAGTCTTAGATAGTACTCGACGCCGGTACCAGGTCCTTCCCAGAATCTTTCTATATTTATACACTCCCATACAGTTCAAGGCAGGTTCTAGCCATGGCCTATCACCGCGAGCCTAGCAAGAAGCCAGAGGAACCCCACACCATGAGAGGTCAGTCATTCTCAACATTCAGACTCCATGGCTCCTTAGAGCTCCACCCAAGAGAAAACCTGATCTTTCCTTGTTGAGTTTCATCAGTAAATGCTTGAAATGAGAGCCTTTCTACTGAGGAGTATACCACCTACATTGCAGAGCCTGGCAAGCAACACGTGTTTTATTTTGATATGCCAAAACCAGCAACAACTATGGACTTCATTCCATGTCCTGAAGAAATGGTTTGAGGCTCTTCTTGTTCCTGAAGCAAGCACATGCCCTTGTCTACACTTGCTTATGCATAGGACATAAGGAGATGTTACTGGTGCCAGCTTGGAGCAAATAGGATGAACAATGGGAAGACAAGTGATACTTTTAAAGAATTTTTATGATCCCCTGGAACAGTGCTGGTAGATGAGTTTAAATGGCAGCAGTGGTAGCTTCAGGGCATGGCTGTGAGTCTTCCAGAAATGTGGGGAGGAAGCGTGGGAGGTTGCTCACCCTGACTCTGAGAAAGGCCCTGGAAATATTCCTCAGGAAACATTGGGACATTTAGCCCTTCCACAGTTTTTGTGGGAGAGTTTCTTCTGAACCCTAACGCCGGTATCATGGGCTCCAGGTTATAAAACACCTCTTGTCAGAAAGGAAGACAAATCCATGTTTCTAGGCAAATCAATGAGTTCCTAAAACAGTCCTCCCAGGAGCTAAAAAATCTAGGCAGGATGTGATGTGGAATAAAGAGTGCGTTGTAAGTCTTTTACTCTAAGGGACTGTTAGTTCCTCTTGACAGCACAAGTGCAAAAAGTGCCATGCTCAGCTGGGTGGGGAGTGAAAGAGCAATTTCCTTTCTGCATCTCTGTAGTTTTTACTTCCTTAGGAGCCACAGCACATCTCTACGACATCTTTAAGATACAACTATTTCTTCCCCATTTTTCCTTCCGTTTTGATGCCAGACCCTACAGTGTTCAGGCTTCGGGTCTGCGCTATGATCATTCCTGTGGTCCTGGGGAGCATCTGATGCCAGGGATAGAACTTTGAGATGGTTGCATGCAGGATTAGCACCAGCCCCTGCTGTGCTATAATTCTGGGCCCTCTTCCCTCATTTTAATGGGAGAAGTTTTCTGAGTTGGGAGAAGCGTCTGGTTTTAAATGACATTTCTGGGTAGGGGTAGTAAGTCATAGGAGTCCATGGATGCTGAGCCAGAGGACTCACCCACACCAAACCCCTGCCTCTCTGTAGTTCAGTTCAATGCAAACACAGCAGCATCCATTTGGGACTATGCGGATGGTATGTGAAATCCAGAGGTTTATTTACATGAGTGACAGCCCTCCCATGATTGGATGTTTATTCTCTATTGGGAAATAGAGTAGAAGAGATGGCAGAGTGTGTGTGGAGACGGCAGGAATGCAAAGGACTAGGGGTTTCTTGCTCCCAGAGGGATCTGAAGAGCCACAGTGTCCTGGCCTCTCAGTGGACCTGACCCAGCACTGCATGTGGCCTCTCTACCTCCCCATTTCCTCACTCCACAGCATCAGTTTCTCTAAACGCCCAGGTGTGCTGAAATGGGGAAACAAGATGAAATGTGAAGAGCAGAGCTATTTCAGGCAATTTTTTAAAGCACTTGAATTGCTGATCTTATGTGGGAGCTTTCCTCTTGAAGACAATAATGCTAATTTTGCACATTTAGAATATAAGCCAGGTAGGCAGAATTTAGAACAAAGTTCAAATTTATCTTGCATATCACAAACAAATGCCCAAGTTTCACCAAATATGAACAGCTCTGAGAAGAGATTCAGGCCTCTGCTGGCTATTGGCAGAACTCAGATCTCAGCCTTCTGTTATCTGAACACTCCACAGACATGAAGTCAGGAAGGCCTGAAAAGTCATTCATGAGGGACTTGACCAGCTCCTAGATTCCCACCTCTGAAGTCAAGCAAATAATCTGAGGAAACAAGGTCGGTGAACCCTATGACACCTAAATTGGACAAAGTGCACCAAAAACACACAGCTCCCAGTTCTGTGAGATGGGTCACAGTGGAGCAGACAGAAGCTATGTCATATGCTGTGGGTGGCAGGAAAGGCCTCTGAGCTCTTGCAGCCTGACTGGGAAGGGCGGCGGTGGGAACCCCTCTGGCCACCATAGAGCAGGCCAAGACCTGATAGGACACTGAGCAAAGGACAGGAAGTGTAGAGGAACAAAAAATGAATGGTGATTTGTCGCCTCCCTTCCTGCTCCAGGGTCCCAGCCTCCACTACCTGCATCAATTACACCCACAAATATCTCGACAGACAGTTCTCAAGTGTCCCACTTTCCCAGGTGGAGGCTACCAGGCTCCTATGAGAACCTTGAGAGACTCTGTTGGAATTTCGAGAGACTCCTGTGAGACTCACGGACTGATACGCAGTTTTTGGAGCTGAGCTCGACCAGAATGCTGATGTTTGCGTGGTTTCTGCTGACCGAGAAACACTCTCAAGGTCGTGCATTCTCTTCATTCTAATCATTCTGGGCAGTCGGGTAAGCCACTTTATCCAACTGCTCTTTAGCAGGGAAGAGCATACGCAGCCCCTGTGCAGACTCCAGGCTTGCAGAAGAGTCAGGTCCTAAAGAAGCTGCTGGGACCCGTCTTCTTTCACAGCTCCTTGAGGTGTCTCACAGGACCAGCTGACCTCAGAGGAGAGCTCTGCGGTTCAGTCTGCCAGGTTCCTAAGCTTCCGCCTCCCTCTGGGAATTGGGACTCACTGTGCACCTCCCTAGTGGCGGATGGCACAGAGCCTGACCTCTGGCTGCCTGTAGATGCGTCTCCCTTTACTCCTCAGCTGCTGCCAAGACAGTGACTGTCATTGGGTCTCATCATTGTCCTTGTTCTGACACTATCAGTAGCAAACTCATTACTAATCAACATTAAAGAAGTGTTTCTAAAAGGCAAGAAATGTGTGTTCCTATGATTCCTGTTCACAGGGTCCTGAGTAGCTCTCTATGACTTGAGAAGAAGAAACTCATCAGTGCAGTTCCAGGAAGGGAAGTAGGAGTGCTTTTGATGAGTGAATTACATGAATATATGCATGACTGCTCCTGTTGCCACTCTACCATCAATGGAGTCAGCTCTAGCAGACTGCTGATATGTGAAATAAGTTAGTGAGTTTGTAGAAACAAATCTCCAGCAATGCTTGCCTCTCTGGTCCAAGTTTATGGCTTTTACAGGTTCCTGTAGGACCTAAAGGGACAGTATGGAGCAAACTCACAGCACCAACTCTAATCAAAGGAACAATGAATGGCCCAACACTGTGGCCTTGCCATTTAATTTATAATTTATTTATTTACTATTTAACTTTTTTGCATTTGGGGTCACACCCAGAGATGCTTAGGGGTTATTCTCCCTGACTCTGCACTAGGGAATCATTCTGGCGGTATTGGGGGACAGAATGCTGGGGATCAAAACCGGTTGAGCGCATGCAAGGCAAATGCTCTTACCTCTGTACTGTTGTTGCTCTGACCTGTGGCCTTGTAATTTTAATGCTTCTATCTGCTGGAGTATTGTTACTAAACATGCCCAAGGGAAGAATGTTTCCTCCCTTTGGGGATTAGTTGATCTCTGATTCATCTTTTGAGCAGATTTATCTCTGAAGTTCTTCCTGATGTCTAAACCTTGCTGTCAGCCAGGAGCATTTGGATCTGGGTTCCTTCAAGAAGAATGAAAGAGTACCAGCACTGTGCTCTGTGTGGGGTAAGAGGAATGTAAAGTGATAGTGCTCAGGATGACCTCAGCACTAACAAATGTGCCAACTGGAGCATGGGGAGGGCAGAGGCTTGTTCTGGTTTTGGGTCTAAAAGTCATCAGCTCCCACGGACCTCACAACAGAGAGAGGACACCTGCAGGCACAGGACCTTGGCTCTGGGAGGTCAGTGGCTATGATGGCGCCTCAGGAGCACAGCTGCTCTGTTTTGGGGAGAGCCCTGGCTTCACTAAGAGTATGGCAGTATCCTGATGCCAGGGGCCCCGAAAGACACACTGCTATGAGCAGTCAGGAAAATGTCTGGGAAAGGGAACATATCCACCTCCGGAAAGGAGACTGAGGCTGTTAGGGAGAGCGTAGGCCAATAGCCAGGATGTGCTTTTGCAAGTAAGGGGTTTCATCTGGGGTAGGTGGGTGTGAGAAATCACTAGAAATAGAGGTCATTGGATCACCCTCTTTGTTTTAGTTTTTGGCCACACTTTGTAGTGCTCATGCTACTCCGGTTCCGTGCCTGTGGGATTACTCCTGGGAAGGCTCAGGGTATCGCAGTACAGCTTGCTGGAAATGGAAATTGGGTTGATCAGTGGGAAAGCCTTACCATTGTAATATCAGTCCAGCCTAATCACTGATTCTTTGTAAAGGAAAATCCTCAGAGTGCAAGGCGGGAAACCCAACTAGGTGGCCATGGAGGGGTGGCAGGAGGAGGGAGAAGCTCTGGCAAATGCAGATTTGAAGGGGGCCAAGAAACTTACCAGGGGGAGGACACTTTATTCAGACTTATCGCAGCGTCCTCCATGGGAAGTGAAGCATAGCTCTGTCCAGAAAGCCTGAGGACCACATTCTAGCAAGGTTCTGGACCACATCCAGAACAGTATCTGCAAGAGGGAAGAGGAGCAAAGGGTCTCAGTAGAGGGAACAAGGAACAGCTGTCCAGTCTTAGGTGGTCTTTGACTGATTCTTCCATTGTAAAGTCTTGGGTTCAAGCTTCCACTGTCCAAATGCCAGGCTCAGGTAGGGAAGTGTCCACTACTGTGGACTATTACTCATTTATCCAGCTTGAAGTTGCATAAATGCACTGATGCAAAACTATTTTCTTCTCCCCAGAATGAGGGAGAAAGTACATCTGGGAAGGCTATTGCCTACATGCAGGCAACGCCACTTGATTTTTTTTTTGCATTTTAAACTGTGTGACGCTAGGGGTTACTCCTGGCTCTGCACTCAGGATTACTCCTGGCAGTGCCGGGACCATATGGGATGCCAGGAATCGAACTCCTGACGGGCACAGGCCAGCCGTGTGCAAGGCAAATGCACTAGTCGCTGGGCTATCAGCTCCGGCCCCCACTGGACTTTTGAAATTGCATAGTCCCCCCGGCCTCTGGTAGGAGTTACTCAGAGCCAGGAGTGAGCTCCTGAGCACTGCCAGATGCGGCCCTCCCCAAATAAAAAGTGCTCTATGCTTCCCACCTCTCCCCATCACTTGGGACCTCCTCTTAAGGAAAGGTCTTCACCCCCACGCCCCATTGGCAGACACCCGCCAGGGCTCCAAACAGAGTTTCCCCAACGATTTGATCCCACTGAGCTTTCCCAAAATCCTGCCCCAGAAACGCCTGCTTTCTGAGTCACAGGAGAGAGCTATTTTTGATTATGCTTGTTTCCTACAAGGTAGTGGTACTTGGCCACAGTCACAGCTCATCTCTAATATAGGTGTTCTATGGGAGGGTCCTTCTAATTTGTTAGGAAATAGAGGTGTGAACCCTACACCAGCAGCTCCTTCCTGTTTGAATCCCCAAGACAGGCACCTTCTCCCCACATAGAATCTGTGTCACCTCCAGAATATACTGACTGCTGTAAAATAAAATAAGTAAAATAAAATGAAATGTCCTTAAAATGAAAGTGATGTTCACCTCTTTCTGACCAACAACTGAACATGTTTTCACCAACTCGTGTCCCAGTGAGTGATCCATGATAATCTGAAGGTTTGCATGCACAGTAAATATTTGCAATGTGGGTGCCTGGTAAAATTCAATGTTCTAATACGGTGGGTCCATCCAAGAAGCATAATGGCTTCGACAAGGACCCTCTCTGACCAAACTCCCTGGCCCAAGCTCCTCAGAACTTTTCCATTGGCCTTGATTTGGGCTCTGGTCCTTCCAGGCAATATCTATTGTAATTAGAACTGTACCCAACTAGCTTAAATAAATGTCCCCATGTCGTTGGCCTCACCATCACCTGCCCAGGATGTTGGTCCCCCAGCATACCCTCAGCAGAAGGATTTCAGCCACAACTTCCTCTCTCTGAACTCTTCTCTTAGTAATTTTCCACCCATTGACCCTGCACCTGCTCCTTGGCTGAACTCCCTTCCTGCCTCTGGATTTCAGAACTGACCCTCCTCCACTGAGTCCGTCTGCTGCCAAGTTCTTGAGTCAAGTCTGTATTCAGCCTCTTGAGCTCTGTCTAGTTTGGCTCCATTGAACAGCCTTTTAGCACTGACATCTCCTGAGTGGCTGGGAGACTGCTCAAAGGCAGTGAGATGCTTGTCTTCTAACATACTTCTGGGTCAAGCTCTGCACTTCAGCTTTCGAATGTGACCAGACAGGACTGAGGTCTGACCCCATGGGTTACAGGAGTTATTCCCAATGAGACATTACCACCTTGGAGGTCAGCCCCAGAAGCGACTCTCACCCCTTGCCAGCTGCCAACCAATTTAGGATGTCTCACAATGCCTTTAGGTGCAGTGAGCTGGGAACACAGAGCTAGGAAGGGCCTAAACCAGCCATCAGTGATTTACCACCAAGCTGTGGAAGAAGAGCCCAAAAGCAATGTTTGCAGAGGAGTTCCAATCCAGAACATGCTATCCCATGAGGCAGTGCTAGCCTCAAGCAACTTCTCCCCAGTTTAGAAGCTCTGGTCTTGATTTTTATCAACTCCATTAAGTGGTAGCTTGATCACAGAATTGGTTTTTACCGAGCCCAGGTTGACCCTATCTGCACCCTGGTGGTTCAGCCTCTGATCACAGGATTGGTTTCTGCCAGCAGCCCCATCCCAACACTACCCAGGGGTCCCCAGTAGTTACCTCATTACTAGCATAACACAGATACTCTTCAGGGCTCAGGAGAATTCCTGAAGTTGAACCAGTGGAAGGCCTTGATGTAGTTTCTCTACTTATTTAATCCCACCTTGAGCAGAGGCAAGGTGCAAGTGAAATGAAACACACTGGTTTCTTTTTCCTATATTGTTGCCTCCCATGAATACACACACACACACACACACAGTTCTAAATCTCTTTCTTTTAGATACATTTAAAATGAGATATCCCCAGATTTTCCCATAACAAACCACAGAAAGTAAAGCCCCATGACTTTATCAATAACATTGCCATATATGGGCTGTAATGGCTGGTCATAATTAGTGCTGGCTAAGGGAGCAGTATGGATGGGGGGGTGATGGTACATGGTCTTTGGTGGTGGGAACATGCTGGTGAAGGGATTGGTGTTGAAAGATTAATGCTTCTAACAACTGTATTGTGAAAAACTTTGTACTTTGTAAATCATGCAGGTCTTAATTAAAAATATGAGAAATCCCAGAGAGAGATCAGAGAGGTGCATTGAAAATAGATTTTTTTCTTTGGTGATAACCCAGGACGCCAAGGGCTACCCTGGCTATTTGCTCAGGAATTACTCCTGGTTGTGCTTGTGACTATATGGATGCCGATCGAACCCGGTTGGCTGTGTGCAAGGCAAACGCCTCTCTACCTTCTGTGCCCATTCCTCCAGCTTCCTGCATTGACATAGACTTCTATGGAACCATTTTAGTGGGCCTCGAGTTTAATCTTATGAGATAAAGTTTGTGCAAATGTAATTTGCCTTAAGAGAGGAGAAATGAGTGCACCATGAAAGTGGCAGAGCAGCAGGCCTCAGACAGGTCCTGAGCTAGCCACAACCAATGTGTTAGAAGAATTGAAACTACAACTCCCAAAATTCTGAACTGCAGAGGAAAATAATCTGGACATTTTGAACCTTCAGGCCAGGATGCTCCCCTCAGGTAACCTGCCTGGGGCATGGCTGGCCATGGCAGTGTAACCGTATATTAATGCAAAAAGGGAAATTCAATACCAAGAGGAAGATAACATACTTGAGGAGAGGGGGAGGAGAACACAGAACTGATGAGTGTCTCCAGAGTCCCACCTGACAGTGAGGGAAGAAACAGTGCCCCAGAAGAACCCACCCCAAACATTGGCACCATGGAGAAACAAAACAGATCCCCAGCTTGAAGAGTGGGTGAAGAAAATAAACATAAAGACTCAAAAAATAAAACACACGTTCATAATCTCTCTGACAAAGAATTCAGAGAAGAAATAGTGAGGATGTTTAATGAGTTCAATGACAAAATGGAACAGATGTCCAATAAAATACAGGAGGACATAATTGAAGCAGTGGAAAGGGCAGTCAATAAATTATAGGAAGAAATGAGCAGAAATGAGAACAATCACAAAAAAACAGAAATATAATTGATAAAAATCTCAGTAGATGAAGAAAAACACAATGGGCACTCTCAATATAGCAGGATGACAGCAGCGGAAGACAGAATAGGTGAGAATGAGGAATGAGCTGCAGAAAGCACTCAGGGAAATGCAGCAGATGAAAAAAAGACCGAAAAATGGGTCAGCAGGAGCAGAGAGAACATTGGGATAGTTCCAAGAGGAACAACATAAGAATCATCGAAGTCCCAGAGGAACAGGAAGGCAACCCCAAGGAAATAGGTACTGTTAAAAAAAAAAAACTTGCAGAAAAGTTCCCAGAGTTAAAGGATGCAGGCATCCAGATCCAAGAACCCACAAGAAGAGACCCCAATAAAAAAACTCCAAGACATAGATCTAAACACAATTCTTTTTGTTTGTTTCATATTTGAATATATTTATTTTTATTATACCAGCGTGAGATATACAATTACAAAGATGTTCAAAGTTTGGGTTTCTGGTCATACAATGTTCCAGCACCCATCCCTCCACCAGTGCCCATTTCCCACCACAATGTTCCCAATTCCCTCCAGCTGCTCCCTACAACCTGCCTCTATAGCAGGTTCTTTATCTCTTTTCTGTCTCTCTTCTCTCTTCCTTCTCTTACAATTTGTGGATTGCAATACAGACATTTAGAGGTTATCCTGTGTATCTTTTTGCTTATATCCAGTGCTCAGTTCTAGGATGGTATTATCACTTCCAAAAATTATTAGCACACCGTTGTCCCTTCTCAGAGACACAATTCTTGAAGCGTACAATCAAACCAAGAAGAATTATACAAAGGAGCATTCATTCGACATTCATCAGACCTATTAGAAGAGACCTTCCAAGCTAGTGGTGGGATACAGTGAAAAAACTAAATGAAATAGAAAGCCCTACCCCAAGAATTCTTTACCAGGCTAGACTCTCATTCAGATTTGAAGAACAGATACACAGCTTCTTGGATACACAACAGCTCAGAAACTTCATAGACTCAAAAACAACCTTAAAAGAAGGACCTAGGGGCCGGAGCAATAGCCCAGCAGTAAGCCATTTTTCTTACCCCGAAGGCGGCCGAGCCGGCCAGGGGTTCGATCCCCGGCATCCCATATGGTTCCCCAAGCACCGCCAGGAGTAATTTCTGAGTGCAGAGCCAGGACAAACCCTGAGCATCGCCGGTGTGACCCCCCAAAAAAAAAGCCAAAAAAAAAAGGACTGAAACAGTTACTCTAAGATAAGACAAAACCCAAAAAGAACAACAAACTATTATAGAAAGATGGCACGAAATTCCATTACAATAATCTCTCAATGTCAATGGTTTAAATGCACGTTAAGAGACACAGAGTGGCAAAATGGATCAAAACATTGAACCCAACATTCTGCTGCCTTCAAGAAATGCATCTGAGCAAGCAAAGCAAAGACATGCTCAAAGTTAAAGGCTGGAAAACAATCCCTTCACTCAAACAACCCCCTTCAAAAAGGCAGGGGTGGCCATACTAATATCCAACTACATAAACTTTTAGGCTGAAAAAGGTCCAGAAGGGACAGTGACAGTCACTACTTAATAATCAAAGGATTCATATATCAAGAAGAAATTACACTCCTAAACATATATGCACCCAATGAGGGGCCAGAAAAATACCTAAAACAATGGCTAATAGAGGTCAAGGAAGACATTGATAGCAACACACGATTGTAGTTGGAGACTTTAACACTGCTTTATCAACTCTTGATAGATTGACAAGACTGAAACTCACGAAATACAACAAGGAAATACTGGCCCTAAAGGGGAAAAGAAGAAATGGAAGAAAGAGGGAGCTAGTAGATATATACAGGGAATTTTATCCCCCAAAAAGCTGAATACACATTTTTCTCCAGTGGATATGAAACATACTCCAAGATTTATCACATAATGAGCCACAAAACATACCTCCATAACATCAAGAAAATAAAAATTGTGTCAACTATTTTTTCAGACCATGGTGCACTGAAAATAGAAGTTAATCGCACACAAAAACAGAGAGTCATACCAAGCACCTGGAAACTAAACAGCTCACTGCCGAACAACCAGCACATCATAAAAAGAAATCAAAGAGGAAATCCAAAAAATTCCTGGAAACAAATGAGACTGAAGGCACAAATTATCAGAACTCATGGGATATAGCGAAAAGCAGTGTTAAGAGGAAAGTTCATAGCTCTTTAAACATTCATCAGAAAAGAAGAAAAGGCCTTCATAAACAGTCTGACTTCACAGCTTAAGATCGTAGAAAGTGATCAGCTTTTGCCTAACCCAGACATAAAGCAAGAAATAATAAAACTTGGAGCAGAAAACAATGAAATGGAATCCCAAAAAACAATTCAAAAGATTAATGAAACCAAGAGCTGGTTTTTTGAAAAATAAACAAGATCGACAAACCACTTGCAAGACTTGCAAGGAAAGGGAAAGAGAGAACCCAAATAAATAGAATCAGAAATGAAAAGGGGACATCACAACAGAAACCACATAAAAGCAAAAGATCATCAGAGATTACTTTGAAAGTCTGTATGCCATGAAACAAGAGAACCTAGAAGAAATGGACAAATTCCTGAACAAAAACCTTCCCAAGCTGAAACAAGAAGACCTGCAATACCTGAATAAGCCCTATCACCATCAAGGAAACGAATCAAAAGTCTGCCTAAAACAAAAACCCAGGACCAGATTGATTCACCAGTGAATTCTACCAAACCTTTAAAGAGAACTTACTAGGACCCACCAGTCTTTTCAAGCTCTTCTAGGAAATTGCAGAAACAAAAACACCCCCAAATAGATCCTAGGAGGCACACATCACTATGATACCAAAAGCAGACAGAGATGTCAGCAAAAAGGAAAACTGCAGACCAATCTCCCCTGATGAACACAGTGCTAAGATCTTCAACAAAACACTAGCAAATAGGAATCCAAAGAGTCATTAAAAAGATTATACTCCATGACCAAGTAGGATTCATCCCTGGAATGCAAGGATGGTTCAAGATCCGCCAGTCAATCAACAAAAACACATCACATCAATAAGAGGAAAAATAAAAATCATAAGGATCATATCAGTAGATCAGAGAAAGTATTTGACAAGATCCAACACGCATTCATGATAAAAACTCTCCATAAATGGAAATTGATGGAGCCTTCCTCAAATATAGACAAAGCCATAAACTCCAAGCACACAGCAAGCATCATTCTCTATGGGGAAAACTTAAGAGTCTTCCCCTAAGATTGGGACAAGACAAGGTTGCCCACTCTCACCACTTCTATTCATATAGTACTGAAAGTACTAGCCATAGCAATCAGGGAAGAAAGGGACATTAAGGCATCCAGATAGAATAGGAAGAAGGCAATTTGTCACTATTTGTATATGACATGATATTATACTTAGAGAACCCTAAATTTCTACCAAAATCCCCCTATAGAAACATATATCCTATAGTACAGTGGCATGGTACAAAAAATCAATACCCCAAAGTCAATGATTTTCCCATACGCTAATAATGAAAGAGAAGAAAGGAATATTAATAAAAGGATACCATCAACAATTGTACCACAGAAAAATCAAATACTTAGGACTCAGTTTGACTAAGAATATAAAGGATCTGTACAAAGAAAAACTACAAAATATTGTTTCAAGAAATAAAAGAGAACCTTTTAAAAGATGTGTGGAAACCCATTTCCTGTCACTTGTGAGTCCTTATTTACCGAAAGACCTGCTCATTGAGTCAACCACAGTAGAGGCGCCACAATCAATGGGGCTCTGTGGAAGACTTGAGGTTAATAGTGACCAGCCCAGAAGGATCTTCCATGGGGCCTGGTCTCAATGTAACTGAGCCCTAGCCTGCTTCTGACTTCAAGTTGATCTTTATTTTTTTTTATTTATTTTTGCTTTCAAATTTCTTATTTTTACAATTACAAAGATATACAATTTGAAAAAAAAAAAAAAAAAAAAGCTCTTATTTGGATTTTGGCTCATACAGTGTCTCCAGTACCCATCCCGCCACCAGTACCCATCTCCCCACCACCAACGCCCCTCGTTCCCTACCCCAGACTTTGCTCGATCTTTAGTCACATGTCTCTACATCTTTATATTCTGATCCTGAGTGTTCAGAGACATCACCTAAACCTGATAATCTCTCAAGTCCCAAATCATCACATGAAGTGTTTAGGGCTCAGGCGAGAATTTTGGGGTGTGGAGCACAAAATTTAATCTATAACATGGGGTGCCAGTCAAACCGGGTCCCAGGGAGTACATGGGTGCCAGTTACTGCTCACTTATTTTGTGCATTTCCCACAATAACGGAACCCCAGCCTGGGCTCGCCATCGCCCAGGCTTCACTGCCTGCTTCACTCATCCAGCATTGACGATTCCGCCCATCGTGCCCCCTCTGAGCCCAAGACATCTGGGGTAATGGGGCTACTGCATTTTGAGAGAGGTACCGTCAAATCCAGAGTTCGACCGCTTGATTTGAAAAAGTGGCCATGCCATGTGGATACGAGTCATTGATTTTATGGCAGCCCTGACAACAGAAGCATTAGTCCTGGGGCTGCCAAAACAAAATGAGACAGACTCAAGAGGATAAAAAACCATCCTCATAAGTCTGAGAGCCACAAGAATGACAAAAGTTGTCAGCAGCAAAAAAAAGGTCCCAGAGATTCCCAGTGGTAATCTTACCTTCCTCTCTGAATCTCTGTCTCTAGAGGCAATATTGAACTCATGGCTTCTCATCATTCTTGGCTTTTTTCATGGCTTTCGCCTGTGTGAATCTATGTGTCTCATCACTTCTCATTAGGACACTAGAGAACCCAAGGACCCACCTTAAATACAGGCTGGTGCCATTTAGTCTTAATTAGTTATACCTGCAAAAGCCCTCCCCTCCAATATGAATCAATCCTGTCCCTGAGATCTCTGCTTATCATGGTGGAGAATATTGGCGGATACTCAAAACTTTTTGAATATATTTTTTTCTTACACCCCTGACTCCATCATAGAATACTTTATCTGAAAGTGTTCTATTTGCAGGTCCCACATCTGAGACTATTTCTGGAGCCACTCAGTCTTCAACAGGTCCTAACAATGATAATAGAACCTTGAAGAGAATTCTCAAGCTACCCATAGTAACACACTAGTCCAATATAACCAGACACCAGCAGGTGGACTGAAATAGGGTCAAGCAGGTAGGTGTTCTTGGTAATGCTTTCGGGCGTAGTAAAAACCAAGACATTAACTTAAAAAGAAGCCGCCGCTCTGTTGCCAGTCCTTTTGATGGGTAAAAATGGGAAAAGGCTGACTTCATACAAAGAAAAAAATCTCAGCAGAATGAATCTGGATGTCAGGGCCCCAGAATACCCAAAGGGTAGTTAAATCTTCACACCATGCAGATCCAGTGGGCCTCAGGTGCATGTGTGATGGCTACCTTGGGGACAGGAAGGACCTTAGTGTCTATAACTTTCTGGAACTTTTTACAGACTTTTACCTATCTTGTCCCCTCCCCTGGGCACGCCCCCAGTAAGATTGAGGTCAACCAAGCAGGAGGATAATGGCATTCCGTTGTGGCTGCTGCCTCCCAGCCTCTCGGTCCCTAGTTCTCATACCTCCTGGTATCAGAACCAACCAATTGATGTTCATATTCCAGTTGGAGCCTCCGGAAACAAGAGGCTATGTAGGACCAAGAAGTCAAGAAAGACCCCTTTCTTGCAAGTTGAGGAAGGTATTATGTTAGCGCCAACCACTTTATTTCACCTCCAAGATTGTTAATATTCTTAAATGTTACCCAAAGAAATCAAGCTTTCACTGATGTATTTTGTTTCCTGAATTTTCAAAATCAAGGTAGGAAACAGCCCTGAGTGTGCTGGGATTACAGAAATGGACCGCAGAAGGTCATAGATTTGGGAGCTCACACAGAAAACAAGTGCTAAGCACAACATGAGGATGTCCAAAACCTCCCACTTAATTGCTCCAGAAAGTGCTGGGGGACATTAGAACTATATTTTGGACTAGAATGGCTTATTGGCCAAAATTGTAGCAGATGCTGCAGAGAAGCTTAATTAGAATCTGTTTAGCCCAGAGAGTCTGAGTTTCATAACAATTTAATTTTTTTTCAAAATATTACGTCTTTAAAAGGTTGAGAGCTTCTAATAGAAACCATTTATAGTTGTTAGAGAGACATTTTTTTTTTTCGAGTAATTTTAAAAATACTTGCTAAAGAAAAAAAAAAAAAATGTAGTTTCTGGGAGAGGGTGAAGGAAGACCCACAGCTCAAGTCCCTAAGTTATTATTTAATTTACTCCTTCACACCAAAACCCCTGAAAATTAAATAATTTTCCTTCTCCTTTTCAAAATAAATTAGGCATCACAGAGTACCAGTGAAGAAAAATTGATTCTATCATTTCTAATAGAGGATAAAACACTGCACTTGAGAGCCTTAGAATTTTCAAGGCACATTTGTAAAAATATTTATGGAGTGCTGCAGGAGAAATCTGCTCAGCTTTCTTCTTTAAGAATCAAATTGGGACTTCAGCAAACTAAGAAACCCCTACACCACAAAAGAAATGATGACTAGAATAGAACAAACAACCCATAGATCAGAGAAATTATTTGACAGCCACTCAAGTGTTTGACAAGGAGTTAATATCAAAGATACAAAGAACACTTGTAGAATTTAGCAACAAAAAACAAACAACCCCTGTCAAAAATGAAGAGAAGTTTTTTTTTTGTTTTGCTTTTTGGGTCACACTCGGCAATGCTCAGGGTTATTCCTGTCCTGTACTCCGGACTTACTCCTGGTGGTACCTGGGACCATATGAGATGCCGGAGATTGAACCTGGGTCAACTGTGCAAAGCAGATGTCCTATCCACTGTACTTCATCCTCCAGCCCCAGAGAAGTACATTTCTTGAAGAAGATATACAGATAATGACCAATAGACTCGTCTGGGAAAAAATGCTCCTCCTCACTTATCAGGAAGTGCAGATCAGACTAACAATATGATATCACTTCTAACAAACCAGATTGGGACATATGAAAAAGAAGCAAAAATCAATCAGTGCTGGTAGGGATGTGGAGGAAAATGGCCCCCTCAGCTACTGCTGGTGGGTCATGTTGACTCGTTGAACTTCTCGGTAAATAATATGGACATTTCCCAGAAAACTGAGAATTGAAATTCCATACCACCCAGTCATTTCACTTCTCAGCATTTGCCCCAGAGAGTCCCCAAACACTAATTTCAAAAATACTTTTCTTCCCTATATTAATTGCAGCAGTGTTAATGGCAGCTAAGATCTAGAAGCAATCCAAGGATCTAAGAATAGATGATTGGATGTATAAATTATGGCTCCATGTTCACAATGAAATACTAATCAGCTAAAAGAAAAAGTGAAATAATACAATTCACTGAATCATGGATGCAACCAGAGGGTACGATGCTAAGTCAGAAGAGAATGATCTCTTTCTTAAGTGGATATAAAGAAAATCATAGGGAGCAACAAATGTCCAAATGAACAGGACTTGAGAATTGTTCCTCAGACTGAGCCTACCTAGAAAGAGGGCATAGAACCAAGGAGGTTCCTGGGACACCAATGGAGTGGAAGTAGGCACCTGGATGTGGAGTTGGAACAATATGTTCAATGAACTTTGCTATTAACAGTTATTTAAGTCATGCCACATCTATAAAACTGGGGCAGGGAGAATTTCTTATTACTCTTAGAGATTGGTCCTAGAGACTTTGCTGATAACTCCAGAGCTCCACTCGCAGCTCGTTAAAGAATATCTGAGTGGAGACAAACTGACTTTCTGCAGGTGTGAACAAAGGAAGCTCAGAGATCCTACCACAACAGCCAGTTCTGTTACTTTGGCTGCCTGAGAGAGACAGGAAAGTTTTCCATGGCTGTGGCAGGGACTCATGTGGACTTTCAGGAGGCTAGGTGGATGCCTAGGTAGATGAAGTCAGCTAAGCCAGTTCCACATAGGTTCTTTTGTCTTGACTACAAGAAAACATATGTAGAAGATAAATAGCAAAGTAAAAAAATGTGTTTTTAGAAAATGTGAGGAGAGAGAGACAGACAGATAGACACTTAAGGAAGTCACTCATGAAGGAGGCCAAGTGGACTCCAAAGGGAGTTTCCTTCAAGGAGATTATGTACCTGGAGTTGGAGTGTAGGCACTCCCAGGGAGGGTGCACCGGACCTGATTTGGGGAAGTCATGTTTATAGGTTTTGGGGGTCCCTTCATGCTTATAAGAAGTTTCCAAGGAGGAATACTTTCAGTCTTGGAGTTTTTTTGTTCCCTTCATTCCTATCAGGGAATAATCCTCAGAGATCACAGACAAGATCTTGAGTTAGTTCTAGGGCAAAATATTTTCAGGTCCATCTTGTCCCTTCAAACATTTCTTCATTTGGCCTTTTGCTTCCCCAAATATTTCTTCATTTTATGGCTTTTAGTCTCTCCAAACAGTTACTTACTTCATAATTTTCGTGTCTACCTGAAATTACTGCCTCAGGTTCCCTAGCTGCTGTCCACTCACTTCATTGTAGTCCTGACCCCCCCACCCCAACCCGAACTGGCCAGGTGGTGGCAGCCAAGCTGAAGGGTGGTGGTGCTCTCTGGTGCCTGCTTCCTGCCCTTGTGGTTCCTCTGCACCCTGACAATAACAAATAATGAGAAGTTTCCCCCAAAAATGACATATGGAGAAGCCAGAGTAATAGTCCAGGTGGGAGGGCAATTGCCTTAAGGCAGCCAAACCCAGATTGGATTTCTAGCATCCTATATGGCCTCCCTAGCATCTCCAGAAGTGACTCCTGAGTGCAGAGCCAGAGAAGGCCTGAGCACTGTTGGGTGTGGTCCCAAACAAAAACAAAAAAAAAAACAAAACCAAACAAAACAAAGCAAAGCAAAGCAAAGCAAAGCAAAGGCAAGCAAAGCAAAACAAAACAAAACAAAGTCAAACAAAAAACCAAACAAAAAAAAACCCTAAACCAAACCAAACCAAACCAAAACCAAACCAAACCAAACCAAACCAAACCAAACCAAACCAAACCAAACCAAACACAAACACAAACCTCTTAGAGAGTAAGGGCAAAGTTGTGCAGCTTTTGGTCCTTTGAATATTCTTTTTTCTTGATTTATAGATCTTCCATTTAAAAAAGTGAGATTAGATTTTTTTGCACTTTTTTTTTTTTTTGGGTCACACCTAGCGCATGCTCAGGGGTTACCCCTGGCTCTGCACTCAGGAATTGCTCCTGGTGGTGCTCAGGGACCATATGGGATGCCGGCATCGAACCCAGGCCGCACAAGCCAGCCGCTGCAAGGCAAACGCCCTACCCGCTCCATTGCTCTGGCCCCAAGATTGACGATTTACTATTGAGTTAGGTTCTTTTTCAGAGTCTTAAACACTAGTTGTTGTTGTTGTAGTAGAAGTTGTTGTTGTTGTTATAATTGTCTGATAGATGATTGTCAGCATTTTCCCCTAGCTAGCAGTTTTTTCTTTTATTCCTTTTGAGTGGCTTATTTGAGGAGCAGATTCTAATTCTGATAAAATTCAATTTATCACCCATTTCTATGGATTGTAGGCTTTGGGGAAGGCCCTTTGAAATAAACTTTGATCCTGAAAAATTTTTGTTATGTTTTTGGCTGCCACATTTATGCTTATGATCTATATTTAGATAACTTTGTATAGTGTGAGACATACTTTTAAAGCTTATTTTGCTATGGAGACAGCACTACAATTTAATTGCTTTTATATCTTTCCTAAAATTACTTTCACAAGTCTCTTTCTCAAATTTTGATTCTCATCCCATTGAGCCCTTGTATGTTTCTCTGTTGATAACACTGGTTTACTATTATAGCTATATAAAACCTCTTAAAATCTGATGGAGTTGAGTTCCTCACTCTTTTATTTTCCTTACAAAAAGCATTTTATTTATACATTGATTTCCCGAGTTATTTTTAGAATAATGTTGCCCATACTAAAAAAAGTCATGCTTTGATGCTAATAGATTATATTAAACCTGTGTATCACTCTGAGGGAGACTCATACCTGTTATTAAGAGTTTCTAATGCACACATCATATGTCTCTCCATTTACTTAGATCTTTCATTTTTTTCACTAACACCTCAATGTCAGCACACAAGTTCTGTATATTTTGTGACATTTATGCACAGGAACATTTTTAAAAGTAATTATAAATGGTATTTCAGTTTAAATTTCAGCTCCCATGTGTTCATTTCTCTAGAACAGAGAAATTTTTTTAATTTTCCATGTTGGTCTTACATCCTATGACCTTCTTGAACTCACTTTTAGTTCTCGCAAAATTATTTTGTAGGATTTCTGGAAATTGTTAGAAAAATTTGAGTAATTTTACTTGTGGACAATCTTGTCACTTGCATATAGAGAGAGTTTAATTTCTTCTTTTTCATTTTTCTGATCTTTATTTGAATTTACTTGACTTTAATTTTTTAAAAAAGATTTTTTATTATACCACCGTGAGACATACAATTACAAAGGTGCTCATAATTGGTTCTTGGTAATACAGTATCCCAGCACCCTCCCTCCACCAGTGCCCCATTTCCACCACCAATGGACCCCCACCCCCTCCCGCCTACCCCCAGGCTGCCTTAATAGCAGGTAGCCTCCGCTTCCCCTCTCTTTCTCTCTCTCTCTCTCTCTCTGTCTCTGCATCTCTCTCCTCTTATTTTACATTGTGGCTAGCCCTGCAGATATTTAGAGTTTATCACTTAAGTCTCTTTGTGTATATTCAATGGTGAGTTTTAATCTGCCATTACCATTTCCCACAATTTAGTAAAAACACTGGTATCTATTTATATCCTATTAATGAATGCAGTCATTCTATATCTGTCCTTTTCCTTCTGACTAATTTCACTCAGCATGATAGTCCCCATGTCCATCCATTTGCAGGTAAATTTCATAATTTTGCTTTTTTCTGACAGCTGCATAGTATTCCATAGTGTAGATGAAACTACAGTTTTTTAGCCAGTCCTCTGTTCTCGGGCATTTAGGTTGTTTCCAGATTCTAGCTATAGTGAATAGCGCAGAGATGAATAAAGAAGGACAGATAGTGTTTCTGCTATGGGTTTTTCGGTCTCGGTATATTCCCAGGAGTGCTATTGCTGGATCAAATGGGAGCTCAATATCTAGTTTTCGGAGGAATGCCCATATTGCTTTCCAAAAGGGCTGGACTAGTCAGAACTTCCACCAACAGTGGATTTTTCTGATCTTTTTGAAGCTCACAAACATCTTGGGAAATATTTTCACAAGTTTGGTGGAATGCACTAGTGAGAACTACCTTGATTTATTTTAACCTGGGGGTGACGGGAAAGCATTATTATTTAATTCTGAAATATATTAGCTGCAAGTTTTTTGTAACCTTTTGCTCATTTGAAAAAATTCCCTCCAGTCCTCCTCAAGTTTAGTGGATGATCTGTTATAAAATTTTTCATTTCTGGGGCTATTTTCAGGTGTTCTGCGCTTACACCTGGCTCTACATTTAGGGATCACTCCAGTAGGGCACAGGAGACCATACATCATGTTGGTTTTGAACCTGCATTGGCTGTGCAAAGGTGGAAAAGTCACTCACCACTTATCACTTTGCCCCCCCTCATTTATTTTTAAAAATTTAGCTCTTTATTTAATTAAAGACCATGACTCACAAGTTATTGAGGGTTGAGTTTTATGTGAAGTAAGTCAATACCTAATCCCACAACTAATGTCAATCTCCCCCTTCACTGGTGCTCCCATAGTCCATCCAACCATCAACACCCCTCCAAACACACACATAAGCTACACGATATACATATCCTCACCCCACACCCCTGCCTGCCATCTTCGAGAGGTATACTGCAATGCTCTGCGGTTCTAGTATAGATGCTTATGTCTTCAGTGTTGCTGAATTGTAATCACCCTCCTAGCATCAACAGTATAACTGCAGCCCCATCGAATACTCCCTTTTCATCTTTCCTATCCCCTTGATTTTCTTTTTTGGGGGAGGTCAAGAATCCGCAATGCCTAGGGGTTACCCTGGATTCACCAGAATTACCCTTAGAGCTCAGGGACCATATGGGATGCCGGACTAAACCTTCGATGGCTGTATGCAAGGCAAATGCCCTACCCAGTGTGCTATCACCCCAGCCCCCCCATGGTTGTTGTCTTTAATTAGAAATTTTAAAAATTACCTAAACCATTTTTTTGAATCAGTTGATGGAACAAAGGTGATTTTTTTTAGAATACTCAAACATACTTGAACCCTGGATTAAACTACTTGGTCATGTGTATGGTATACTTTTTTTTCTGAAAAGAAGGCAGAATATTCAAGATTTTATTAAAGGCATTTGAAGTGAAACCAGTCTAAAAAAGAGTTTCTTGGGAGATAGAAAGTACATGTATAAGTAACTTGCTTTTGGTCAACCCAAATTTGATTACTAGTACCCCCTGAGCACCGTCAGAATAAGTCCTGAACACCTATTGAGTGTGGCCCCAAAACCAATAGAAAAAAACATATGCATTTAGCACAATACACAGTGTGTAATTTGGAAGTGAAATGTGGTAAGCAAGCAAAGAGAAGAGTAGTGGAAATTTTGCCCTCAGAGGACTCTAATGGCGTGACTAAATGTCATATCGACAACATGGACCCCCTAGACAAAATACCCCAGACAAGAATAAATGAAAAAACTGGAATAACAGAGGAAAACAAGGAAGAATTCTTAAGTTAGAAGTGCCTCTGGGCAGAGACTGCAACTAGGTCCACAGAGAGGAGAGAGCCTGAAGGATTCCTAATGTGTGGTGGAAATGATGAGAGGTATGATCTGATTTAACTCAAAAAGAACATCTTGAGAGAGCAGTTAGAGAGTAGAGAGGGGAAGAGGGGAATACTAAGGGGAAGAGACAGAATACAGTAAGAAAAGTGGGAGAGCTAACTGGGCTAAGGACTGAACTTCACAGACTGAGACAATTTCAGAGGCTTAGTTTGGTTTTTCTTGAATTTTTAGGTAAATGGTGATTTACAAGACAGTTTCTGATAAGGTTTCCGCACGACACTCTAGAGAGTCCCCTTCCTGCCATTAGTGTCTAGTTGCCCTCACTATAATTGCCCCATCCCTCCCCTGTGGTAAGCTCCCAGTCTTCACCTTATAGATAGGTGGCATATTTTTTACCAAGACTATGACTTTGTGGTGGGTTCCAGTTTGTAGCCATGCATGGTTTGTGAAGAAATGGTAATTCATACAAAGACAGAGAGATATTGAAGTTGAATTGGTCACATTTCTGTTTTCTTGAGTACAAACAACAAGGTTTGTTCGCGCGGTGAAGGAGTGCACCCTTCAACTTCTGTCCCCCCTTTCTTCACACTGACAAAGTCTAAGTTCTTATTAGTAGCCTTTAAGATTTCTTTCTTTATAGATCTCACACCAAAATTCCTATCACTACCGTATGGCTTTGGTCCCCGAGATTCCACCAGTGCTGCAGAATGCAGCACACAGTTTTCGTAAATGATGTCCTCAGACGGTGCAAGTACAGGGCTCTGCGCTCAAGGCTTCATTTGGGGCAGAGTGCATGCTCTTTCCCACCCATTCTTTTCTGTAACCAAAGACATTGATGGGGTGCAGGGAATTACCCAGGAGCCGAGAGCTCCTTGGCTGCTGATGCAGGTCCCCCATGATCATGGGAAAAGCTTTTGAGAGCCTTGGCAGAGGTTTCCTTTGGCCTTTCCAAGACTCACTCTATATGTATACTACAAAGATGTTTATCATCAGTGTAATGCTTTAATATTTATAATATGAACTTTTGCATGTAGCTGGTGAAGGCTATTGGTTGATGTATATTTGTTATTGCAGTCTTTGGTATTGGTACCTTATCCTGTGAAATAAATTAGGAAGTGTTAATTTTACTCATTTTTCAAAACTCAAATGCAATGTTATGCCATGGGAGATCAATTCAGAGACCCTTAGCATACTTAGTGCATAAGTACACCAGTAGAAGCAACTACCAGTCCTAATGCACTTTTAACCAAAAGATCCCTAGAAAAAAGCACAAGTCTTGAATCATGGATGAAGTAGGGAGTCACTGATTTTGCACTGAGAGAGAAGACCGAAACCAGCATTATCTGATCATAAACTGGAATGTGGTGTCAACAGGAGCCATCCTAATGCCAGATTGGATATAGCATCCCATAACTCACATATATACAGAGTCACAATGTATCATTAGGATATTCTCAGAGAGGGTATTGGAACAGCCTCTCATTATCACTTGTTTTGGAGGACCAAGAGTGGAAAATGTATCTAACCCTCTAAGATGTTGGGAGAAGCAGACTGGGGGAACCCCAGTAGTGATGAGTCATTCTTCCTGGGGAAGTTGCCTCCTTGACTTCAGTCACTGACACTGGAAGGTGTACCAGATCAAAGTGAAATCAACTGAGTTTTGTTTCACCAAGGGATATCCCAGAAACAGGTTCTTATACAAGGGAGGGAGAATCTTCTTCAGGGAGAGACTTTTATTCATAGACTGGATGTATTTAGTAAGGGCAAGAAGTTTCCTAAGCGTCTTGCTTCATCTTGGCAACAGACCAAGGGACACTTGGCTGAGACTGAGCCAGGGCCTCCTGGTCCATAAATGCATGAGGTCCTCCATATTTCCAAAACCTTGGTAATGTGATAGGCTTTTGGGGTCAACTTTCACTTGATCACTTGATCACTTGACTTCCCATAGATCATTGATTACTCAAGCAGGCACCAGTAACATCTCAGTATATCCTGTCATGAGAGACCTAAGGGCATCTTCCCATGCCAAGAACATAAAGAGCCTCCAAATTCCATCAAGTTAAGGGAATGAGGGTCTATAATTGTTACTTGGTATTTGGCATAACAAATACTTAATAACGGTAGCTGGCAGGGGCCCTGCCGTGCAGATGTAAAACAATTCAATTGTAAAAAAGAGGAGTACTAGGGATTATTTAAACTATGTAGTCCATGCTCTTTTCCAAAATAGTAAAAGAACTCATCATCTGACTGATTTAAAGAATCTTTAAAACAACCAAGAACCAGAATTTTGGTGAAGAAAGTTACATAGTGATGCATGTACATTTTTTTGTATTACTAATTTATTAGTCAAATAAGATGGATACTCAGAGAACCTAGAGTATAGCCTCAAGAGCCCCTTTGCCTAGCACCAATTCAAAATCTGAATATTTCTGGTCAACTTTCGGAATGAAATTTTTCTAAAGTTACAACTTCCAGAGACTACTTCAGAAGGAAATGTCCTCAGAGCCTGTTTTAGAAGTTAAAAATGATCTTCTCCCCATATTATATATAAAAACTTGAATCAGTATAGTATCTAATAAAGTAGAAAGCCCTGCCTCACTGAGGCAGGCTTAATTATTTTCCCATTTACCAGCTGAGAAACAGAAAGGATTTTAGGTTCTAAATGAGGCTCCAGATCGTGATCTGAAGCTAACGACATAATCACGGAGCCAGTCCTGGGCTTACCAACCCATTTGCAGGATTTTTACTTCAGGTTCTAGTAGGTATTGGCCTGAGGGCAGGGATTATTATTCCAATGTCTCCTGAACTGTAGATGGCTTTCATCTGATTCCTCAATGCAGCCATGATTCAAGAGCCCATAAAACCCAAGAGATCTCGATTATGTAAGTACGAGAAGACTGGATGGTCATCTTGATGTTTCTGCTCTAAGGAAAAGGCAATGACACTAAGGGCAGGTACAAATCAACATTATGCTCATGGACATCCGTAAAGTCTAAAACAAAGGATAGGGAGACACACATGCAATCAAACTGGGGAGAACAATGGAGTAATCTTTTCTCATAATTTCAGCGTATGTTCTTCATACAGCCCTATTGATTTTGTTCTGAGAAAACTCACAGCCTCTTGAGTAAAGGAGATATTTATATGGGATGATGCCCTTATGGAAGAATTTTCTTAAAGCAAGACCATTTTTTAAATTTGTTTTATTAGTACCATTTAGAGTTAAAAGATGCGCCATTATTGGATTTCAGCCATACATTTTTCCAGCACCCATCCCCCACCAGTGCCCTATAACCATCCAATGTCTGCAAATTCCCTCTCTTCTCTATTTGCCTCTAAGCAGGACTCCTCCTCTCTCTTCCCCATTGTGTCTTCGCCCTACATACATTTAGGATTGTCATTTAAATCCCTTGTGTATATTCAATGCTCAATTCTAGTGTGGTGCTACCATTTCCCACAATTAGTAGAATACTGGTATCTATATATATCCTCAATAAAGAATGCAGTCATTCTATATCTGTCCTTTTATTTCTGACTAATTTTACTTAGTATATAGTCTCCATGTCCATCCATTTGCACTTACATTTTGTGACTTTGTCTTTTCTGACAGCTGTCATAGTAGTCTACACAAAATGTACACACAGTCTCTTCAGCCATTGCTTCTTGGGTATTTAGGGCTAGCACCAGATTCTGGCTATCGTGAATAGAGCTGTGATGAATATAGAAGTGTAGATCAAGTTTCCTGCTGTGTCTTTTGCCTTTCAGGGTATATTCCCAGGAGTGGTACTGTTGGGTCAAAGGAGCCTCAAAGGGAGCTTTCTAGTTTTTTGAGGAAGGTTCAGATTGTATTACAAAGAGCTCGACAGTTGACACTCCCCACCAATAGTGAGGAGAGTCCCTTTCTCCCCACATCCACACTGCAGCACTGGGTTGTTCTTCAGCACTCTGAATATATGCCAGACTACGTAGATTTGAAATGAAATGATACTCATTGCTGTTTTGATTTGCATCTGATAATTAATGATGAAGCACTTTTCATAGGCCTTTAGGCCATTCACTTCCCTTCTTGGAGTTTCTGTTCAGTTCTTCCCATTTTTTGATGGGATTGGCTGTTTTTTTCTTGTAAAGCTTCTACCAGTGTCTGATATATCCTGGATATTGGAATTCTTATCAGATGGGTAAACGGAATGTTCTTTCCAGTCTATAAGTGTCTCTGTATCTTGGTCACCATTTCTTTTTCATTTTTGGCTATCTTTCCTTTTCATTTGCTTTGTCAGTGATGTTTTGTCTTTGAAGATGCCTTTAGATTCAACGCTGTAAAGTATTTTTCCTATTTTTCAATATACCTTATAGATTCGTGTCTGATGAGATCTTTCATCCATTTGATCTGACTTTCGAATATGGTGATAGAAGAAGGTTTAAACCACAAAAACGTTGCTTCAAGAAATAAAAGGACCTGAGAAATGGAGTACACATTCTTGCCTATGGATCGAGAGAATTAACATTATCAAAATGGTAATGCCCCTTAGAGCTTTATGCAGATTTCCCACGAGGTCCTCTAGAAGGATACCCAAGATATTCTTCAAAGAAATTGACCAAACACTTGAAATTTGTACAGAATAATAAAACCCAATGAAGAAGCTAAAGCAATCCTTGGGAAAAAGACAATGGAGAACGTATTATTTCCCTCTAAATTCTAACTCTACTACAAAGCAGTAAAGGAATAAAACTCCACAATATTGGTATAGAGACAAACTCCAGACCATAGAATAGAACTGAACATCCTTGACACACACTCTCAAATATAGGATCACATAATCTTGAAAAAGAGAGCAAAAATATTATGGAGCAAAGAAAGCTCTTCAACAGTAGGTGCTGGGAAAATTGAGAAGCTTCCATATAAACAAGATCATTTTTTAAAGAAAAACATCTCAGCCTTTAACATTAACGTAATACTTTGGTTTGATATGGATTTTCGGAGAAAATATTTTTTCTTGGTTCCCTTCCTATTTCAATATTATTATTTTTATAAGTTGGGAAAATTTATTGTGAAGATTAAGAACCAAAGATTAATTCTAAATATTTATCGTTAGATTTTTTCCTACAGTACTCTTGAACCTAGAGGTTCTCCAGACATGTATGGCTTAAAACTGCTCTCTAGTAGAATTGAGTGTCTGTGTTTGGGGTATCAGGAATAGACAGCTAGTTATTTACCCTTTTGGGAGGAGTAATCATTTGGGAAGCTTCAGAGCCCAAGCTACAAGATCGAGAAACACCTGGAGGTGGGGTAACCAGGGCAGAAGGGAAATAATATGTGTGAGGCTAAGTAAGTAAGGCAACCTCTTTCTTTCTCATGGCTTCTGACTCTTATTTCTCATTTTGTTCCTTTCTTCTTTCTTCTCTCCCTTCTTCGTTTCTCTGTTTATTTCTTTTCTCCTTCCTTCCTTCCTTCCTTCCTTCCTTCCTTCCTTCCTTCCTTCCTCCTTTCCTTCCTTCCTTCCTTCCTTCCTTCCTTCTTTCCTTCCTTCCTTTCTTCCTTCCTTCCTTCCTTCTTTCTCCTCCCTTCCTCCCTTCCTTCCTTCCCTCCCTTCTTCCCTTTCTTCTTTCCTTCTTCCTTTCTTTCTTTTCTCATCCTTCTCCTTGCTTGCTTAACCTCTTCTTCTCTCTTCTTCTTTCCCCCTAACCCCAGGGATTACAGTTCAGTTTTGAGTCACCCCCCTCGGTACCTGAGTGACCATAGAGTGCCCTAGATTGAACTGTGATCAGTTAAAAGACAAACTATATAATTTCTTAACTATTTTTTGAACTGAGTGTAGAAAATTATAGGAACTGTGACACTTTCATACTGGATGTTGGTAGGAGCATAGAGGAGTCCAGAGTAATGTATGACTAATATCGTATCCAGAAGTTACTAGGAGCCTCTAGTTAGCATTAAGGATCAGTGACACACCCACATGTCCATTTTAGCATATTGAGAGTGTAAGGCAAAAAGTGAAGGTCCCAGATGTTCGCTTATTAGGCATTAGAATAGATGCTGGGAAGCAGAAGAATTTAGTATAGACCACAAATATCGACGCTTTTCTTGGGGACTGAACAGAGACAGAGTAAACAATTTCCTAAAATCAGAAAAAACTAGAACCAAGCAGTGCACTCCTTAGAGAAATGGAATTTCAATTTTGCACAGATTCATTAAATTTTTTGTAATAACTAGACAAAAACCCCTGTCACACTTTACTAGTGCTCAGAGTAGAGAATTCCATAAGAATGTAAATGAATGGAATTTGGAGTAAATTGTCTCAGCTGCTGGATTTGTTCTGTGTTTCATGTCCCAATTATGACAGTCTATGAAATAAAAACAAGAATGAATAACCCAGGCAAAGAGACCAGAATGGCCAGCAGATTTGATATTTGATGTAAGTCCTCCATGATAAAGATGAATAAATTTTCCTCAAAAGTTAGAGAATTTAACTATTTAAGTTCTTAAGGGGTGTAGTACGTCTATGGTTGACGACGGCCATAGCAGATCAATATATATCATGGAGCTGGTCTGGGGAAGGGGAAATACAGAGATAAGCTTAAGAGAGGGGGTAAATTTATCTGTCCACCCTGTTAACCTATATGCTCACTATAAAGATGGAAGTTTGAGAAGTGATTTAGTGCTGAGACACAGAGAACAGGCATAGGTACCTATATTGGTTTTCATTAATGAGCTAGATGCCTCCTCTAGTTTTTAGTTACGTAACAGACAACAGTGGATGGGTTGCATGAGAAAAATGGGCCTGAACTATGTTAAAAATGAACAGGAAAAGGCAGAGTAGTTATCATCTTGTTAGGGTAATGCATTATGTTCAATAGAAACGCGAAAGTAAAAATAGATATTTTATCCAGGATAAACTTTCTGAAACAACAGTTTATTTGGGGGAGAAAGGTGTCTAGGGAAACAGTTCAAGTTTATTATAATTTAAAACCTAACAACACACACAGGCATTTATAATAGAGGCTAACATTTACTCATCTTTAAATTCTTACTGTCACTGAGTAGATCCAAATGTTAGAACATTTGTACATCCCTAACAACTAAACAAATAAATACAGCAAAATGGGGAGGTATGGAAAAGAATAGTACATCAGGTGGGTGTTTTACTTGTATGTAGCTGATTTGGGTTCAACTATGGGACCCTCCCAAATTTCCCCCCCCAAGAAACCAGTCACAGCCCAGAGAAACATCTCGGTATGGCCCAGAAACCAAATTTTTAAAATTAAAATTAAAATAAAAATAATGCACTGAAGAGTACCCCAGCAACTAAGATAAGGAACTAAAATAGGTTGTTTCCACTTCAATTCAAGGTTTGGAATTGAAAATGATAATGTTACGATTGCACATATTTTCAGTTATCTACAGACTCAATATAACCAAGCAAAATTCCAATGGCATTTTTTTCAGAAAGTGACAAGTTTATCTAAAAATAGTATAGATATAGGAAGCAGAGTATTCCAAATAATCTACATCTCCATTTAAATAACTTAATATATAACTATAGAAATTCTGCTGCCAAGGTTGATGTGATTTGGAGTCTTTTTTTTGTTGTTCTTTATATATCTTTATTTTTTTATCTTTGTAAATCTATTTCCTGGTTACTTTTTTGTTCATGGTGTCCCAGCAAGCTGGCCCCAAGGTTTCTAATCCAATTTTTGGCCACTTTACTTGCTGCTTTATACTTTAGCCTCTTCATTCTCTTTTAAAATATTTTTTTGGTCCAATTCCACCCTCAATAAGTCTCATAGTTTATTGATTTTCTTCTGATGCATCCTCAGTTCAGTGAATATTCAGAGGATTTTACTCATGAGTAATCTTAGACAGCAGAAAAGCTACACGTCATGTTAAGTGAAGTGAGTCAGAAGAAGGAAAAATATCAGGTGATCTTACTCCTCTGTGGTAACTAAGACCAACAAGGACATAGAGATAAGACAGATAAGAATAGACTCTTGGCCTTGGGTAACAAAACATTAGCCAGTGCTGGGAGGGCATGGGAAAAGACCAGACTAGAGTTGACATAGACCGTGCAGGAATGTCTGAGAAACTTGTTGGAGGGGGGGTGAGTAATTTTGTATATAGTACCATAAAGTTTAGCAGCTGCCGTATAAACTACCTAAACTATATATGCAGTATGGGTACAGAGTAGGTATATTTTAAAACTATCAGTTTTGAAAATGTTCGAATGTATTGAGGGCTTCTCTCAGGCTTCTTGCTCCCATTTGTTCACATGTAGTGGAAGTCCTTTTCCCCACTATTTCTAGTGCCTCATGGATAGTAACGTGTGGAATTCTGAGTTCTATGTGTTCTTGAGTCAATATCAATCATGTACTTGACTTTTCAGATTTGTATAGTGGAGTGCAAGTGTCAGAATTTTCTAAGCGTTTGCAAGATCATTCTGGTGCTGGTACTTGGGATATGCGCATCTGGATGACCTAGGGTATTTGTGGCACTTGAGCCTTCTAGCTGTCTGGCACTAAGTGCTTAGGGTGCCCTGGGGCCCAGCCCAGCAAGATTCATAGTTCTTGGTTTCCAGCTATTGATGTAGCATCACAGTCCAATGAGGACTGGGGTAGGGACTGGGCAGGATGGCTCACGGGAACCCTGTTGCAGCCATTGAGAAATATCAGTGCTGGGAGAGTTATTTGTGCATTTGCCAGTACCAGTTCTGAACCCCAGACTGTTGAACAGAGTTTACCTTTGGGGGTATCTGTTTTGTGGTTGTACCCATTGAGATAGCAGCTTCCATTTGCTTTCTCAGTAATCATTGATTCCAGCTGTGGCCTGGGGGAGCCAAGCCTCAGTGATATTGCCAGCTCCTACTCTCCTTTCTAAACAATGGGTGGGCAGATAATGGTAAATTTGGATTTTGTAGCAGTGCTCTCCGACTTAGAAGAGAGATTAAGTCCGTGAGCCCACCTTGAGATTCCTGGCTTTGAGCTCTCGTGAGGTAGTCTGACAGCTGGCAGCTAAAGGGCGGACTTGAAGATTTGAGTTTGTCAGGTGTGAGTGGAGACTGGAACGGTTCTGGTGAAATCCGCGCTGAGATCTCCTACTGGGTGGCCCCGAGGGGATCTCTGCGGACGGTGCCCACCCATGTTCTGGAGTGGCGTGCCCCAGCCCGGGCCGTGTGACCATCATTCCTTACGTTGGGCTTTAGGGAGTCATGAGACTGCAAATTTGTGAGATCCACTACAAACATGAATTCTGTGAAAAACTCAAATTGTCTAGTAGGAGCTATTGCGTGGGATAATCTACCATTCCAGCTAGGAGCCGCTGCCGGCGAGCCAAAACCGTAACCCCACAAGGCATAGTTCACCCTCCTGAATGACCCACTTCTGTCCCAAGAGCAGGAAAGCCCATCGCGCAGTGAGCCGAGACAGTTTGTTTCCAACTCATGAGCCTGATACAAAGCTGATGCTCTCCTTCATCTAACTCCTCCTCCCATCCTAGGTTTTCATTTCCTGTCAAGACACACACACACACACACAAACACACACACACACACACACACTACCTCACTTTCCTACTCCCTCTCTCATTTTCTCTCTCTCTATCTCTTTGCATTTTAAATACACCAGATCTCAGGGGTTGCTCCCTTGGCTCAATACCCAGGAATTACTTGGCAGTGCTAGGGACCATATGGAACGTCAAGGATTGAACCTGCTGAGCCTAGTGCCAAATAACTACCGAACTGTACTATCACTCCATCCCCTTTTTTTATCTTTCCATCTCTGCTTGTCTTCTCCCATCAGAGGAAACCCCCACATGCCTCTAAATGTCAGCAATTCGGCCTATGGCCCTGATCTCCTGAGGTGATGCCTTAAGCTACAGGCTCCCAGATGCTCTGTCCATTCAGCTGTAATATGCCTTGAGTAGAGATGACACTCTAGCACTGATACTTTGTCATCGTCTGGGGCCCAAAGAAGCAGTTTTTTAGTTATGATACCTCAACATGGGCAATTAAATTAAAAACCATAAAACAAAATATTAGTAGCACATCATATTAAACCTTTATGCATACAAAGATACTACTAAGAGGACACAATCTCACCACCAAATCCATAAATTTGCAAACCATATGTATGATAGGTATCTAGAATGTAAAAAAATGACTCCTTGCAGCTGAATAATGATACTCAGCAACAGCAGTCATTATGGAAATATAAGGTAAAACCACACTGAGATACCACTTCCCACTCACCAGAATGGACAACATAAAAAAATAGATATTTAAAGGCATGGGAAATTAGAACACTTACTCATTGTTGATGTGATTAAGACATAGTAAAACTCTTTTGGAAAAGTACTTTTGGTGAATTCCTCTTTATTTTAATTTTATTTTGTTTTGGAATCACATATGGCTATGCTCAGGGCTTACTCTTTACTTGTGCTCTGAGAACACTCTATGAGGTCTTGGGACTATAAGAGGTACCAGGGATTGAATCTAGATGGGCCGTGACAAGGTAAATGCTCTACCCACTGTGCTATCATTTTGGCTCTGGGAAATTCTCTTTTAAATAATATAACTAGAGGATTTAGAAATTCTACTTCTAGGCATACAACCAAAGAAACTGATGAACATTAATTTACACAAAATACTGCTCACAAATATTCCAGGTACATTACTCATAGAGTGAACCCAAAAGTCTATCAGTAATGGAAAGATAAAATGCTATATGTCGAGAAAGGGAAATATTATTTAAAACAAAAAAGAAATGAGATATTAAGATTATACCATGGCTACACCTGGGAAAAACAACTATAAGTTAAATGAAAGAAAATGAAAAGTCAAACAACAACATATTATTAAACTTCCATTTTTCAGAATATGAAAATCGAGATGAAAGCCGGCTACTGGCTGTTAGATTATTTGAGTGTGGGGATTATTAGGTCTTTCTTCGAGCAATGAAATATGATGGATGGAATTAGATAGTAGTAATTGTGCAATTTTGCAAATATATTTAAAGATAGTAAATTACAGTTTGGAATGACAATTTTATGGTTTAATAATGATAGGCCTCAAAAGAAAAGTTTAGAGCATAATTAATAAAATGGAATATTTTTTTGAAATACTTACAAAATAAAGTTAATATCCTTAAAAACATATAGCAAATATTTGTTGAAATTCAGTTTTAACAAACCACTAAAAAATCAGCAAAGAGAGACACACACATAAACACATAGAACAAGAGACATTCGCAGAAACACATGCACACTTGTACATAGCAACCCTACAAAAGAGTAAATAGCCTCACATAAAATGAAAAAGAAATGCAAAAGGCAAGAATAGATAAAGACACGCCTGTTTCACTAATTAGTTCACAAATGAAAAAGTTTTTTTTTTGCTTACAGTCTTGTAATTCTCTGAGTTTCATTTGTTTTATAAAATCTCCTGGTGAGCGCTTTAGGGGGGGTAGGTCAGGACGGAGCCTGCTAAAACAGAATGCAAATGAGCCTCGTTCCAAACCATTTCCCAAACTGTTTCTGTTTGCTTGTTTGGGCTTTGGTTTTATTTGGGACCACGCTCAGGTATGTTCAGGGCTTACTACTGGTCCTGTGTTGAGGATCACTCTTAGTGGCACAGAGGGTCATGGATGCGGGGGTCAAAGTAGGCCTCAGTGGTCTTTCCTGGGGTGAAGAGTAGGCACACAGGGTAGGTCAGCGGGCTCTTGGGACAAAAAGGGCCTTGTCGTCACTCCCAGCGCTGGGCAGGTAGCCCGGCACCTGGCTCCTCCCTCAGTAGCCACGGGGCCTTTTCGCTTTCTTTCCAGTGCTTCCTAAATTAAAACCGAGGCCAGAGTATGAGTGAGTAGACAGGACCCTAAAGCCAAGCTGTTCAAGGGAAACCTTGATTAGTACCCAGGGACACCCCTTGTAAAAGCACTGTGCCTCGGGTTCAGCCTACCCCACCTCCAGAATCATCTTGTGGGCAGAAGCTAAGTGATATCAAAATGCTCTGGCAGAGAGCCTCTCTAAACAATAATTATGGATATTTATACACACTTGTATGCGTATCTGCTCAAAGAGGCACTGATGAACGATTCTGGACATTTTTTTCCATTTGACATAACTTATAAGGAGTACACAGCGTTAATAATTTATGATTCCGGTAGAACACTGAGAACCTTCCACTTTGCCTTATGTGGATCTAGGAGAAAACCGGGGGAGACCCTAATCAACCCTCATTCTGAAACTCAGTTTCTCTTTCATTTCTCCAGATAAAATTCAGAAATCATTTACATGAATATTTAAAGTGGCAGACAAGAGACCAGAATAATATTGCAGCGTGGAAATGATACTACAGTTGCCTTGTATGCTGTCGACCTGCGACTCCCCTTATGGTCACCGAGCACTGCAGAATAATTTTGAGCAGAGAGCCAGAGCCAGGAGTAATCCTGGAGCATCATAGATGTAGGCCCCAAGAGCAAATAGATAAATAAATAGATAAATAAATCAATAGATAAACAGATCACTTGTATCATTTTGGCTTCCCCGGTCCACCGATTGCTTGAGCTTGGTACCAGTAACATCTCCATAAGTCCTACATGCTAGTGTAGTCTAAGGGCACAAGGCTCGCCCAGGAAAAACACATAAAGAGCCCCAAACCATTTCATCAGGTCATGGGTGGAGGCCCTTAATTTATTTGGTATTTGAAAGGATATGGAATATGACATCAGTAGCTTGCTAGGTTATGCCGGGTAGGTGGGATACTTCTGCAGTTACTCACATCTTGTGTATTTATTGATGAAGTGGTTGGTCATGCTGAGCTTGTGATCAGCTCTTCGCTTAGTGGAGCCTGACCTGACAAGCTAAGTTCTGATGTAGAAAATCGCGGCCTCATGGTGGGGGTTCCTTGGCTTCATGCGAGGCTCAAGCTAATATGGCGGGCAGGGGTGAGGAACCAGCCTCTCCCCTCCTAAAAGCCTAATGATCAGCTGGGCAGGAGAAAGCCAGTAGCAGCTCAGCCCCCTGTGGAGTGAGCTCCCCTCATATGTGAGGTGATCTGGCTGTGTACACTGTCACCCCCAGAGATTGCCGGAGTTGATTCGGACGATCTAAATAGCTAGGCAGGTGTCCCCTCCCTCCCTCACAGCTTCCATGTGTGTCCCTCCCAGCTACATACTCCGCCAAAGAGGACGGGCTTCCCCGCCTCCCCAAATAGAGACCAACCCATTTCTCGGTTGAGGGTATAGAGTAGCTGCGGTCCCCTGTTAAAACCTCCAAACAAGCTCCTCAAATAAATAGATAGATAAATGAAATGAATGAGTGTTAATTACAGATAAATAGATAAAAAATAAGTGATAGTATTTGAAAACATGAAAATTCTCACTCTAGCTTTCCACAGCTAGATCACTGGTGCCCTTGGTCACCCAACTCCATAAAAGTGCCAACCCCTATCAGTACTCGTAGTTAGTCTCACACCAGCAGTCTCTATGAGACTTGAAGGCAATTCTTACTCTACCTAAAGACCAAGTACCACAAGACAGGGTCTGGTCTCTACCACCTTCCACTTAAGATGACACTCACCCAAGAGCTTCTTCCTAGTGAGCTTCGTAGAGTTCCCACCATCTCCTTATCCTCAAAGGTTCTGGTTGTAAGCCCACATTATATTTGTCTTTCAGATATGCTTTCTCCCCTAGATATTCTGTCTGATCCAAAGAAGTATAAGCAGTGGAGGGTATTTGCCTTGCTTGTGGCTGACTGGGGGGCTGATCCTGAGATCCTTATGTGGTTCCCAAAGATTGCAAGAAGTAAAACCTGAGCCCGCTGAGGGGCCCCAAAATAAAACATCAAATAAACTAAACTACCGCATGCTTCTGCTTGCTGATTGTGAGTTCTTTGAAGCCTCTGAGGTCCGCGAATGTTCATGGATACTTTATTACAGAAGAATTGAAAATGGATGTATTAATGGAAGAAATTTGATCACATCTCCTCCCCACCCCAAGCCACCCCTACTTCCCAGAAGGAGAAAAGGCGACCAAAGTTCTACCACTTACCATTGTTTTCTCTCAACCAGACCCATTCTTAGTGTTTCTAAGCTACCTTCACAGCCTAGGTGTAAAACAAAAAAAAAAACCTTAACGCCTCTGACTACAAGGCATTGGGCAGTGAAGAAAGAAATCGAGGGTAAAGAAACAAGAGTGTATGTGATATAAGCCCCAGTCATAAAAGTCACCAAATATATGTGTTTTGTATAACTCATAGCAATGCACGGTGAAGGCATGGCTGTGGTTAGGTTAGTGAAAATAGTACATGTGTTCTAGGTTAGTTTGTTTAGTTGATTGTGCTCGAGTTAGATTCTCATGGAACATCACTTTGAAATGGTGAGCGGAAAAGTTATTGCTTCCTCTGGTTATAGATATATGTAGAACATGATATGGTCAAATTAAAGGGCAAATTTTTGTTCCCTGAGAAGCTAAGAGGAAAGACACATTTTTGCAGAGCCTAGTAGAAATGGGAGTAATACTACAGCCCCTGTGTCGCCTAGTCTGGGTAGAGATGCTTTAGCCTGGTTAAGCTCCTAGGGCCATGAGGCCACCCAGAAAATCTGTGTGTGGGGGTATGCAATATTAGGTATTGAACTCTGGGTCTTGTGCTTGAAAGGTCTATGTGCCACCCTTTGGAACCAAGATTGATCTACAGATAGTCAGGGGCCATCTTCTTTGACTCTTGTTCCCAGCTTTAGCTTTGTGGTCACACCAGTGGAACCCAGGACTTACTCCTTACCCCCCGTCTCAAAGATCATTCCCGGTACCTTTGGGACTCATACAAGTGCTAGGGATAACTTGGTTGGTTGCACTACAAGGTAAGTGACCTACCACATACCATCTTCTGGCCTCATTTTCTAGCTTCCCATTAGAATTTAGCTCTCTGTTTTTAGAAGTTGGATCCAAAGAAAAAAAGCCACACATTCTTAGGTAGAAAATTTTTGGCAGCCTTTCAATGTAAATAATTGGGGTCCAAGAGAACAGTACCGTAATATCACCTAGAAAATTATTAAAAGTGACTCCAACTCAGATTGATGAAGCCAAGTACACTGACTAAAATAAGAGGGCAGCTCTTCAG
>JAJIBD010030780.1:0-27724 GCA_021461705.1 Cryptotis parvus
TCTAGCTATACAGACAGTTTACAGCATCTTGTCCCAGAACCCAGTACAACATGGCATCTTATTCTTCACAACTACCAAAGAAAGTCTCCAGGATTGACACTACATTCCAATTGAATAGAATGATGTTCTCATTAAGTCAAAACATAGTATCCTCTTGACTTTTCTTTTAATAGCTAGCAGGGAGGATATGGATTCAAAACAATGTGTTTTTTATCATATCGACTTCCTTTTGTGCATTTTTACTTTTGGGGGAAACATCAAGAGATGTTAAGGGCTTAAATAGAGCTCTGCACTCTGGATCGCTCCCTGGTACCTGGGGACTGTGCTTGGACTAAACACATGCAAAAGTTGATGTTCACCCGCCTAGACTGTCTCCTCCAGCCTGTAACCTATCTTTTAAAAAAAAATTTTATATATTATTTTCTACACTTTTTATTATATCACCATCAGACACACCAATTACAAAAGGTGTTCATGATTGGCTTTCAGTCATACAGTGTCCACAGGAACCCATCCCCTCCACCAGTGCACATTTCCCACCACCAATGTCCCCATTTCCCTCCCCACACCCCTGCCTGCCTCTATGGCAAGAAATTTCTTCTCTCTCTCTCTCTCTCTCTCTCTCTCTCTCTCTCTATCTCTATCTGCCTGTTTCTTCTTTGGTGCAGTAAGGTTTCATCTGATACACTGAGGGGCTATCATGTATATCCCTTTTTACCTATTTTGTAATACTAGATCTAGTCTAGTATTACTTTTCCAACAACCGCTGGCAAACTGGTCACTTCCTATTTTACGTGAACCCCTCAGTTCCCACACACATTTATGGTAGATTCCAACCACTGACAAGTCTTTCTGACCCCTGTATTGCCTGCCTATAGTCTCATGTCTTTAATAACCCACAATGAATGCTGCCTTCTATACCTGTCCTTTTCCTTTTACTAGCATGAAACTCTGCTAAAAATGACATTTAGAGTAAATTTCATGACTTCATGTTTCCTAACAGCTGCATAGTATTCCATTGTGTAGTTACACAATAGTTTCTTATCCAGTCTTCTGTTCTTAGGCTTTCACGTTGTTTCCAGATTCTTGCTATAGTGAATAGTGCTCCAGTGAACAGAAGTATAGATCATGTTTCTGCTGTGTTTTTGGGCATCAAGGGTATATTCCCTAAGTGGTATTGCTGGGTCAAGTGGGAGCTCAATTTCTAAGGTTTTGGAGGAATTCTCATATTCTTTTCCAACACCTACTTTTTTTTTAAAAAAATGTGAACTCTTTTAATATTAAATGTTCATACATGACTCAAAATAGGTGGAGATACTTCTATTCAAGTTGCTTTAGGTTTTCAGTCTCTCCACTCCCCCTCCCTTCCCTTTCACTCCCTTCATTTCTGTGCTGCTTTTACTTTTGACTGTATCACTGTAACACTTTGTCTTCCTGTAGATCATCAATTCTGTTCCAGTGGGCACTCCAGTAAACATCCATACATCCTGTCACATGCAACATAGTCCAAGGGCATTCTGCCCGCTCCCAGGAACATAAAGAACCTCAAACCATTCCATCAACCTCAAGGGAATGAGGTCTATAATTATTACTCGGTATTCTGGGGGCACGTCAAATATGACAGGAAGCTTGACCAGGCTCTGCCGTATGGATTTTGCTGACTTTGACTGGTTTGAAAAAGTAAGGAAACCAAGTATGAATATGGCGAAGGTATGGCCTTGTTCAAATTTTACTTTTACTCAGGACTGGTTAAATTATATACTCCTGGGGCCACTGAGGGACAGTTCAAAGGGGCAGAGTGCATGCAGTGCATGCACAGGCCCTGAGTTCAAGCCCCAGCACTGCATGAACCCCATGCACTGTTGGGTGTGGCATCTACATCCCCCAACATCACTAGTTTGAGGGCTACTGAGCACAGCACCGAGGCTCCAGGCCAACATTACAAGGCTGAGTAGAGCTAGGGGTTCTTCCCAAGTGCCTTGAGCATGGCTACAAGTTTTCCCCTCAAATAAAATGTATCCATTCCTCTCCCTGTGAGGCTGTCACAGTATCTCTGAGTGCATACTGACGTAACACAATTCTTCATCTCATAAATGAATACAACCACAAGTCTGAACATGTAACTTAAGGCATTTCAATTTTGATCTTTATCTACTGCCCAATACACTGTCTCTCCATGTCTACATTAAACAAATAAAGACATGCTAGTCATGGAGGAATTACTTGAGAAATCATTTGGGATTTGTTTTATAGCCACATAATCAAAATGATTTAAAATCAGAATGACACTTCAAGGTCATTTTTCAATAATATATACTACATACTATAAATGTTTCATTCACACATATATAGTTGCTTAGGCAGAGTTCATACTCTGATACTCAGGGCTGATACACTTTGAAGTAAAAAAATGTCACCACCTCTGGACACTCCATCCCATGACCTTTTGTACGATCTTTGTATGAAGTAGAAAAGAGTCTGGACTTTGAAGTTAGAGAAGTTTGAGTTCAAAGCTCAGCTCTGCTAGCTATCTTCAGGCAAGGTATTTAATATCTTTGGGATGGAACTTCCAAATTGCAAAAGCAAAAGGGTAATCCATACTTAGCAGGGTTATTTTGAAGATTAAATGAGAAATTGTATAAGAAGAAGCTTATCCCAATACCTTTAGAAACTAGAAGCTCATTAGATAATGAGTCTTTCCTTACTTTCAGTAAGAGTACGGAATTAAAGGCAGTTTTTGGTCGGACACTGACAATGCAAATCACATGAAGTTTTTGGGAACAATGACTACTAATTTCAATTATATTGTGGCATGCTGAAAGTCTAAATGCATGTCTGTGTATATCAGTCATGAGGGAAACAGAAGGGTGGAAAGTCAAATAATTTTTTGCAAGAAACGAGCTGAGAATAGAGAATGGAAAGAAAATTACATTACAAGACTAACAAAATGGTTCCAAGTGATCACAGAAGAAAAGAAGCAAACAATGAGTTTAGTAGTAATTGGAAGAAAACTTACTGAGAACTTTACATTGGGGGAAATTTGGCTAAAATGAAGTTGAAAAGTTTCTAACTATGTTTTTGCAAAAACTATTGTAGCTCTACTTTCCTATCATGTGCTATATAAAACCCAAATATAACTGGATCAGAATGGGGTGATTCAAACAATTAGGCAGGCTTTCAGGCAAGTTAGCAAACTAAGAGTTCAGTAATAAATCCCAGAAATCTATTGCATTTTGTTATGCTTTTCATAATAAGGGGGTGGGAAATGTTCTTCTCTACACTATACAGGAAGAAAAATGCAAATGACCCAAGGCCTGTATTTCATCAATCATCTCTCAGAGACACTGAATCTTACTCAATCATGTTGAAGGCAATACAAAAAGGGGGAAAAAAGTTGGTTTTTTTTTTACACAATCTCTCCCCAACCCATCACAGAAACCCAGTAAAATTCTAATTTTCTTTTAAGAGATTGGGTGTTGGTCCTGCTTCTACTGTAATTTGTCTTTTTTTTTTCAGTAACAACACTAAAAATAACTTTCTTATTCCTAGTTTCAATGAAATAACCTATATATTCACTTCCCTATTGTTAATACAGAGGATCAGTAACAGTTCTTTTTTTTTCTTTGCTAGGGTGGAAGTGGGAGAAGAAGATGTTTGTGAGGTGGGAAAAAGAAGATGTGTAGAATATAAAACCATCGTAAAGGAGAGAATGCAATTAAAATCCCTGAGTTGGGGCCGGAGAGATAGCCTAGCGGGCAGGGCATTTGCCTTGCACGCGGCCGGCCTATGCCAGCCCGGGTTGGATCCCCGGCATCCCATATGGTAACCCGAGCACCGCCGGAGTAATTCCTGAGTGCAGAGCCAGGAGAAACCCTGAGCATTGCCGGGTGTGACCCAAAAAGCAAAAAAATTAAAATAAAATAAAATAAAATAAAATAAAATAAAATAAAATCCCTGAGTTAAAATAACTATCCATATAGTTATCCATATTATGGACCTCAATTCTATGACCGGAAGAATGGTTCGAGGCTATTCCTGTCTCTGGAGCAAGAAGATGCCCTTGGGCTACACTTGCTGGTAATAGGACATATGGAGATGTTTCTGGTGCCTGCTTTCGAGCAAATTGATAAAAAACTGGAAGACAGAGATACAGTGATAGTTATCCATAAAGGTTATCCATTATAAGAATTACTTTCACTGTCACTGTATCACTGTCTTCCCGTTCATCATCGATTTGCTCGAGCGGCCCCAGTAACATCTCCATATGTCCTGTCTCATGCTAATAGAGCCCAAGGCATCTATTTGCTCCAGGAACATAAAGAGCCTCCAATCCATTCCGAATGAGGTCTATAATTGTTACTGGTATTTGGCATATATATCAAATACAACACGGATAGCTTGCCAGGCTCTGCCGTGCAGGTAGCATACTCTTGTAGGCATCTCTAAGTCCAGCACCGCTCACAAGCCGGGCGCTGACAGGCTGGTCTGCTGGGTGGAGGTCTGACGAGAGAGAGAAGTCCGGATGTGGAAAATGGAGGCCCTCATGGAGTGGGGGGTCGTCTGGCTTGTTGCGAGGCTCTGCTGCGATGGTGGGCCAGGGCTAGAACCCACCATCCCTCCCGGGCGCCTCGTGAGCAGCTGGTCACAGGAGAGCCAGTAGCAGCTCTGTCCCATGTCTGCGAGTCTCTGGACCGGCATACCTGAGCGGATTTAAGAAAAAGACTGCTGCAGGGTGGAACTAAGAATTACTTTATAAATTTTAATAATTCATACTAAGCTGATATGGATAAATACACTTTCATCGTTTTTTAACATTATTTTATATTTGTTTTTGTTTGCTCGCTTGCTTGACTTCTCTTGGAGGACATTAGTCATTCAATATATGATGCGAATGGACCAAACTCCAGAAGCCCTCAGACTGTGTTGAAAGAGATTATTCTATATTATGAATTTTGCCAAGTGTAAACTGAACTACTTCTGGTAAAATGCTCTGTCCTAATTCTTCACAGATTGTTGTATTTTCATTTCCTAAGCACACTTATCACTCTCGTATAACGGAAGTTGGAGGAAAATTATTTCTTTAGCATCTAATTTCATCTACTTGAACCAACAGACAATTATCTCTATATTAGCATCCCAAACGAAACTTAAGACAACTTGGGGATTTCTCAGTAAAGGAATGTGTAACAGAAACAAAACAAATCAAACTTTCAAAAAACTTAGTTGTATCCTTGGATATAGAACTTGAAAGTTAAATTTTATGTAACTGAAGTACAGAGCAATTTAAATATTGTATTGGCCCTGTTCCTCGGGTTCCTTTGGCAGGCGTTCTGGGAAACAAAAAGCAAAAAAAAACACAAAAACATGTTATTCCTTTAGTAGGCTTTCCAGGAGCAGCCCAGAGAGGTGTTAAACTGGTGGGTGGAGAGAAGTGAACAAGCATTTTTTTTGGTGGCAGGACCCACCAGGTGATTCAAGAGCAGTTCTTCAAAGGCGGAGTTAAAAGTAACATGGGTTCTTTTCAAGACTCATCTGTTGTCAGGCACTTGGTTTGTTTCCAGAATTGGCACTTGTGAATAGTGCTGCAATGAACATAGGAGGGCAGATGGTTTTTCTGCATTGTGTTTTTGGACCCCTAGGGTATATTCTCAGGATCAGTATTGCTGGTCTTATAAAAGCTCAATTTGTAATCTTTTGAGGAATGTCCATATTGTTTTCCAACAAGGATAAAGCAGTCTGCATTCCCCAACAGCAGTGAATGAGAATCCCTTTCTCCTGCATCCCAGCGGCACTGGATGTTCTTGTTCTTTATTTGATATGTGCCGGTCTCTGTGGTGTGAGATGATATCTCATTTTTTTTGATTTGCATTTACCTGATGATCAGTAAGTACAACATTGTTTCTTTTAAAATTATTTTCCACTTTTTTTAAAATTCAAAGAACTGTGATTTACAAAGTTATTGATAGTTGAGTTTAGACATATAATATTGAAACACAATCCCACCACCAATGACAACTCCCTGCACCAGTGTTCCCTGCTTCCCTCTGATATCCAAACTCCAGCCTCCCTCTTTATGCCCCCTATTTGGGTCACACCTGGCAGTGCTCAGTGGTTACTCCTGACTTTGCACTCCTGGAATTACTCCTGGCGGTGCATGGGGACCGTTATGGGCCGCAGATTGAACCTGGGGCCACTTGCAAGACAAATGCCCCTACCCTCTGTACTCTGACTTCAGACCCATGCCTGCCCCTCTGTCTTTCTAAAGGTTTGGTTGTTAAAATTTGGGACTCTTTATTTCAGAGTTGTTGACTCTGCATTATGGATATTTGGTCCTATAATTCCTTACCACCTCCTTTTTCCACCTGATTCCCCTAGACACGGCCCCTGCTGATCCTTGTCTGTTTGTTCCCCCTTCCCCAAACAGGAACAAACAGAACCAGGCGTGTTCCCACTTTTTTTCTTTCATATCATCCATTCATAATAAAGCTATTAAAAGAAAAAATTCATTGCAAGCATTTGGAATACAAACTGTATTTTATTAGTATCAAGGAAAGAAAATAAAAAACCTGATTTTTCTTTCCAGGAATGCAAATAACATCCTCACTCCTACTCTTCCTAGTTCTTACTTAAATCCTTGTAAAGTTCGGTAAGAGTAGTTCAATCCCTCGGTACCTAAAGTGCTTGCAGAAAAGCATTGAAAATGGAAAAGATTAATGGAGAGTTTTAAAGCACTTCTTACTTCAATTATGATTTGCACAAATGGTATTTCTACTGTTCTGGAAGTACAAATACTATAGGCCAGTGAACTATCTCTTTTATCTATCTGTCTGTCTGTCTATCTATCTATCTATCCATCTATCTATCTATCTATCTATCTATCTATCTATCTATCTATCTATCTATCTATCTATCTATCTATCTATCTATCTATCTATCTATCTATCCATCTATCTGCCTACCTACCTATCTGTCTGTCTGTCTATCTATCTATCTACCTGTCTACCTGTCTGTCTACCTATATGTCTATCTACCTATCTGTCTGTCTGTCTATCTATCTATATATCTACCTACCTATCTACCTGTCTACCTATCTGTCTGTCTGTCTGTCTATCTATCTATCTATCATCTATCATCTATCTATCTATCTATCTATCATCTATCTATCTATCTATCTATCTATCTATCTATCTATCTATCTATCTATCTATCTATCTATCTATCTATCTATCTATCCTATCTATCTATCTATCTATCTCTATCTATCTACATCTATCTATCTATCTATCTATCTATCTATCTATCCTATCTATCTATCTATCTATCTATCTATCTATCTATCTACCTATATGAGGTGTCACACATTGTAGGAAATTATTCAAAAAAGGAGCTCAATGTTCAGAGCTGTCTGAAAAGCTGTTACTTTAGACTATTACTTTCTTTTACTTGCATGTTTCAAACATATTTGTGCCTCAAGTCTTGATTTCCATTCCTTACATTTGTCATTCTCCGTGTAGACACTCATTGATGTTACAGTTAAATGCTACTACTCTCTTGTCAGACATTTTGGGCCTGAACGGCTTTTGCACTTGGAGTGCATATAGGACCAAGTGTAGGTTTTGGTCCAAATCAAAGCCTGTTGCATTCAGAAGAGAATGAGGCAGTTGAAGTACTCTAAATTAAATACACTTTAAACACTGCAAATATAATGAATGGGGCAAGAGAGAGTGATAGTACAGTAGGTAGGCTGCTTGCTTTGCACTCAACTGATGTAGATTTTATCCCTTGCACTGTCATATGGTCCCCTGAGGTTGCCAGAAAATGATCTCAGAGTAAGCTTTTAGCACTGAGTTTTCCTAAAACAGTGGCTGGAACAATTGTACAGTGGTGAGGGTGTTTGTCTTGCATTGTCAAACCCACGTTCCATCCTGGGGTATCCATATACTGCCCCTAGCAACACCAGGAGTAATTCTGTGTAATAGCAGTAACACTGTTGAACATCTCTGACCCCAAAGTGGGCCCTAAATGTGTGTGTGTGGCCCCAATCACAATGAAAATGTCAAATACAAACCCATAGAGAATGAAACAGAAGTATTTTCCCAAAATTTAATATGAGAATTGCCTCTTGATTATTTTTGCAATAAGTCATCTTCTTTATTTAATATCCCCTTCTTTCTACACATGCATAAATGCGTTCTAAATAAAATTGTTAATGTATCTTCTTTCACAAGGAAAATCATGTTTGGTAATCAATATTGGAAAGAAATATTCCTTTAATCACAAGGAAAAACATGCCTCATTAGGCACTGTCACTGTATCACTGTCTCTCCGTTCATCATCGATTTGCTCGAGCGGCACCAGTAACATCTCCATATGTCCTGTCTCATGCAAGTAGAGCCCAAGGGAACCTGCTTGCTCCAGGAACATAAAAGAGCCTCAAACCATTCCTTCAGGTCATGGGAATGAGATCTATAATTGTTACTAGTATCTGGCATATCAAATACGACATGGGTAGCTTGCCAGGCTCTGCCATGCGGATACGGCCATACCACTCTGAACGCCGCCTGATCTCGTCTCATTAGGTAACTCTTCTGAAAAGTAGTAGTTTTGGGGGTACTAAAATGAATTACTCTTTGAAATGTTCATCACGCTCTTACGCGAAAAGTCATTGTCCTCTGCACCATGTGGGGCATTGAAACACACAAGGGACAGTGTTCCATAAGCAAAAGTGACAAGTATAAAGGCTTTACCATAAGGTACTTATGCATCATAGCCATACTTCAGTTCGGGAGGTTTTCCTGAACTCAATTATTACTAGTAATACTACAGGAGAAATGGGAAACATCTAAAACATCTATTAAACCCGACAGAAGCTCATAATCAGAAGGAACTCTGCCAGGCTCACATAGAAAACAATGTCATTGATGTCATTGATTTTCGCTGCATCTCCCCATTCCAGTCAGATTCCATGGAAATATGTTAAACATTTATATGCTGACCTCTTTCGCTGCTCTAAGACCCCATCAGCTCCAGTGCAGAGTATGGTAACTGCTATTTAGCTGCTCTACAGCGTATAGCTTTATATAAAGGCCTATTGTGGACAACACAATTTCCCTTAAAAACATCGAGCTCATGGCATGCTCGGACTATCTAAGCCTCCCTACTCATTCAACATAAAATCCAAGCAATAAGCATGACTTATAAGACCACTGTGCCTAGTCACTCTCACTTTTTGAGGCAGTTTTTTTTATTTGTTTCATGCCCAAACATTTTCGTGCCTCAGAGCCTTGCATTTCCTGTTTCCTGTGCTTGTCAAGCTCTAAAGCAGATATTTCATATTTCATACATTTCATTTAAGCCTTTATACAAAAATGTCTAAGGGGAAAACAGCACTTCCATAATCTCCCAACCGTATGCCAACTTTGTTATATTCTAATAAACCTTCTGACCACATATTACCATTGAAAACACTGTGCGTATTATTACTTAGTTACATTTTATTGTCTTTATGCACAACTAGGTTCTTTTTTCTTTTTAGTGCTTGATGTTGAACTTAGGGACTCACACATGCATGGTAAGTAGAGCAACTGCTGAACTACAACCTTCTACCATCAGGACTTTAAGCTCCACTCAGAGTAGAAACTTTTGTTTGTTGACTGCTGAGGTAAACATCAGAACACTGAGAAAAATATCTACCTTAAGGCAGAAGGCATGATAGGTTAAAACGTGATATCATAAGATAGGAAATGCACAGGTAAAATGAGGAAGGGAAACAGTATCTAAGGTGCAAAGAAAAGTATGAGCATGAACACAGAAGTACAATCCCAGGAAATGTTGATAGTAGTAGTGTTTGTATGTATGAATGTGTAATAAGTGAGCCAAAAGAAAATGGTCCAGAAGAGGAGTGCTTTATCTTACATTTATTTCAGTGCAATCCACAACAGCCAAGATTTGGAAAGAATGCATGAACCCAATAACAAGTGAGTGTAAAAAGAAACTGTGCTATACACTCAAACTATGGGATAACACTCAGCTACAAGAGATAAAATCATATGGTTTTCTAGAACATGATGGAACTAGAGATAAACCTGATGAGTAAAATCATTCAGCAGGAAGGAGCAAATACAAAAATGATTCTCTTCTTTTGGTGAAATATTAAAAACAACATAGTATAAGTGTACAACATTTATAATGATATGAGATCCTGAAATCAAACTATTAAGTTGAATCTGCCGATAGGTGTGGTGGTGTGGGAGGGAACCTTGAGACATTAGTGGAGAAATGCTGACACTCTGGTTGTGGATGTGGTATGGGAATATCATATGCATGAGGTTTGAGTGCAAACTATTGTAAATTATGGTGTAAAATTATGGTAAAAAAAGAGAGAGTGAGTGATTTTCTCTGTTGATGCAATCATATATTGAACCAACAAAGATATCAAAATTCTTCTTTTTGGAAGAATTTGGGTAAATATACCCTATATTGAACATGTGTATGAAACTATGGTACTATGAATAAGATGTTCAAAAAAAAAAGAGTAAATTCCCTTTGGCATAACAAATATCATAAAAATTCTAAAAGAATCTTAGGATATAGGAACTAGATGAGTAAACCAAAGGCTAGTGTGTTATCTAAATAAAAGATAAAAAAGAAAGCTAAGAATAGTCGATTTAATACAGTAATTTAATTCAACAGGCAACCTATCCTATCTATTTATATAATCATACATAGAACTTTAATACTTTTCGACCAACCTGCAAATAGCATGACAAAACACATTCCTTTAATTCTACTGCCTAATTGAGAATCCCTGATGGAGAATTTTGAGATTTAACACTGCTTTAGAGCTTCCATGATTTATCTCATTCAAAAGTGAAGTGTCTGTAGGCCATATATTTAGAATCCAAAACTTTGCAGGTAAAGGGGAGAAATGAAATCCTACAACACAACACACACACGCACACACATACACATCTCCTAGGGATAAGAGTGATAGCTCAAAGGACTGGAATAAGTTCTTTGTAAGCTGGATCCAGGATCGGGAAGATAAACACTTTTATTACCGGTTTTAGCATATCAAATCATGTGGCAACCCACCCACAAGATGGTCAGACTTCTTCGTCAAGACCCTGAACAAACAGTTTGAGGCTCTTCATATTCCTGAAGCAACCAGATGCCATTGGGCTACACTGGCACGTGATAGGGTCAAATGGAAATATTACTGGCACCTGCTCAGGAAATCATTGAACAATGGGATGCCAAGCGATCAGGGTGAAACTGGATCCATGATACCTCATGATCCCTTGAGCACCACTAGATGCAATCCCCAGTAAATGAACTAGTGTATCTTCTTGAGTATCTCTGGGTATGACCCAGACCAAAAATAAAGCAAGGAAGCGAAGCAAAGCAAAACAAACCCAAAACACCTGTCTCCATTTATCATGTCAAGATCTAATACTTCTGATTGCTCCTGTAAGGAAAGCATAAAAGATGCTTTTCTTTTTATTATTTTAACATCCAATATTGGTAGAATACCTATGACAAAAGACAGACCATTAAAGGGGTACAACCATTTTAAGCAGATGGTGATAGATCTGAGATTTTGTTTTTCAAAAAAGTGAGTCTAAGAAATTAAAAGTTCTATACCTCAGAGGAAACAATGAGGGGCAGAAATGATAACACAGTGGGTAGGAGGTTTGCCTTGCATGCAGCCGACCGGGTTCAATCCCGGCATCCCATTTGGACCCCTGAGCACTGCCAGGAGTAATTCCTGAGTAGAGCCAGTCACCCCTGAGCATTGCAGGGTGTGACCAAAAAAAGGAAACAATGAGCAAGATACAAAGAATGGGCAGAATTATTTACCCAACACTCATCTGGTCAGTGGTTAATGTGCATCATATATAAGGTTCTGGTAGACTTTAACAAGAAAAATACACCCAACCCATAAAAACTAAGACTAGATGAACAGAAACTTTGCCAAAGGAGAAAGACAAATGGCCAACAGGCACAGGATAGCAGGCTCTACATCACTAATCACCAAGGAGATGTAAATCAGAGCAACAATGCGGTATCATTTCATACCACAGAGACCAGCACACAAATATTACAAGATTTTTAAAAGGTAGAAACAAATAATCTAAGAAGGCTAAAGCGCAGGAGCAAGTATGTAGAGAAAAGCCAACTTATGTGAAATATGTGGGGGAAAATGAAACTGGTCTATTAGGGTTAAAACATGTAATTGTCAAAACATTTCAACAAGAGTCAGAATAGAGGTAATAAAAGACAATTTTGAAATGTTCAAGATGGCAGTGGGGTAGCATTAATTATGCTGCTCAACCCAAGTGAAAAAAAGCTGTGGTCAGTAGAGGTGCAGTTTGGAATCTCTTGAATTCACATTTCCCTTCTCCCTCTCTCACCCAGCCCATTCAACTACCCAGTTTTGGAGCAAAAGAAGCTGCAACCCAAAATAAGTATAATTTTCAAATATGTTTGTGGTCAAAAATTCAGCACCAACCACACATGTGCGAATATAATAGCAAAATTATAAAGGGGAAGAGGAAGTAATGTGTTTGCCAACATGGAGGTGAGTTGAATTCAACAGATTTCTGTCTCAAAAAGGCCTTGTCTGGAATTGTGTCAAACCTCAATGGCTGGCCTGAAGTAGCCCTGGGTAGCAGTGGACAGAAATAAAACAACTAAAAAGAATGCAAAAACTAATATTATGCACAGTCTGAAGCCTTAGTTCTCATCCTTGTATTTAAATAATGTGAAAAATCTATGTGACAATTAGGAAAATTCCTTCCTCAGAAGACCTATGATACTGTGAGTATGTAAGACTCTTCACGGAACTGAAAGACGGCACAGAGGGGAAGGCACCTTGCCTTGCACACAGTCAACTTGGGTTGGATCCTCAGCACTGCATATGGTTCCCTGAGCCCCCAAAGGACTGATGCTTGAGCATAGTGCCAAGAGTAAGCCCTAAACACAGCAGGGTATGCGCCTCACCCCAACCTCCCTACTAATAGACTCTTTAATCACATAAGAGTGGACAATGCATTTAAAAGAACTTCTCCTGGAGACTGGCTATACAGCACAGCAGAAAAGGCACTTGCCTTGCACATGGTTGACTGGAATTCAGTCCCCGACACTAGATATGGGCCCAGAGGACTGCCAAGAGTGATCCCTGAGTCCCTGAGTGCAGGTAAGGACTAAGCTTTAAGCATTACTGAGTGTGGCCCAACATCTAAAATAAAGACCTCTTCTGTACTACGATAACAATCTGACTGCCGAGTACCTACCTTCTTTATGAATCTACATACAACTTTAACAGTTTGCTTTACTCATATTGGTACTGATAATGTTGATTCTTAGTCTGAGATCTTGCAACTATACATCATTTATTCAATACATATGTGTGGAATGGAAGAAGTTATGAAACATCAGGCTTCTGCAGGGGTGTACAAGGTGACACTCATCTAAGATAATTTTCAGAAAAAACTGTGGGGATATATTAGAAATAAAATTTAAGGACTGCCACACTGCTGCTACTGTTATTAATTTTACTATTTTTTAGAAAAGTGGTGTAAAAGGAAATTGCAATTGTCCTACAGATACACAGCAATGATCTTGCAGTTTGGTGGCAGACTTGCGATTCTTAGCTAAAGGCTTCCCTTGCAGGTTCATGTATCAGAGACAGAAGCAGGAGCCCGGCGTTTCTAACTTCAAGTCCTGTCTTTTTATGCTGAAAGAGCTAATAAGAACAATTACATCCTGGCTGCTTCAATGCCATGGGTAATTCTGTAATTTAGGGTCCTTCAGCACTGAAAATTACTTGATTGGCAAGGATCACACATATTGCACGTCTTAATTCATCTAGGAGCTCTTTAAAAACTGAAAAGTGACATAGTTCACATAGAAACCAAACCACAAAGGGCAGCAGAGAATTTAGTTGCAGTGTTTGCTATCGACACCGCCAACACCCACTCACATATCACATGGCGGGTGTAAAGCTAAGTGATTTCCCATTGTACATTGTTCATGTCAAGGCATAAAATTATGAGTTCTATCTTCAAACTTAAAAATAAAAAAGAGGAAATAGAAAAAAATCCTAATCCAACACATCATCTTCAAGAATAAATGAGTTACAAATCTACATTTGGAAGAACAGAATCTAGTCCATATGTATCAGATACCATTTTTTTTTTCAGATTCAAACTCGAATTCCAAAATGTATACTCTCTCTATACTGAGGTAACAGCTTGTCAGAGAAACGTAGCAAGTAACAGCAGGGCTAGCAGAGCAGATGGGTATTATTTTTATACTGGCTTTAAGTGATAATGTGAGTTTACATAGGGTCATCCTAAATATTATTTAAGTGCATGAAATGACTTGAGTCACTGTCTAACCTTGAGTAGGCTGTTTTGCTTTCAGTTCCTGTCTAAATTTGCTGCCATCAAGGCTGCATCAGAAGTCTATCTTCTTTGAAATGGGAGCTGCGCAAAATTTCTCTAACTCTCTTTTCAGATTCTTGTACATGTTTAAACTGACATTCAAAACACAGCCAAGGAAACAGCTACAAAAGTCTCACCAACACAGAGGACTAAATCAGTCTCTGTCAACAGGTCAGAGATATACGTGTTTCTGGAGGAAACAAAAGGAAAAAAAAAAAAACGATGTGGTGTCTGAGAGCCCTGAATTTGAATATCAGCTCTCCTAATAATTGAGTCCATGTGTGAACCTCAATTTTCACAGCTGGAGAATGTGTTTATCTGTGACTACTAGTATACAGAGCTGATGAGTAGCAATGGTAAAGGCAAATAAAATAAATGAATAGCAAGATTTTTAGAAACACACTTTCTTATACTTCATAGGGTTACTTCATGATAAAATAAAAATGGAAACAGTCTTATTGACTTTCATTTTCAAGTTTTAAAACCTAAAAAAATAAACAATTTTATATAATCATAAATTATTCATTCACAAACAAGAATGTGCATTAATCTTAAGTAAATCCTTAGCCATGGGGTGATAACTTGAATCATTTCTTTTTCAGTGTAAACTACTCAAAGGCATATTAAACACAAGCACTCAGAAAACTGGGTCTCTTGAAGACAAAGCTTCTCAATGGGGATAAATAGAGTGGAATCAAGGTTTTAGGATTTGGGAAATGGCATTAGGTACTATTTATTTTGAAAGGCTGGTTCATAAGAACAAAGCACAGCATCACAAGGGAAGACATATTAAATTATTATGCCCAATAGTGAGTGTATTTGCATTGCTAAGAGTGCTGCAAATACAGAAACACCCCAGCCATGGTTAAACAATGTAAATAGAAATAATTCAAGCATACTCTTTCTGTTCTCTGCTAAATGTCTACAGTTCAAAAGAAATTTTTTAAGGCACATTCTCTTTCCCAATTAAAACACTGTGTTAAAAATTAGTCTTATTACTTAGTATCATAGATCCACAGAGGATATGAGACATGATTTCATGGAGACCTCCTAGTTCTTTTAGTAAATTGCCTGTATAATCTGTAAATTGAAAGACATGGGTTTACACTCTACCAATACACACTTGTAAATCCTTCTGACCTCAAGTTCCAAATTCGTAAGGGTGAACTGATAGTATATTATTTAGAATGCATTAAAATTATAAAACCATCATAAATGAGTAAAATATAAAGAACATTTTCAAGTTTCTAGGGATAAGTAGGACTTCAGAGTTTTTCTTTGTTATAAAATTGGTGGTAGGAAATATGCCCCATGAAGGCAGAGTATTGTAACACTAGATGACCTGAAACCCAATCATGAAAACCTTTGTAACTGTTTTTTCTCATGGTGGTTCAGTTAAAAACAAAAAGATTGAATACACAGTCCTAAAAGAAAATAAAGAAACATTTTTTGGGGAAAAATGTTGCTAACACAATTATTTGTTTATAAGCTTTTTGAGTCCGGGAACTTATTCATCTAGTTACTGGTAAATTGATAGTATCTGATAAATAATGCCATAAATTTTGACTTCTGAAACTGAATGACTGAATAAAGGAATAAGAATAATGAACTCTCAGAAAGATGAAAGCAAATGACAGAAATTCTCCTAAAACATTAATTGTAGAATTATAAGATGGGTCAGATCCTGCCAAATAAGGCAGAGGCTAAGATAAAAGTATGCACTAAATGCAAAATTCATAGTTTCCTATTTACTTCCTTAACTAATCTGAGCCGTGTTATGAAGGGGAAAAAGACAAGTTGGCCTCAAGACATGTATTTTTAAAATTGTCTTTAGGAACAAAATAACATGTTAGCTAACTTTAGAGAGGAAATTACAATTTTTCTAATAAAACAGGAACTCCTCAAAAGATGAACTGTAGAAACTATAATCAAATAAAGTGATTTAGCAGAGCCCATCTTTCCTTTGCCCTAAAACCCTCCCTTTCAGATTAGCGTTTCTTGACTTATTCCAACCTTGGCCCCTTTCTGATCTTCCCTTTTTTCTTTCTGTGTACTTCCTGTCATACTAGTTCTGTACCGTCGGGGAAATTTTATTATGTGACTCCCCTTGGGATATCCTGTGGACTGACAGGGGCCATGTAATCCCCAACTGAGAATTTTCAGCCATTTGGAAATTTAATTATTTTGGAGACATATAATGATTTGATCATTATACAGTGTTGAACTTTATAGCACATTTATTGTAATACAAATATATGCATTATTTACAATAGTACTTGATACATTCCAATCCATTAATAAGATAAATCAAATCGTGCACACTGTAGTATGTTCTAAATTTAAGGATAAAGGAAATATAATAAAGCATACAATCACCTAGGAAACCTGAATAACATTCAGCTTCAGTGCACCCTAAATCTGGACAGGGGTCCTCAAAAATGCCAGAGTGGAGAATATATAATCCCTCCAGGGGTCATAATATAGAGGGATCATTTTCACAGGTGTGTGTGTGTGTGTGTGTGTGTGTGTGAGAGAGAGAGAGAGAGAGAGAGAGAGAGAGAAAGAGAATGAGAGAGATAGAGAGCACTACTGGCATTCAGTAAGTGAAAACCAGACTATGTGCCTTCAATAGTTTCACAAAATAAGATATTTTCTTACTGAGATCACTCTATACACAACTTACTCATCAATTTCCATAAAATATTACCACTGGTCATATTTTTATACTCATGTAAATAATCTTCTTCTTCTTCTTCTTCTTCTTCTTCTTCTTCTTCTTCTTCTTCTTCTTCTTCTTCTTCTTCTTCTTCTTCTTCTTCTTCTTCTTCTTCTTCTTCTCCTTCTCCTCCTTCTCCTCCTCCTCCTTCTCCTCCTCCTCTCCCTCTCTTCTTCTTCTCCTTCTCCTTCTCCTCCTTCATCTCCTTCTTCTCCTCCTCTTCCTCTTCCTCTTCTTCTTCATCATCATCTTCTTCTTCATCTTCTTCTTCTTCCTTCCTTCTTCTTCTTTCTTCTTCTCGCCTTCTTTTCATCTTCTCTTCTTTTTTCTTCCTCTTCTTCTTCTTCTTCTTCCTTCTTCTTCTACTACTACTTCTTCTTCTTAGTATTATTATTGCTTTTTTGGGTCACACCCAGTAATGCCTCTGTATTTACTCGGCTCTGGGACTCAGGAATTACCCTGGAAGTGTTCAGGGGACCATATGGGATGCCGGAGATCAAACCCAGGTTGGCCGCATGCAATGCAAACACCCTCCCAGATGGACTATCTCTCCAGCCTCAATGACTAATTCTTTTTCATTTCATTTCTCAAACCTGTATGATAGGGAGTTTCTCTATCTACCCCTGCACTGTATGCTCAGAGGTTGCTACTGGCAGTGCTGGTGCTCAAACTCAGGCATGCCAAGCACATACTCCATTGATTATGTAGTCGAGGGCCAGAGATTTTAGGTAAATATTTCAACTTAACCCGATTATGCCTAGAGAGCTAGTAGAAAACTATTTCGGAGGCTGAAGATTTTTTCTGAATCAATTAGTATATGGATCAATTAGCAGAGTAGACTGCATTGAAAAAACAGCTTTATCAACATGGGTGGATATCAAACACTATTGGGGCTTCAAGAAACAGAGATCTGAAGAAACAATGAATTTACTCAATCTGGGATAACATTTTTCTCCCTGCTCCTTGACTTCAGTACTTTTAATTCTCAGGCTTTTAAACTCAGATCAGGACTTAAACCATCTTTATCTCTATATATCTTTCCTTTATTATCTGGCAAATTCTCTTATATTTCTTTTAAGCTCAACTGTATTATACTACCAATTCCTATCTTATTTGTTCTGGTTCTTTGAAAATCCTTGACTAAGTACACTTAACGCATAAAAAAATCAATAGAAAAAATCACTAAAATTAAAAAGAAGATATTGACAGTCTTATAATTGTTTAAAGTTCTTATTGCTTTACATAACTAGAACTGAGTTAATGACGGAGTTTCATTTAGCATTCCATTTGAATGCAAATGAAATTGAAAACCTTATTTTTAAGAAGCCCACTAGATACATAAAAGTGTTATAATTCACAAAAAGAACTTCACAGTTGTTCTAATAAAAGTAGAGGTATTTTGATGTCAAAGAAATAGGTCAACTTGAAACATCTTTTGTGATTGTGTTTGTTCATTCGAACAAGGTTATGGGACACCTTCTAGGTTTTATGCACTTAGAAGCAACCAAATAAGCAGGAAACTCATTTACACAGAGGCTTGTGTCAAAAAGGGTGCTAAGACATACAGGTAAATAAATTTAATGAGACAGAAGATTACAACTTCCATTAATATTTATGATTACCGGCAACTAATATTTAGAGAGTGTCCATTCTGCCTTTCTTTCTTTTTTCTTTTTTTTTTTACATAGTTTTGCTTGTCACTTCACCTGTGCTCAGGGCTTGCTCTTAGCTATACTCTCTGTGATTACTCCTGATTGGGATTAGCCCTAATTGGGCTTAGGGGGCCTTATGGGCTGTTGAGAATAAAACACTGAATTAGCTGCGTGCAAGGCAAGTGTTACTTACTGTGTTACCACTCACGTCTACATTAGGCTACTCAGTTTTCACTCAAGGATCGGGAAAGGCTTACTTTAAACAAAATATTCCTGCTTTACCCAACCTGCTACTCAGCAAGTGTTGTGGTAATACATGGTCCACAGCAGATTAATGTGTATACTAAGTAAAATTGAACAGTACAAATTCTACAACCAATTTCATTACAATGGCTTCAGACATGATTTTTTCAGGTCAGAGTCATAATACAGTAAATAAGGAAACTGTTTTACACATAGTTTGCCTGGTTGCTTAACTGGCAGCATAAATCGTCCCCGAGTCTGTCAAAATAGTAATACCTGAGACAGATACAAGAGTAAAGGCTGGACACCACTGGGTATCCCGCGCCCCACACATGAGGAAAGTAATGATTTGCCCAAAAGTACAGGCCAATCACATTATTTTCCTTTTCCCGACTTAGAATAATTTCTTACTGCATCAGAAAATAGTCTCAGAGTATGGTGCTCAAGATAAATGCCATCTTTATCATTTGCACACAGGACAAACAGAATAACCAGCCTTCTAATGGAGTTTTAAGCAGGAACATGCTTGTATCTAGTTTGATTAAACTGGCGGAGACAAGTAAAGAAAAAACTTGTTTGATAGACTTTATATTAATGTATTGAGAGCAAAGGAATTTAAAAGGCAAAACAACAATAAGCAAACAAAGACTGAAAACACATCAGAAATGGGACCGGAGGCGATAGCCCAGCGGTAGGGCGCTTGCCTTGCACCAGCCGGCCTGTGCCGGCCTGGGTTCGATCCCCGGCATCCCATATGGTCCCCCAGCACCGCCAGGTGAGTAATTCCTGAGTGCAAAGCCAGGAGTAGCTCCTGAGCGTCGCGGGTGTGACCCAAAAAAGCAAAAAAAAAAAGAAACACCACAAAACCACTAAAACACGCTGGGAAAAATGTCCACGACCAGAGGACCAGCAGGGCCGGTTCGAGCCCAGGTAGGCGGCTCCAAGAGGCGGGAAGCACTGGGAAGTCAGTCAGACGGAGGCGTGGTCACCCCTTCCCCCTCCATCGTGACGAGCCCGTTTCCCGCTTCAGGAGCCGCTGATGGGCCCGGCATCCAGAGTCTTGCAGACGGCTCCGGAGGGCAGGAGTCCTTTGCGCCGGCCTCAGCTGACTATGGAACCCCGAGGAGGGCAGATGGGCTTTGGGAGGGGCCCGCCGCCTCCGGGGGGTCCCGGAAGCAGCCGGATGGGACTCGCCCACCACACTAGCCACCATTTTCGTTGTCCAGACGCTGGGAAAATGTCCCACCGACCAGAGTGACCAGCAGGGCCGGTTCGAGCCCAGGTAGGCGGCTCCAAGAGGCGGGAAGCACTGGGAAGTCGCCAGACGGGGGCGTGGTCACCCCTTCCCCTCCATCGTGATCCGAGCCCGGTTTCCCTGCCCAGGAGCCGCTGACGGGCCCGCATCCAGAGTCTTGCAGACGGCTCGGGAGGCGGAGCCTGGCTCGCGCGCCGGGCCTCAGCTGACTATGGAACCCCGAGGAGGGCAGATGGGCTTTGGGAGTGGCCCGCCGCCTCCGGGGGTCCCGGAAGCAGCCGGATGGGGACTCCGCTCCACCATACTAGCCACCATTTTCGTTGTCCAGACGCTGGGAGAATGTCCCACGACCAGAGGACCAGCAAAGCCGGTTTGAGGCCCAGGCGTCGCTGCGCCGCTGGGCTGGGCCATAGGGTGGTGAAACAATGATTTTTTTGGTACACTGCATTCCGCGAGCAGCAGGAGGGTTTGCTGGAGAGGGAGATATACAGAGGAAGGAGATGACATATAGAGCCGCCGGGTGGTTGGGATTCGGGAGTGGGGAGGGAGACGGGACGTTGGTGATGGGAGATGGGTTCGGGTGGAGGGTGCATCTTGGAACCCTGTGGAGCCAGGACTCCACATGAGCATCCTTCAATTAAAAGGAAAAAAGGAGAAAAGGTGGAATAAATAAATAAATAAATGAATATCTGCAGGGCTAGCCACAATGTGTAGAGGAGGAGGGAGAGAGATGCAGATGGAGAGAGGGGAGAGGAAGCAGGGCTGCCTGCTATTGAGGCAGCCTGGGGGTGAGTGGGAGGGTGGAGTACATTGGTGGTGGAGATGGGATACTGGTGGAGGGATGGGTGCTGGAGTGCTGTATTGCCAAGAACCAATTGCACCTTTGTAATTGTGTGTCTCACGGTGGTATAATAAAGAATAAAAAAAATTTAAAAAAAAACAATTTGGTTGGTAACCTTTCATTACCAAACCCCTGAAATCTTTACTAGCAATAGGTTGTGCATGTGTGTGTGTGTTAGTGAGTCTGAGTGTGTAAATGTGAGTGTGTGTGAGGCTTTCTCAAGACCCCTGGTTTGCATTTGTATATTCAAATTAATGGAAATAAAAAAGCTAGTAGCCTAACACACTAGGTCCCTTAATTATCTGGATGTGAGGTCCTACTTAAGAATCAAGATAGGGCCAGCAGCATGTTCATTTGCTGATCAGGTCCATGGCTTCCCGCCAGCTCTAGATAAAGTCCATTGATTTTCATCCCACCTCCACCATTCATTCCTGCTCTTCCACTTCATTACTTTGGTTTTTTAGAATACGTGTAGTTTCTTTTTTGTTCTATTTGGTGATACTTTGTCAATTAAATGCACAATGTTTGTTTCAGAAGTTGATTAAATTCAGACAACACACCATTCTTACAAGCTGACTGATGTTTATTAATGTAACATATGAAATGGATAATTCAACAAGGAATTTGAGCTTTTCTCTGTATCACTCAGACACCTTAAATAGTACTGTATGTCTTGGATTCATCAGGGGATTTATAATATTTACATATTTAAAGAGTTCTTGAAAGGCGATACCTTTGAGAAATTCTGGAATGTGTGCATTGTGCAAACACAAATCAGAAATAGGCAAATGATGATTCACACATCTCCATATTCTAAATAGCTGATATTTGTGTCTTGGTTGTAGAGGGGTGGAGAACGAAAGGAAGGCAGGATAGAACCCATAAGAAGCACTCTCACAGTCTTAAGCTTTGAATTTTAAATAAGATTTTAATAAGATATTCTGAACTACTAATAGCTACAGTAATACTAACCCTAAGTTCAAACTATGCAACTGTAGGAATAATGAAATCAAGTAATTTACTGCACATGGATGGAACTGGCAGATATGTTAAGTGAAGACAGAAGGGCAAACACAGGATGATATTATTTATATGTGGTATTTAGACAAACTGGATGAAGCAACGCAATGGTTTAAAAAGGAAGAATGCCTAGATTACCCTTAACCTCAGAGTGCAGGGAAGGAAAAGAAATAGAGGGAAGGAGAAACAGAGAAGAAATAGACAAATAACAAGGGGACAGGGGCCAAAAGGAATTCAGGTACATCTGTGGGTTAAGGAATGGCAGAGCTAAATATCCAAACCATAGACTCAAAACACTGAAATTGTGAGAATCAAACTTTAAGGACCACATTTAAAAGTGATTGTCAAGTGGCAGTCTGGGACCCAGGTGGGGGAAGGGTTAGGAGAGGAAATCTCAGAACAGTGATAAAGAAAGGGAAGTTGACACCAATGGCAGGATCAGTAATGGAACACTGTATAAGTGAAAAAATCCAACTATGAATAACTGTAATTCACAGTACTTTAATAAAATATAATTTTGAAAAAAAACCAATGTGTGTGTAATTTTTTAAATATTTCCCCCAATATCTCACAAACTGAGGTTTTCTTGAAAGTTATAAATGAAATATGAATGAAATACATATTAATTGGTATATCAGTCCAAGGTAACTTATGCAACGTTATCAGCAGGATTTTTAAGTGCATGCAATGAAATACCGAGCTAGTACACCACCACGTGCCATAACCCTTTACTAACTTTTTATACAAACGGAGTCCATTGACACGAAGATATAACAGAAGCCAAGTATACCTAGCACTTCAGAATAAATAAGACTAATTTAATTCAAGAAACCTTGCTTAAATGCTTTCTACCTGTTGGATGCACTGAGATTCAAAATGAAAAATGACTTTCTTGTAATGTGCTCATAGAATAAAATAAAAAGTATCATGACTAAATATATGCATTATTTAACATTGTATTAAATATTATTATCAACTCAACATTGCATCAAATACTGCTTCCCAGACAATTGAGGATATGAGCCTTCCTTTTTGCCCCCTTCTCTGTCTCCGCATCTGTAATGAAAGGTGCCAAATGTCAGCATGTGTACAATAGTTTGATACAATAGTAAAAGGTTTCACATAAAGTTTAAAGAAATTAAGCATTTAGGGAGTGTCAGAATATTCTTGTATTCCATCTCATCCCATTTTTCTATATCATGTAAAGATGTTCTCTTGGAAGAGCTCTGAACAGAGTTTTCTTAGAAAAAAAAACTTCTTTCAAGTTAATATATACACCTGTCCAAAATATGGTACAAATTAAGAGACAACCTGGAAGAAATATCATGGTCAAGAATATATTTGTGTCAAGAGGATGAAGACAAGATTCTGATGCAGCAAACAGCTATAAAAGACATTTTGATAAAGGACTGCTGTAAAAATTTCATAAAGAACTCATAAAAGTCAATAACAAGCAAATAACCTTATTAAGAAACCCAAAATGGGTGCTGGAGTGACAGTCCAGCAGGTAGGGAATTTGCTCTTGCATGTGGTGGACCAGGTTCAATCCCCCAGCATTGCATATCATCCCCTGAGCATTTCCAGGTGTGGCACAAAAAAGCAAAAAAATAAAAATACAATAAAATGTTAAAAAAATAAACCCAAAATGACCTGAGTAATCCCTTCTCTGATGATATGCAGGTAGCAAATAAACATCAAGTGATCACCTGATCACTTGACATGCCATTATTCATCGATTTGCTTGAGCAGGTGCCAGTAACATTTCATTTGACCCTATCACGTGCCAGTGTAGCCCAATGGCATCTGGTTGCTTCAGGAATAAGGAAGAGCCTCAAACCGTTCATTCAACAATACTTGGGGTCTGTAACTTAAAATAATTCATGAACTGTCTACTTACTATGATGACTCAAATCCAAAACAAAGACAACAGCAATTGCTGGCCTGGAGTAGGGAAACAAAACTCTTGGTCATTGTGGATGGGAATGAAAACGGTATAGCAGCTTTGATGCCAGTCTGATCATATTTTTTATGACTAAACATAGTGATCATATCTCTTGCCATAAAAACTTTTTATTTAGGGGTGGGAGTCATAGTTCAGTGGGTAGGGCGTTTACCTTGCACGCGGCCAACCAGGTGCTCCCAGCATCCCATAAAGTCACCCAGAACTGCCAGGAGTAAATCCTGAGTGTGGAGCCAGGGAGTATCCCTTGAGCATTGCTGGCTGTGACCCCCTCCCAAAAAGTAGAATATTTGGATTTATAATAAAAAGAGTTGAAACTTAACACATACGCTCAAACAAAATTTGTACAAGGATGTCCTCACAATTGACAAAACCTGGAAGTACCAAAGATGCCCTTTGGCAGTATAGCCAAACAGCACTAAAAGGAAATGAACTCAGAAGCTATTAAAGACTGGTGGAAATGTAAATGCCTTTTACACAATAAAGAAGTTGATCTGGAAATATTACACACGGTAGCATTCTAGCTCTATGATATTATAGCAAAGCAAAATGATGAGTGATTGTCAGGAGACGAGAAGGGGAAAGAAGATGAGTAGATGAGTGCAGTGAACAAACTTACGCTAGTTTTGGAATGCTGCGATGATCTTGGCAGGCCCTGTGTGTGTGTGTGTGTGTGTGTGTGTGTGTGTGTGTGATGTGTGTGTGTGTGTGTGAGAGAGAGAGAGTGTGTATGTGTGTCTGATGTGCCTTTGTGTATGTCTATGTTGGGGCTATATGAGAATTTTTTTTAAGAAATCTAATTCATTTTCTCTCTAAGTATGCAACCCCCAATCTTTTGATATTCATTTCATGATTTCATGCTGGGAACAAGAAGAACCCGTGCTGCTATTCCAAGTCATAAAATAGTTTAAAGCAAGGGGTTTTCCAAAATAGAATGAATGAGTCTTAGTTTTTATTTTTACTATGTTTAATATATCTTGTAATATCAATCTTTGAATCTGTAGAATGGGATGGGTTTTTCTTCCTAGGAGCTGTTTTGTGAGCACGAGAATGCCATAATAGACATAAGTGTTACACATTTTACACTTTGGATTAGGTGTTGAAGAGTTATAGGTTTGAGTAACTCAAGTGATTTCCAAAGATGTTTATGAGCCTATGGAAAGAGTGAAAGCATCTGCATTCACTGCAGGGAAATAATATTAGTGTAAGGGATGACAAACTTGTGATAGGAATTTACAAAGGCTTTCACATGTTTAGGTCATTCCAGAGCTAAAGAGTCCTGAATGTGTTTAGCAAAAGCAGGTGAAAGTACAAAAAAGCGAGTAATTCTATGAACAACTCCATTTCTACTTAGTCTCCCAACCTTATGCTTAAATCTTGCAATATTATTCAGAATAAGCTCATCTATCTGTTTAAATGATAAATGATTTGCCAAGTGATAAATGGTACTTAGATTACCAAAAGACTCACTTGATCATAATAATGAATTAATTTCAGGGCAAGGATGATGAATCTTATTTAACACAAGCAAAATTGAGATACTGAAATATGATCAGACAGGTGTAAATTGCCCCTGCTAAAAACTGGTGAGACCCAAGTATCTTGATTTTGAGACAATATTCCACCCACTGTATTATATTCCATTCACCTCTCTAAAAATGGCTATGCCCATAGAAGGTAGAGAAATATAAATGAAAATCTGTCTTATATTGGAAAAAATCATCCACTGATACTTAATAATGTATTCTGATCCATTTATTCACTTACAACACTGTGGATATTTTAGTAGTATAGCTCAATATCTCTACAAAAAGTATTTAGCACTACACCACTGCCAAAGTCTTTCTTATTTCATGTAAAAGAGAGTACTTCCATACAAAAGCATATATCAAGGTACTCTATGGTTTGTTAGCACTGTGAGCATCTAGAGTATATTAGCTAATGGAGGAAGTAAGACAAGCTGTCTGCACTACATTAGCTCAGTATCTTATACTTCCTAAAAGAATGCAAAACATTTTCAAGTATCTGTAGTTATTGCACTGACATCACTCTTGCCTCAGAAAAACTCCTGAATGTGGTAGAGAAGGGTCCCTAGAGTAGTATTTCTCGAATGATCTCTCACCCATATGAACTTGTTTTCTCCGTGTAGTCTCTCTTGCTACCAGTTGATTCCATGTCTTGTACCATCTTGTGGCCCCCATTATACAGTTTCCCTTTGAGTCCCCAGCTGGTCATATGGCCCCTGGTTAAGAGCACTGCCAGAGACGACCTTGCACTTTCTTTGGGGTCTAAAATAAACTTAATAAACTCCCCAATAGGTCAACAGATCAGAAATGAAATAGGCAGGAAGAAAGGACCCAACTGATAATTTTGAAGGGAATGGATAAAACGGCCCCCAAAGAATGAGTCTCCAAAGTATCTTACCCATGTAGAAATGACAGGTCCATAGTTATAAAATCATTAATCTAATGACAAAGTTGAATATTTGTGATTCATCGACGTAACATTATTTATTTATTTGTCTGTTTATTTATTTATTTACTTATTTATTTATTATTTATTTATTTATTTCTGGCTTTTTGGCCCACACCCGGCAATGCTCAGGGGTTACTCTGGCTTTGCACTCAGGAATCACTCCCTGACGGTGCTCAGGGGATCATAGGGATGCCGGGATCGAACCCAGGCCGGCATGGGCTGGCTGCATGCAAGGCAAACACCCTACCCGCGCCGCCCATCGCTCCGGCTTCCTAATTATTTTTAATCTACAAAATCCTGAAAACGACAGAGAAGCAGCCGAAGAGTGTCTTTGCATAAACGGTCTGGGAGAGTAGAAGTGGTATGTAAATGAGGGCACAATTTATTTTGCTCCAATTAGATAAGAAGCATTAATACAAAATAGTGAACAAACTGGAACAATTATCCATATGTTTAAAATGGCAAGAGCATTGGTTAGTCATTCATCATCATCACACTGCTAATTAACAAATATATCAAAAACCTTTAAGAGGTTAAGTTTAACATTTACTGAGCCTATTATAATTTGCTGTCATGTCAGCTCTACGACATAACTTTTTGAACACGATACTTTTTGTTTCATTTGGAAGCTAGGTTTGCACTTGCACTCAGGGCTAACTCCTGGCTTCGCATTTGAGGGGTTACTCCTGGCAGACTTGAGAAGAGAGGTACCAAGAATCGCACTTTGTGGCTGGTCACGCAGGGCGGAAAGTATCCCAGCTCAGCTCTAGTATCTATCAAACCTATGGCGGTATTTTCTTTGTACAGAGCATACTCTAAAAAAAGTTCATGATTTAGGTTTAGCTAACCTAGATGGTGCCAGAAACAAGAGAAAGTTTTTTGTTGTTGTATTTCGGGGGTTGTAATTGTTGCAAGCTCAAAGGCTGTTGGCAGGCTGAAGACTTCACCTGAAAGCCAATTACGGGTGCTGAGGATCAAACCGAGACTTCTCCGAGGTGCCAAAAGTTAATCCAGGCCAAAGTAAGCTATAATTGAAAAGCAGAGGGCTGGCAACATATAAACAAACTGGGAGTCAGATTAAAGTGAGGAATGGATAAATGGGTTATTACTGGTTA